>JAQIUQ010000273.1:97500-578046 GCA_030378365.1 Hybognathus amarus | reverse complement strand
GTCACGTATTGCTGTCTTGTACCGCTCAGATCAATGGGAAGTATTTTTTAAAAACAAATCAAAACTATTTTGCCCACATTTGTCCAGAATATGGTTTTTAGAGTTGAGTGAGTCATGAAAATTAATGTGATAAATGGAATATTTTACGCAATTACTAATCAGACATTGTCAGCGTTCAAGACCATTTGTCTTACAGTCTTTTTGAATTTTCCCAGTGCACTGCAGAAAGAGAAGAAAGCACTACTGCAGGTGAAAAACAACATGGCTGCTGATTTGGAGAGACTCCTGAACCACAGAGAGGTAATTTCTTCAGCAGATTTAAAAGAATTAAGAGTGTTTTTTTGTTGTCATTTTTCAAGGAGAAATTTAAAATAAGAGAAGAAGCAGAATTTAAATCAAATAGTTGTTTTTTTTTTTAATTATACCAAACCCAACATTTAGATTTGGGTGTGTTAGTTTGGCCAGATCAGTGTATGCCACAATACAAATAAATATATAAATAAATAACATTTTGTCTTGGGTGGAGTTTTACACAATTAAGTTGCAGCATTGTGAGTCATACATGAAGTACTGTGCTATATGCTGTATTTACAGTAATTGTGTTTTTTGTTTGCTTTAATGGCAGGATATTAATCTATAATTTTACAATTGCAGTGGCATTTCCATCCCAAAAAACAAAATGAAATTAATGAATGTTAAGGCCATCTTGCTTTATTGATTTATTTAGTTTATCATTTCACACAAGTGTCTAAATCAAAGGAGAACCTTAAAAAATACTATTTATTTCACTGACTGGCTTTTGTATCTGTGGCATTACGTTTTATTACAATGAACAGATCATAGTAGCCACTAACCACTGACTAACTTCGTTGATTCATCCACTGATGAAGTTTAAATGTTCTAATGAAGGAAGGTATTGTAGTATTATATACAAAATACAGAAGTGGTTTGATGAAGAACCTAATTAAACTGGGATCATGGGTAACAATTACTGACAGTTCAAAATAACAGAATAACATTACTAATTGTTTAGTCAGAATCTCCCACATGAACATTTTGTTTTTTGTTCTGTTTTACATGACTCATGAGTAATTGCAGGTTTGTTTAATGTGGTTTTGTGACTGATATTGAAAAAAAAAACTTTTTTAATTCATTGTGCATTTGTAATAGTTTCAGTCTGTCAAATTACTGTATTTTCAACTCTTTTTTTTTCTTGTTTTATATCTTTTTAAAGTGGAAATTGATTTCTGTTTTAAAGCAGTTTAATGCTTATTAGGATGCTTTTAGAGAGTTCAGCAGAGAAGTGGTCAATGAGTATTAATAAAATAATACTACTCAAGATACTTAATTAAAAACTGCTATTGTGTGACAACATTATCCATTAAAGATGTCCACACATGACAATGTAAGAGAATAGTTCCTACAGACACTGGCACATAGACTAGTCTAGGTGTGTCCTCTTCCCATTGTCATCCAACCTGCCGTTCCAAATAGTGGTTGCACTGCGTACCTAAAATTTACTCTCTAAAGCGAACACTCTGACTTTTTGGGACTTTAGCTCTATTCATCATGTTCCCCAAAGTTAGATAAGTCCATAGATACCTTTTTCATCTCTTGTGCGTGCTGTAACTCTGTCTGACACAGCTGACCGCTAGCCTAGCTTAGCACAAAGACTGGATGTAGATGGATACAGCTAGCATAGTAATCCCAAATAAGTGACAAAATAACGCAAACATTTTCCTATATACATGTTGTGATTTGTATAGTCACAGTGTACAAATAACAAGGTCATATCCATCTTTTAACCGTATAAATATTGGGAACTATATTATCAGGAGTCAAAGCACTGCTACTTGGGCGGATTGACGCACCGTGGTGAGGAGCAGAGAGTTTGTTCAGAGTTGGAGTATAGAGTCAGCAATTGCTAGATGGTAAAAGGATAGTTTACAATCATGGGTGTTCGCTGTAATGTAAAGAGCTGTGACAATAAGCAGGAGAGACCAGGTAATACCACGGTGATTTCCAATCAAAAATAGAATTTCAGCTGTAATATTAGTTCCCAATATTTATACAATTAAAAGATGGCTGTGTCTCATATGACCTTGTTATTTGTACACTCTGTGACTATTCAAGTCACAACATGTAAATAGGAAAATGTTTTGTCACTTATTTGGGATTAGAAAGCTAGCTGTATCCATTTACATCCAGTCTTTGTGCTAAGCTAGGCTAGCGGTGGCTGCGTCAGACAGCACGGAGATGAAAAGGTATTTTTGGACTTATCTAACTCTGGGTGATACGGTGAATAAGCTAAAGTCCCAAAAAGTCAGAGTGTTCTTCATTAGAATGCCTCTTATGTAAATTAGGAAGCTTCAGGTCTAGTAATTAATCAATGGATGCCTCAGTTTTGCATATGTAGGATGCCTTCAGAACAGCTGATCAGATTAGTAATAACCTTGCAATTTGTGGTTGTTTTGTGATGACAGACAGCTAATAGATTGCCTAAGTGAGGGAAACCAATGTGTAATGCCATAATCTACTTGACCAATAGTTTCTGAATTTCATTTTTTGAAAGACGCGGGCAGGAAACGAAGGCCGAGAAAGTCAGTGCATGGTATACATTTTTGTGAAAATGTCCTTTGGTTTGGTTTGGTTTACTACAGTAATTTACTCATTTCCAATACAATTTATATTAAATGAATGGAGTGATCTTAAATCTGCTCTATTGAAAGGCGCACTACACCTCGTCTGACATTCTGAACTCTCTGAATATTAAGGGCAGGGTGTAACTGATTAAGCACCAGTGCAATATGGAGCTATTTTCAACCAAATACTGCTGGCACACACTGTGCCGACTTCACAACTTCCAGTGGCACTGTTGGCAGAAAGCGTGCAATCCTCTCACAGACAGCTTGCTCCTCACTGGTGCTTTTCGGCATGCCAGCGCATATGGTCGCGCAGTGATAAATAGAAATATTTGAATGACTCTTGCGCATCGGGCTGATCTCCATTCACGGCTGAAGCGTGTGGTCATGTGCTATTAGGGGATGTTTTACATTGCCGTCGTACGTTAGAATAGTAACCTTTCCCTAATACTACCAGTTTATTTATTTATTGCTAAGTTACTTTTATTGCATTTCTTTCTGCAGTGTTTTCTGTACATTTTTGTAAAACATTCCTGTTGCGTAATAAGGAATGTCTCCTTTTCAGGTTTTATTTTAAGACCGAAATCGTTGTGCTCTTAGGTCAAGTATGCTCAGTTTTTTTTTTTTTTTTTTTTTTTTTTTTGCAGTATACTGTACCTTCAACAGACTATCCTATATCTGTCACTCAGTGCTTTTCTGTATGAAAAGCTTTTGGCGTCTGTGATTGTTATCGGCGTGTTGAACACGAGCGTGCACACAGCAACTCACAACGTGATCCAACATCAGAGTCTTTTTCTTTAAACATTTTAATTTATTCACACGTAGTCAAGTAAAAACATGAAGTTGTTTTATGTCAATGCAGCCACAAATTGCTGATAAGTTGTAGCTGAGACAAACTGTGGTTGAAGACAAGAATCATAAACATATATTAACTTCAATCATTAATACGCAGTTGTCAGCAAGTATTTGTTTTTGTTTTAACCCTATAGTACAAAACCATATAGTCAGACTCTTCATAATGTTTATTTTGCTGTGAGTTTTTTTTCCTCTCTCTTTAATGCATATGAAGAAAAAATTGTTTTATTTTTTTTTATTTTTTTTTTGTTCATACTCTTTTACAATAAGGGCCCATTAGTTAAAGAATGAACTAACATTTAACTAACAATAAGTGATATTTTGTTTAAATATGTATTATTATTTATTTACATTTGTTAATTAAAGTGCAACTGCTCATTGTTAGTTCATGTCAGCTCATGTCCATTAAATAATATGGTAACACTTTACAATAAGGTTATTTTATTAAACATTAGTTAATGTATTAACCCTTTACCTGTCACCCCCCTTTCTGATAAATGACATTAAAATGCACTATACAAACTTAAATGGTTATAATTCAAGAATGCTTTGGAATATAGACCTAAGTTTGGTCTTGTTTTAAAGAAAACAATCAGCAGATTATTACTAAAGTGAAAGCACTTCAAAAGAATTAAAGTATGAAAAAGTTATGGAAGTTATAATTTACAGTAAATCAAATATACTTTATTAATATATATTTTTAATATGAAATAAATATTTTACAAAATATGTTTTACTATAAAATTACTATAAAATGAAAGCTATATATCTAACCAAGTTGTGTTCCAAATTTGAAGTTGATATCACAAAAATTGAAGTTCCCATGAGATTTTGTTTAGGTCGTAGTACCAAAAATAGCCACCGGGTGCCATTGAATTCCATTGAATTTAATTGTATGCATTTTGCCATAACAAATTAATAAATTTCTATCCAAATATCACTTCTGTCACTAAATATGGAACCTTGAGACTTAGACCTTTCTGACAATATGTGTTTTGTCAAGATTAGAAAGGTTTACATAAAAATAAATTATGAAAGATGATGCCCAAAGGGGAGGGGCCTAATAAAAATACCGTTTCTATGGTGACAAACGTCCAATTTCAAAACGGTTTTCACAGGATGAATTCTGAGTTCGTAAGCTTTCAAATGATACCTAATTTATGAGTAACTACTAAAATATGTGATATAATAATAATAAAAAAATTATATTTATATATACATAATATATTATACTTTTTATAGGACTTCTTACCTTACTTTTAAAATATAATTTTATCTTTTTTTATTGACAAATACTAATTATGTTTTATTATGAACTTTTAGCACTAAAAACCAAAGTTTCTATTATTAAAAGTGTGTGCGTCGACTTTTTGTGACAAAGGTCAGAAACTCCTGTAATGACGTTGATTTTTTGAGGTGCACTCTTGTCCTAAATTCATATATTACTGTTCATTCATAATTTGTAAGAAAAAAACAGACCTAAAATATCTGTTTAGGAGTCTTAGACCTTTCCAATGATATATAGTTTGTCATGACATAGATTAGGATTTAATAGTAATATAGTGAAGTAAAGTTAGAATTGCCCGTATACGGGCAAGTGACGGTTATGAATAAACATGAGCAATACATTTGTTACTGTTTTTGTTCATCTTTGTTAACGTTAGTTAATTCAAATCCAGCTGTTCATTGTTTGTTCATGTTAGTTCACAGTGCATTTAATAATGTTAACAAGATTTTAATAAAGAATTAAGTAAATGTTGAAATTAACATTTACAAAGATTAACAAAATGCTGAACTGTTAATTCTTAGTTAATGTTAACTGAATGTAGTTAACTAATGAACCTTATTGAAATTAATATAAGCTTAAGGTTAATAATTTCATTGTTAATTTGTGTTAACTAATGCTAACAAATGGAACCTTATTTAAGTGTTAGCGTATTTTTGTTGTTGCTCCTGTTTTATCATTTTATATGATTTTATGTTTAAAAAAATAGACATTTTTAAGTGGTATTGCTGCTTTGCTGTTTTTAAGCAACATTTTATCATCTGTTTCATTTTCAAAATATGAGATATTGGGTAACTCTCTTTTAATCGACATGTATGCAGAAACAATTTTCAGTATGCGTTCAGAGTAATGAGAGAGCGCTGTGTTGTTAGAGGGCATTTCCTTCAATTGATTCAGAACTCTTTACACTAAAAGCAGGACGTCTCCTAAGCTTTGTAGAGGTGCTCTCAGGGCACCCCTTGAGTAAGATATGCCTCCAATTACCATCGCACCTTTGAAGGTTTACATGAACCCCCCAGGCTGCTCCAGCCATTTTATGTGGTAAAGCGTGAGCCACTTTAGATTAAAAGGAGAAAAAAAGTGAATCTACCTTATTCTATAACATAAGTGCAGGTGGGACCATTGTAACTTAAATGTGTTGAGGCTTCCTGTTATTTTTAGCTATACAAAAACTGTCCATAATGCTGATTATTATTTTTGTTATTCCTCAAGTTATTGACTCTATAGCAGCAACTGAATCGTAAAACTGTGCACAAAATAGCTTACTTCTAGGTTAAAAAATAAAGTGGATTTAAGATATTTATTATTTTTGCTCATGTAATTCGAAAGAGAGAGTTTTTTAAGCTCCTTTCCATGCAATGACACTGACCATGTCTGTCATGCTATACTATATACTGTTAATAGTTTGTATTGAGGCCCTTTCACACTAAGAATGATAACCATAGATATAGTTTTGAAAATCGTTCTTAATATAAAAGAATAGCAGTGCACACGACAAATATAACAATGACGACACAGTGAAACAATATGTCGGAATCACTTTCAGAACAATTTTTCCTGCAGATAAAAACATTAACACTGAATGCATCCTGCTTTAATAAGCTCATGCATTTAAAGTGTCTTACGACGAAACTGCTGCTGCAAGCTAATAGTACAGAACAATATCGTCCGCGTGGCATGTTCGCTAATATAGTTATCATTATTGTTCTTTGTGTGAATGGGCTTTTACTCTTAATATCTGTCAAAATAAAATAACAAATATAAAAGTACCCTTAAAGTAGCCCAAGCAATTTCTGCACTATAAAGTCTGTCTTTGTGTATTTATATATATTTATCTTTTTTTTTTTTTTTTTTTTTTTTTACACTTGTCAGGGGTAAAATTGCAGAACTTCGGTGGGGAAAATTTTCAGTCAATGGTGACTCAAATTTCTATTTATGATACATTTTTAAATTGTTATATGGCTTCAGAAGACTTGTGTACGAGTTCACTGTAAAAATATCCGTGATTTTAACAGTAAAATACTGTAAAAATGCTACAGTGCAAAACTGGGAATTGGTAAACAGAATGTTTCCGTACTATACACGGTAAATAACTGTGAAATAATTTTTGTGAAATAAATAAAACTGTGAAATAAATCATTTTTAACGGTAAAAAATACCGTTAAATTTACAGTTTTTGAAAGTGAAAAATAACAAATCGTTGTATAATTTACAGTGAAAAACCGTAAATTGACATTCCCACAATTCCCTGTGTGACAGTTCACATTTTATGTATTTTTGTTGAAATAACTATGGTTCCGCATAGCTTTATTGTTCTTTTCTAATCAGTTATGTACATTAGGGTTTTATGTTACATTTAATGTTGTTAAATTAATGTTTATTGCATTTTTTTAATTTTATGTGTGTTACCATGATGGTGCTTAATGTTTGTGTGAATGACATTGTGCAGCTTCTTTAAATAAGTATTGCATTATACAAGTATTCACTTGTAATAAGCTGTGATTGCTTGTGTAACTCTCATTACTGCTGTGATGATCGTTGGTTGTCAGTGTATTAAAATGGTCTAAAACAGATATCAATACGTCAATAAGTTGGTAAATCCACATTTTATCAGAAAACCATTAACCGTTCCTACGTATTTCTAACTGGTAAAGTTCTGGCAACCACAGCTGCACTTTTCTATTCTAAAATTTACGGTTTATTTTTTACAGTGTTGCTTGGGCTACTTTTATGGTGTTTTGTTTGTCTTTTTTTTTTTTTAGTTTTACAGATATTATTATTGCTACTATAAATTTGTATGGGGGAAAGGTACGCAGAGATATTTTTTTATTCTATTTATTTATTTATTTATTTATTTCCCTTTTGTGAAGACATACACTGTAAAAAAAGTTTTACAGAAAGTAGAGTTTTACAGACTTTCAACTGTATTTAATTTTACAGCAATAAACCGTATTTCATTATCAGATATAAATGTTAATTTACTGACCTTTTTAAGTATTAATATCAGTTTTGTTCAATTGTAATACACTGACAGCCAACAATCACAGCCGTAATGAAAGTCAAATGATCAATCAAAGCTCATCATAATCAGCTCTTCCACGAAAATGTTCATATTACTATATAGAAGCTGCACAGTGTCATTCACACTAACATTAAACACCATCATGGTAACAATAAGTATCAATTTAACAACATTAAATGTAACATAAAACCCTAATGTACATAACTGATTAGAAAAAAACGAAGAAAATTATGAAGTAATGTCATTTTACATTTTTTTCACTGTAAATTTAACAGTATTTTACAGTAAAATTACATTAAATGTACCATAAATATCACAGTTATTTATGAGTATGAGTGAAAAACTGTTTTGAATGACATGAGGATGTGGATGTTATGGAATGTTGACATCCAGCATCAGGACACGTTGGATGTTTGCGTTAGCGGTTTTAGTTTTAATTGCCCTTACATAAGGGCAATAGCACTGCTGGCAAAACAAGACTCCTGTCAAAAGCTGCTGGTTCATTCTTGCCTGTTGTGAAGGGGAAGCAAACTAACAATATTCTTGGGAAAGGAGCTTTTTAACCTTCAGGCTTCCACTGAATTGTTCTTATCCTGTTGCAGGAACTTTCTGTCATGAAGCAAGTCCTTATTAGCATGCGCTCGCAGCAGCACGGTGGACCTCTGTCTCTCGAGGCCGATGGTACGGGGACCGCAGTTCACAGACCCAAAGCTGTAAAAAGCACAGATGAGGAGCAATACAACTATGGGCCCAAACCCACAGTGTTTGTAAGTTTTACTTGCCTGTCCACAAAGAGAGCCTTTAAAAACAGCATTTTAGTGCAAATAGTATCTCCTCTGAGAACCAAAAAGGAACACATTTTAAAGTTATTTTGAACAACTGATACTTGGGCTGAGATTCACTTCACGTTGACTTTTACAAGTTTAATAAAATGTTTTACTCAAAGCAAAGTCCAAATGAATGGTCAGTGATATTTAACACTGGTGTTTTTTTCTTTTCTTTTAACAGACCAATAAAGAAGCCCCGGAATGGTATAGAAAAGTCAAATGGAAAACCAAGTAGGGACTTGTTCAACTTGTTTAAGAGTTTTAAGGATGCTCCATGTCATGCAATCACTGATAAACTCAGTTTAGGTTGAAGACCTATTACATAACTCGTTACACAGGTTTGGTGTGTAGTCATTGTGACCTAAAACTATGATTTATTTTAATAGTAGCCTAATAAACCATTGTATGTTGTACAATAAGTGTGTGAATGTTTTAATTTTAATTTTAAAAAAATATATAAGGTTGTTTAAACAACAGTCTCTTAATTTAAGCATTTGTATTCTCTATACCCTGTAAAATAGCTCAGTAGAGTGTATTATTCGAATGGTAATATATCTGTATCCTTCTGTTTTGATCCGTAAAATGCGAGACACTGTTGATAAAAATAGAGGAGCGTGTGCATACCTTAATCGCAGCAGCATTGCGTGCTTATTTGTGTCATCTTAATGTTACACACCACAGGCTCAAATGTCCAACAAGAACAGCAGTAGCAGTGAGCTGCATGTTATTGATGCGTTTCATTGATTCAGTCTGCGTGAGATGGATATTTTTAGTTGCTGTGTTGTTACTTTTAAATTAGAAATTATGGTAAACAATTATTGTTTGTAGGCCTAAGCCTTGTTCCCCAGCTTTATAAACGGGAAGCACTGGCAGACACATCTTAGCATTTGTACCTCGTTTTGGATCCCAGTTCCATTAACGATTATTTGGTTACACTTTATTTCCACAGTCACTTTAGACATTCTACTAACTATAAGTAACTTTGCCGCCACATGACAACTAACAACTGTCATTAGAGTATTAGTAGGCTGTAGTAGACTGTCAGTAGACTGTTCGGTTAGGGTTAGGTGTTAGGGTTCAGGTTAGGAGGACAAGTTGACTTGTAGTTGCTAAAGTTATTTATAGTCAGTAGAATATCTGTTGTGGGACCAATAAAATAAAGTGTTAGCAGATATTAAGCAGATAGTCTACTGATACTCTAATGAAAGTTAGTTGACATGTAGCAGCAAAGTTACTTATAGTTATTTGGATGTCTAAAGTGGACTATCAAAATAGTGTTACCGATTATTTCCAGTGATTTCAAAAAGAAATTAGATCTTTTTAGAATCAACTTCAAGAAATCAGAATCAAGAGAACTTTGTCAAATCAAAAATAAATGTAGGGAGCGCGGGGCACAGACGCGGCAATGCTAGTTGTAACACACTTGTTTTAAATACTTCCACACATGCTGGCATGACAAAACTTGGTATATTTACTAGTTGCCATTTCAACACTTTATAGAGAAAAAATTGCGCCAAAATTCCAAAATCTTTGTCAGATATTACCGAACATTTATTTAACCATAGCAAAAGTGCATTTCTTAAGTTAATTTTTCGTTTCTATTTTTTGTGTTTATGTAAAATTAGACAAATCTGATATTATTTTTATCTCCAATCTTGTTGTTTAACCGTTGATTTAGTTATTTCATGCTTCGCTAACTAGCAGAAGACACTAGCAAGGTTCAAATCACAGTTGTTCAGTTGGGGTATGTTGTAACACTGTGTTACAATGTGCCCCTATTAGAAATATGCTATTATATTCTATACTTTTATGAATTCTATTGGGAAACATGAGAAACATGTAAATAAAGACTGAGAGTCAATGTTCAGAAATTATTAAGTATTATTGTGTTTTGAACTATGCTGTATAGCTGTGTTTTCTGATGTGTTTTTTGTCAAATTCAAAAATTAGTTTATTTTTAATTATTAAAAAATGCCATTATTTTATATGAAAAAGTTAATAATTGTATTTTAATAAGAAAATATTTTGGTTTGACTTGTATATTTTTTATTAGATCAGATAGCATTTTAAGCTGTTATATTGTGATGTTACAATGTGCCCCTCACATGTTACAATGTACCCCACCTATGGGGCATGTTGTCACGTTTCACTTCCATTCTTTCAGGGTAAATCAAGAAAAAGTATACACTGTATCAATAAAACAAAACCACATAATTGTACTTGACATGTGGGAAATTAATGTGGGAAAAAAACTCTTAACCCTAAGTAGATTTACACAAATTGACAAAGTCAAAAAGTGTTACGTTGTGCCCCGCTCTCCCCTAACAGTTCCTCCACAAAATAGAGAAACCTATTAAGAGATGATATAATGTCGTCAATTATGGACCTGTATGCATTAATAAAAATACAAAACAAGTCGAAATGTGAAAACATTAATTAATTCATTTTCGTTGAATAGCTATTTTATATATATATATATATATATATATATATATATATATATATATATATATATATATATATATATATATATATATATATATATATATATATATATATATATATATATATATATATATATATATATATATATATATATATATATATATATATATAGCAAATGTTAAAAAAGTGGCCTATCTTAAAATACACGTCATCTAAGTAACGTTACAGCACGCGAATTACTGATTCACAAATCCAGTAACATTTTCAGAAGTGTTTTGATTCACTAAAAGAACCGGCTCATAAGATTTGGGAAATCAGACTACCCTGACCACGACGTATGTTGTTGAATCACTTAAAAGAACCGGTTCACGAGTCATTCTTTTGGGTATTGACTGAATAAGAAGAACCCTTAATGAACTCTTCACTGGCTTAACTGATATTGCTATTTTGAAAAATGTTTAAATAATGTTATCATCACAAAATATACTTTGAATTATAAAAATATAAATAAGCCAGCCGACAATTCGAACACTTTATCGTTATATTGGCCTTATTCTGCACTACCGTCGTTATTTAAATGCTAAGGGGCATTACGTAGGGCTGGACATAGCTCCGGCTGTTTTGACGGGCTTGTTCCGCTGTTACAGTATCAGCAGTAGTAAAGGTGTAGCCGTCTCACTTTCTCAGTCCCTGACAGAGTCCGGCCCCGCCCTTTCAGCAATTATAGGCTACATATATCCCGGAGCTTCCAGGAACGGAGCGAGGCAAAACGGGATATTACTACCAAAGCGCGCACACATACACGCACGGGTGTCATTCCATGCACCATACACTCACTTCCCCTTCCTCGACGTCTATCAAAATACATTTTGCGGACGCTCTTTCCGTCACATCCACGGGTTTATGGCCGCTACGCTTCTAACGATGAGCGCTGCGCTCGCACCGGGACAAGATGACTTTCTCTCGCTTCTCAAACCCTCACTATCCGACGGCTTTCAGGAGGACTCCTCTCTGTTTTCATTTGAAGCAAAGAATCCCGATACGGAAAGGGGCTTAACACACGACTATTGCCAGGTAAATTGTTTTTTATCAGTTCTCTGAATAGTGCTGTCGAAGACTGCATGAATTAAAGATCATATGCCTCAGTGGTGTGAAAGGTGGGCCATTAGATGATGCGGCATGCTGCACGCCTGCAGTCCCATCAGCATCATGCCCCATTAAATGCGTTTAGCGATGTGCGATTCTTTCATTTGAGGAACTTTTTAATTCATAGTAGGCTACATTTTTTTAACAACAAAACGCGCCTAATAATAATAAAAATAGACGTAACGAGACAGTTTTCACGATAGCTGAAATGTTGGATTTTCAGATCCTTAGTATTTGTTTTTATTTTGTCCCTCATCTAGATTTTTTCAAACTTATTGACATCCTTCAATACACGCTGCATGGCCGATTTTAGGCTACTTTGCTCTTTACCATGATAACTTAAACATAGCCTTTACTCAATTGTGTGTGCAATTTATTTTTTATAACAACCTAACAGTCATTATTAGCAAGTACATTATAGAGAAACAAAATTAAAAATGTGCTTATTTAACACACTGCAAAAAAAATTGCTGCCTTAAATTGTTTAACTTATTTTTATGAGTTATAGCAATGTAAAAAAATCGTTGTCATAACTTATTGATCGTAGCCTATCATTTTTTCAGTGTAAAAGTATATTTTCTCTCTCTCTCTCTCTCTCCTAAATGCTTATTTACACCATCAGGTAGAGTTACAATTAAGATAAGAAATTGATTTTAAGATTTTTTTAAAAAACATGTTATGCGTTGAGCTTTGTCATTTCCAATGTTGTTATTGAATGTTTGTTGACTTATGGATAACTTCGCGAGTTCAGTGCTTAGCTTATCCCGTGTTCTCCAAATAGCAAAAAACAAACAAACAAAAAACATTACCATAGCCGTCATTAATGTCACACATAGCATACGAGTTTGAAGAATCGTCATTGTTCAAGTTTTCAAATTTAAAGCGTCCTCAGTTGTAGCTATAATCTGTCATTATGCACTTCAAAGTTATTTGGTGATGTTTTTTAGGGGGTTCCCCGTGTCTGTAACGCAAGGGAGAATCTGGGCTGGGTCGGATAGCGCACAGGCTCATGTCAGTTGCTTGCAGTTGGTTTCTTGGCTACCGAACCGTCAACAACTGACTCTCCTCCCTCCTTCCTCACCCACGCGCGCTGCTCTCGCGCTCCGAACTCAAACTTCCCAGCAACGCCGAGCCTGAATCTGAAAACTTGTGAAAGAGATACATGTCCGGCGAACAGCTGGAAGATCTAAATCCAGAAATAGCTATGCGTAGCAGCCGCGTAAAAGAGCACTTTAAGAGCTCTGGCATTCCGAGTGTATATTGTATGTTGGTTATGTGTGTGTGAGTGTTTTTATTTTCCCTCGTGTTTATTCCTCTGGTGACTCTATAGATGTTACATTCAGGAGGGCGTAATGAATGAGTCTTGATTTATTATTTTTTGCTGATTACGGTTTTGTGATAATTGGTTGGCATTTATTTGGAAAGGCTGAGCAATCTCTCCAGCATGCTTTCCACCTGTCAGCAAAGTCTGTTTTGAGCTTGTGGTATGAGCGCTGTTTTACAGTCTTAGGTGGAATGTAGCAGAGACATATCGAAGACTTGATAAATGCTTTACCTCTGACTGCTCCATACAGCAACACAACCGCTTCGTGCTCTCAATATATGCTTGATCACGGATCAGGTGTCCTGATCAAGTCCTGATCTTTAGGTTTCACATCTTCACACCAAGATTTTGCAGGTAAAGTTTATCTATAGGCTACCTGCAAAATTTCTAAAATTGGTGGTAGGCCTATAAGTTGGTAATGCTGTTATAGCCAATAAACATTGTACAATGGCAATATAGATGAACTGAGGTTTTACACAATGTTTACTTAAATTGTTGGGATCAATTATTTATTATTATTTGATAGAGATTTAAAGACTGGGGAACATCAGACATGGTCATCGGTTACCTCGAAATATCTAGTACTCAACCTGGCCAATGAATTGGTTCATCGCTTGATTTACATGACGTATTTCGCTTTACCTGATCCAACATGCTTGCCTGTTCATAAAACATATTGATATTCATATTTCTGAAGAATTTTAGTTTTTTTTAATAGTTTTATACATAGATTAATCGACTGCTAGCTAACTTGTTGTGTTAGCAAGTCCAATGCTTATCCCGTTTTCTCAAAATACAAAAAAAAAATAATAATAATGTCATTACCATTACCCATGTCGCACATTACACAACGAAGAATTATCATTGTTCAAGATTTCAAGTATAGTCAAAGTGTACTCAATTGAAGTGGAAGTAAGTAAATATGCGTCAAATACTCCGCCTGGCCGATAAATTGGTTTGTAGGTTTATTTTTACTCGTTCCAACATGCTTTTCTATTCATATGAGTGATAAATCAATTTTTTTAATGTATTATTTTTAGGGCTGTCAAACGATTAATCGCGATTAATCGCATCCAAAAAAGTTTGTGTTTACATAACATATGTGGGTGCACTGTATAATTATTTTGTATATATATATATATAAATATAAATATATAAATACACACACATGCATGTTTATTTAAGAATAAATATTATATATATATATATATATAATATTTATATTTACTAATCATAAATTATATATAAATCTATATACAGTATATACATGAAAATATTTCTTAAAATTATACAAGCATGTGTGTATTTATATATATAAAATAATAATACACAGTGCACCCACATATATTATGTAAACACAAACTTTTATTTTGGATGTGATTAATCGCTTGACAGCCCTAATTATTTTATAACACTTAGCAAATAATCACATAGCAGTGTACTGGCGAATAAATGCTAAAATGCGTTTTCTATCATTATGCTTAATATATTTATATTGTAAGTTGTCCATATATTTTTACTGCCAAGCCAATTTGGCTAAGCTGAGTTAGCAGGTTGGCCATTGTTGTAAGAGTAAGTGAATATTTGCATTCTTGCAGGCTTTTCAAAAATTTTATGTATACTATCTGTGTTTGTGCTCTGCCAACACAAGCAGTCCCAGAAGATCCTGCCAGCTTTGCTGACAGAAGCAGCAGCGTATGCAATATTCCAGTAGTTATTATTCTGAAATCTGTTTGCATTTAATGGCCTTTACAACTGCATTTACAGTTTTATGCTTCTCTCTTTTGCTCTCTAGGCTAAATTAGAGATGGATAAATATCTGTCTCCACAACCTATGGCTCTCCCCGACTTAAAGAAGTCAAGACGAGAGAGTATCTCTGTAATGGACCAGTTTTCGGAGATGACCACTGTTCCCCCTACAGCATCAACATGAACGTCTTCCTGCCCGACATTGCGTATCTAAGAACGGGCTTGTGCCGCCCGGCACGGCCTTCGGTCCCCAGCCAGGTCAAAACTGAACCTTTAGCTGCGCCTTCTCTCACCCAGAGTGTCCAGTGAGCGCGACCGGCCCTCCTCCATCCACGTTACCAGATTTCACCAGCATCTTTAACGCGAAACTCCGCTTCAGGCTCTGGAATGGACACCATGGACGATAACACCGGGGTCTTTGTCAAGCAGGAGATGCAAGGCTTTGACATCCCTCAGGATGGGCCACTCTTCCAGCTCCTCAACTCAGACCTTGACGTCCCCCATCAAGCCGATTCTCACGCTCATTCTGTGCCCGCACAGATGCCTACTTTCCACGACCTGCACTTAGCGACCCAACAGACTGCTTCCAAATCATACTGTGGCATGTCCTCTGCCGGGTACCACCTCGGCCACGGCCACTTCGTCCATCCTCAGGGCCAGGCTCACTCGCAGCTCAAAATGCCCTATCTTCCCCCTACGCCTCCCACTTCAGAACCTGGCAGTCCTGACAGACAGAAGGAACAGCTTCACAATCTGACACCACCACCATCTTACGCCGCCAGTATCGCCTCCAAAATGGCTGTCCATGTACCCAGTCACCCAACCCCCACCTCCACGCGACCTTCCGCGACCAACGGGTCCATGCCTGTCCGTTACAACCGAAGGACAAACCCAGACCTCGAAAAAGACGGATACACCACTGTGATTTTCCAGGTAATCATTTCAGTTGAACTTAAATGAATAGTGTTGAGGTAATTCACAAGATGCTCATGTTTTACGGAGCACAACACTGCTTTCTGCTAGGCTTTCTTACTCGCACGCTTGAATCCACTGTTCAATAATTCAGAGACGGGCAAAGCCTTTTAACCAGTGCTCGAAACGAATGCCAAAGAGTCGACGTCAGGCTAATTGTTATTGAATCCTGTTGCATCAAATTGACTGGGCAAATTGTAAAACAGACAAGCCTCACAGTGCCATTAATAGTGCATTTACTCTAAGAAGCTGCATGTCTGAAACAACGTGCTTCGCAATTAAGAACCCATCACTGCTTTTCTTCACTGAGTGGGGTTTCACTGCTAACGACATGAGATGGGCTTTGGATTCCTAATTGGAAAAGAAAAGCATACTGAAACCAAAGAACAGGATGCTCTTGTTTGTGACTGTGGTGATGAGTGAACCAACTGATTTCGTGTTGGTGACTTAAAAGAATAAATTGCTCTCTTGTCGTACTTAATTTTTTTTTATCAATAGCCTCTCAGCATTTGTATATCTCAAGATATTAAAACAATCTTGTCATAGTGTTTATGCATCAAGCTTAATAACTACTAGAGGCCAAATATTTATTATATTTGGCCTCACTGTAAAAAAAATATTTTTGGTTTAACTTAAAAAAATAAGTAACCTGGTTGCCTTCATTTTAAGTTCATTGAACTGGAAAAAGTGAGTTAATACAATGAAGGAGATTGATTTAATCGTCAGAAACTCAAAATAATAAGTTATCTGAACACTCTAAAAAATGCTGGGTTGTTTTAACCCAATTTTGGGTCAAATTTGGACAAACCCAGCCATCGGTTTACATTTTTTAAGTTAAATTTTTAACCCAATGTTTGAGTTTGTCCATATTTGACCCAAAATTGGGTTAAAACAACCCAGCATTTTTTAGAGTGTTCAGATAAATTATTTTTTAATAAACTATTTAAGTTTATTTGCCAAAAGAAAAATGTTGTGATAACAAATCTTGAAATTTTTTTTTACAGTGTATAAGCCTGTAGTCTCAGCTGTTTTAACTGAAAGCAACTTGCACTGACACATTTTAATATATTAAAATATTTGATTTTACCATTGTTTTGTCTCAAGATGGACACCAGTAATGATTTTTTTCTTAAGTCACATTTATAAAAGCTATAAAAATATTTCATAATTTATAATATTCATAATTTATATATTTTGTATTATCAATAGCCTCTTGCCATGCTGTCAATGCATCAAAAGAATGATTGCATTGTTTTTAATACTTATTATTTATAATTTAATTATTTTCATAATAAATTATAACCATTTTGTACAGTCGCTCTTTCTATAACCTTCCAACATTTTTTAAACACACAAATGCTTTATACTGTTGTGAGTAACAAAAGCTGTTGTATGTTTTTAGGTTGTAAGAAAGTTTACACCAAGTCGTCCCACCTGAAAGCTCACTTGAGGACACACACTGGTAAGAGTTCTCCAATTAAAAATGGTTTTATTTATGCTTGATAAAGCTGCCCTCCTATTTTGGCACTTTACTGTCATGTTGCTGGGCAGAAGTGCGTTGTTGGCATGCACATGCATTCATTCTTGCACGATGCCTGAAAGCTATCCTGCGCCGCTTCCTAATATGAGATTGCACCAAAACCATGCCCAAATACATCAGCAGGAACAGCCTTTTCTACTTCCTTTTCCATATCACATTATAACGTCCAATATTTTAATGACCTCTTGGCAACATTTGTATATATCTGTCGTATATGAAAATTCATTGTTTAGCATTGCTCTCTCTCTCTCTCTCTCTCTCTCTCTCATATATATATATATATATATATATATATGTATATATATATATATATATATATATATAGAGAGAGAGAGAGAGAGAGAGAGAGAGAGAGAGGAGAGGGAGAGCAATGCTAAACAATGAATTTTCATTTGGAGATACACATTGAGTATTTGAATGGAAGTAAACAGAAGAGCAGACCTCATTTGACCCAGAGGAGTGAATCTGAATATTCATGAATTCCAGAACTTGGCCTTTGGCTTGTTAACTTAATAAACTGATAAACCACTGTACTTATCAGGCCAATCAAAAGTTTGTAGATTTTTCCAGCTGTAGATTTATTTTTTATGCCACCAACGTCCTGAGCTGAGTTACTTGCTCATACTGCCTGTAAAGCACTATCACGATAAGATAACAACACCCACTCTTTTCTATAAGTCTTGACATGGCATGATTTAGTCTTTTGACAGTTTTTGTTTTACAATAAAAATGAAATGTCACTGAACTTACTTAAGCTCGACTGTGTTGCTATTTTCTTCTGGATTCTTTTGCTTTATTTTCCTGTTATCTCTGTAATACTGCTTTGAAACAATCTGTGTTGTAAAAAGCGCTATATAAATAAATGGGACTTGACGTGTTGCTGCATTCGAATAAACAACATGACAAAATAAGATTTACAATTACAGTGCAGGTGCTACTTTCAAATTCATAATGAGTTTAATAATGTCCACTTTTCTGTAAACAAGATACACAATATTGCTTAAAACACACACTCACACACACAGCAATAAAAAGAAAATACAAAGTTTATTAACTAAATTAAATGGACATTTTACAGACGATACTGTTCAAAAGTTTGCAGTCTATAAGATTTTAAAAATAAGTCTTTTATGTAAAAAATACAGTAAAACCAGTAATATTGTATAATTGTAATTTTAATACAATCTAAAATAACTTTCTATTTTAATATATTTAAAATGTACGTTATTCCTGAGATGATTTGGTGCTCAAGAACCATTCTTAATAATATTATAAATGTTAAACAGTTGCGCTTCTTTTTTTGGTGGTAATCGTAGTACATTTTTATTCAGGATTCTTTGATGAATAGAAATTTCAAAAGAACTGCATTTATTTGAAATAGAAATCTTGGTAGCACTATACAATAAGGTCCCATTATTTAACTAGTTAATGCGTTAACTAACATTAACAATAAACAATGCATTTGTTAGAGTAGAAATACTAGTTTTCATTGTTAGTTCTTGTCAGCTCAGGTCCATTAAATAATATTAACAGATACAATTTTTGATTTAGGGCTGTGAAACGATTAATCGCGATTAATCACATCCAAAATAAAAGTTTGTGTTTACATAATATATATGTGTGTGTAGTGTGTATAATTATTTTGTATATACACACACATGCATGTATATACTTAAGAAATATTACTTTATACATATTTATACAAAATTAATATTATACATAAATATAAATGTTTGATATATTAATAACACATTTTTCTTAAATATATACATGCATATGTGTGTTTTTATATATACATAATAATTATACACACTACACACACATATATTATGTAAACACAAACTTTTATTTTGGATGCGATTAATCGCGATTAATCGTTTCACAGCCCTATTTTGATTTTAATAATGTATTAAGAAATGTTGAAAGTACCATTAACTATGATTAATAAATGCTTTAGAAGTATTTTTCATCTGAACTAATGTAAGTAACTACAAATGGAACCTTATTCTAAAGTGTTACCGAAAACCTTTGAATCAATATAAAGGTATTTCCTGTCACTTTTGTTTAATTAAATGCGACCTTGCTGAATAAAAGTATTATTTTGTTAAAAAACAAAACACAATTTCCAGATAACAACTCAAGATGTGTGTGTGTGTGTGTGTGTGTGTGTAGTGTGTATAATTATTTTGTATATATAAATACACACACATGCATGTATATACTTAAGAAATATTTGCATGTATATACTTTATATATATATATTTATACAAAATTAATATTATACATAAATATAAATGTTTGATATGTCAATAATACATTTTTCTTAAATATATACATGCATATGTGTGTTTATATATACATAATAATTATACACACTACACACACATATATTATGTAAACACCAACTTTTATTTTGGATGCGATTAATCGTGATTAATCGTTTCACAGTCCCTATTTTGATTTTAATAATGTATTAATAAATGTCGAAATTACCATTAACTATGATTAATAAATGCTTTAGAAGTATTTTTCATCTGAACTAATATAAATAACTACAAATGGAACCTTATTCTAAAGTGTAACCGAAAACCTTTGAATCAATATAAACGCTTTTGTTTAATTAAATGCATCCTTGCTGAATAAAAGTATTATTTTGTTAAAAAACAAAACAAACACAATTTCCAGATAACAACTCAAGATTAAACCCAATCCAACCAGTCCCTGAAGACAAGAGATAGGCCTCAGGCTGACGAACGCATGAGATGCGCAATCCAAACAAGTCATTACAGGATCCCTGTTCAGGGCTCTCCTCACAAACGTTAAAGCTCAAGACAGGCACATGTTCACGTTTTCCAAGGTAATTGTTTTTGAGCACCACACCCACTGCATGATTGAAACAGCTGAACACGCAATATCACTCTTTATAGTCCTTCGCCTCCTATTATCTATTACTTAAAAGGCTAAAGCTCAATTAAAGCTGAATGAAAACATTGTGATGAAGTTTTCAGTGTGTTATCATTTGCACTGATCCTTCAAATAATCTAACAATAATTGAATTACTTGAAGCACTTCATGTTTACAATAATGCACAACTCTTCTAAAAAAAACAATTGTCATAAAGTACGTCACGTCTTTCTGAAACAGTATGCAGTTTTTGTGTGTAAAACAAAGACGTTTTTTTTTTTTTAAGTGTTGTTTTTTATTTTTATGTTCATACAGTCAATGTGGTCCAAAGTTGTTATGAACCCCATTGACTGTCTTTGTATGGACAAAAAAACATTCTTGAACATTCTTAAAAATATTTTCTTTTGTGTTCCATTGAATAAAGTAAGTCAAGGGTCGGAACAACATGAAGATGAGTAATTGATCACAAAATGTTTAATTTTGAGCAAATTATTTTATACAAGGACACAAAATAAAGTCATTCTTTAAGTCGATCTATATGTACGATTTGCATTTTTTTTTTCAAAATTTATTTTTACTATTTGTCATCGACTACCCAAATTTCAAGCTTTAAAAGGCTTGTAAAGCATGTGTTAAGCTGTCTGGATTTTCCGAAGGGATTAACAATCCGACTTGATTTCAGGAGGAAGAAATAACCCTGTCGTCTTTTGAAAAACACACTTTAAAACTTCTAAACCCGAGTTCTAGAAAGGCAAACATTGTGCTGCTATTTATGGCCGACAATGAGTTTAGTCTTGTCAGCCTCCACGAACATACCAAAATCCTGAAATACTTTAATCTTAGAGATCGAGATAAGTGAAGTTTATTAGCTAGGTCCACACCTCTCGGTATATGTTTGTTATGGTTACTAGCAATGACAGAAAGAAAAACGCTACCCACACAGATTACTCATTTAGTATTACTAATGTATTCGTGAAAAGAAACTTGTTTTGTTTTTACTGTGAAGGAGTTTCTATATGTTCTAGTGGTGACTCCATGTGCTTAATGTCCATTGTGTTCTGTGTTCAGGTGAGAAGCCGTACAGGTGCACGTGGGAAGGCTGCGACTGGCGGTTCGCACGTTCCGATGAGCTGACGCGTCACTTCAGGAAGCACACCGGAGCCAAACCCTTCCAGTGCGCCGTGTGCAGCCGAAGCTTCTCTCGCTCCGATCATCTCGCCCTGCATATGAAGAGGCACCAGAATTAGACACAAACACACACACTCGCTATTATTATGCACATGAAGTGATGACAGAACAACTTATTTCTTCTCTACGCCACGACGAACCTTATAATGTTTAGGGTAATCTTCTCTCTCTGACCTGTCGAGAGTGTTGAGCTGACAACTTTTGATATTCCCGTGAAAGCCAATTTCTTGTGGTACCTTCAGATATAACGCCCGTTCCTTTTTCATCTCTCTTCGGATGTATAGATCAAGTTTCCTTTAGACGTAATGAAATGGAAGTGTAAAATACACAGGATTCGTTCTTGTACATCTGCAAAGCACTTAAACACAACTCCCATTTAATTTGCACTTGAATTAGACTGGAAATATGAATCTATATGTATGATAAATCCTTATATCACTGGAATAGTTACTGCTCATGCTGGGGTTTCAAGTACACAGCCTATACTGCGATTCCCTCTTTTTAGTTGCTGAAGTATTTTATAGCTTTGAATGATAATGTGCTGCTACTGAACAGCAATTATTTCATGAATTATTAAACAATGGTATAGAAAAGCAATGAGAAGTGGAGAAGGGCTTTAGACAGCTGTGTGATTTGTAGAGTCCCCTTTATACACAGAAGCATGCCGAACGTTTGTTTTCCCACTGTCATTGATGCATAAGCTCATATGAATGTCAGAGACCACAGTGACTGTTCTTTTAAAAATAATGCCTTCGGATCACATTTCATCTTAAAGTGCCTTTTCGTGTTTGTTTTATCAGCAGCACATGCTACGACTTCTTGTTTATAAAAAGACAGTCAGTAAATGCAGCAGGTTGCCATTAATTCACTATTACCACAATTCGGCCACCTTTCATAATTTAAGGAGAGAGTTAAAGTATCAATTGGTTCTTTCTTGTAAAATCAATGTATTTATTTCATTGGCTTTGTGAAGTGGAATTTGACAAGTTTTGTGTAATTGAAATGCCTTAATGTAAATACTATGACATTTTATTGTAAATATTATTTTGAATTATTTTCTTTTTTTTGTTGTTGAAAAAGTAGGGCATCATATTGCTCTGAAATTTGGCTGTGTGACTATTTTTATTTCTTTGAATTTTTTATATTTCACTTAAACTTATTTTGTAGATTATATTTCTAAATCGGTTGTCCTCATGACAAACATTTATGTCTACTGATTGAAATTAATTCTAATAAAATCAACTTCATAATTTGTAATGCTTTTTACAAACTGAACTTCTCTTACTCAATTTTTTTTTCTGTTCAATTTCTACAAAACTGTAATAATGTGTGCCCAGGTGAGTTCTTATTTATGGAGCCCCTAAAGGGTTCTTTGCAAAAAAAAAAAAAAAGTCTGAAAAGACAAGAAACATTGCTTTCATCTCATAATTACCGTAATAACTTTGAACTGTAAAATTTTCTGAGAGTTACGACTTGTACCACCTGACCACTGCAGATTTAAAGGGATAGTTCACCCAAAAATGAAAATTAAGTAATTAATTACTCACCCCCATGCAGTACCAACCCCGTAAAGGCTACTTTATACTTCTGCGTCGAGGGTACACCGTAGTGTATGGCGTTGGCTACGCACATAGGCGGCGCCGTTGTGAGCATTTATACTTCTGTGTTCAGGTCTTGGTTGCTCTGCAGTACTGCTCCAAAACACTAGTTGGCGGCGGAGGGTTTTAATGTTCCACTGTGTTTAGAGTCCTCGCAGCTACGTTACTACAAACAATAGCGACTGAAAGAGAGTGGATCATGTTGGAGCTTACTGAGGTGGAAAAACAGTTCATTTTAGTGAAATTACTAAAACTGAAAGGCAAAAATGAGAGAACACGTCGAAGGAGATGGTACATGCGGAAATGCATAGGAGGAAATACGATGCTACCAAGCCGACCAAACACCGATGTTGCGGTCCGCGTCGTCGCAACGTGTAGTTACATTTTTGAGAAGGTGCGCGTCAGGCTACGGCGAAGGGTATGCGGTATGGGACGCGTCTATGCGTATGCTACGCCGTACCTACTGCGCGCACCCTACGCAGAAGTATGAATTGGCCTTAGGACCTTCGTTCGTCTTCGAAAGTTTTTTTAAAATATTTTTTATTTTTTATTTTTGATGAAATTTTAAGTATAAATTTATCGAGCGCCAAGAATACTTTGCGTATGCTATGCTGTACCTACTGCGCGCACCCTACGCAGAAGTATGAATTGGCCTTAGGACCTTCGTTCCTCTTCGAAAGTTTTAAAAAAATATTTTTTATTTTTGATGAAATTTTAAGTATAAATTTATCAGAGCGCCAAGAATACTTTTTGTGCAAAAAAATAAAAAATGCGTCGTGGAATTCTCTTGAACTCTCGTCTCAGGCCTGGAGTAGTCGAATAAAGGCATTTTTTTTTTTTTGCACAAAAAGTAGTCTCGTTGCTTAATAAACTTATAAACTAGTTGAGACACTGTAGTCACATGGAATATTTAAACATTTTCTTCAATGACTTTCTGGGCCATCAAGTTTCAGTTCCTTAGGCAGCCTATGTAGGAGTGATTCACCTCTCAGATTTAATCAAAATATCTTCATTTGTGTTCCGAAGATTAACGAAGTTGTTACGCGGTTGGTACAGCATGGGGTGAATAATTAATTACTTAATTTTCATTTTTGGGTGAACTATCCCTTTAAGAAGTGTTTGACTTGAAGCGGTGCTTTCTCGTGAACATGCAAAACGTTTTTTTGCAAAGTCCAAAAAGGATTTATATTTTTCACTTTAGAAGCTCAATTACTACACTGGTGGAATAAGAAAGTAATTAATCATCCTCCCTTAAAGCAGATAAACTGCATTTCTATAGTTTACACTGGTGTGTGTCAAGTGTTTCCTGTTCACTCCCTTTAGTCACCATACACTAGTTGACCAATTTCTATTTGTTGATGTTTCTAAGGTTCAAGAAAAAAATACTACAATGAAGTAAAGATAAAACTATCATCAAAGCCGAAATTTACGTTTCAAAGATCACTTGGACTCACGCCACACACTTTGAATGTGTTCTTATCTGATGGTTGACATCGTAAAGGAACAGTTTTCACAAATCAAACAAACCCTCAAGCTCTGAAAAAGAAAATTAATGGGAATTCCTTTTTATGTCAACAAATCTCAAAAATGAGTGACGCTGACAGCGCAATACCTCAGTGTTTTTTTATCTGCCCAGTGCAACCCATTTCGAATTTGAAATCTTGCCCAATAAAACATATAGTCCCCTGTCATCATTTACTCGCCCTCATGTTGTTCCAAACCTGCAATATCTATAAGATTTTGAAAGATTTAGTTTTTTCTTTAAAACATTTGGTTACCAACACTTTTCAAAATATTTTCTTTTGAGTTCCACAGAAGAAAGAAACTGGTTTGGACCAACATGAGTGTGAATAAATTATTACATAATTATTTTTTTTGGGTGTAGCTACACACTAATTGATAGTTTAATATTATTCAGAGATTAAAGATGGCATTAGTGAAATTAACAGTAATTTGATAGTAGAATTTTAATATGGGTAAGACTGTTACTTTAATAGCTGGTGTGCAGCTCATGCTCAGGACAGATCCCACAAACATCACAAACTCCACGTTACTGCCTTTCAAAATCAATCTTATCACTAGGATCTTAATGGTGTTTCTGCCGGAACAGATGATTGCTTTGCCCACAGGCTCATAGATCCCATCCAGAGTCCACTGTGCCTACTGGGAACATCCTATATCACTCAAATTGAACCTCTTCACAATAATTCTGGAATTAGTATGATTCCCCTCCATAATTTAAACCTGATTCTAAACTGGTATTTGGTATAAAAAAATGATCTGACCCTGAAATGATCAGTATGGATGGACATTTGTTGAACGCACTGTTTGAGGCATCGGCGGTTTCTTGGGGTGCAACCGAATTACAAGCTGCCAAAACGTTGGGGACCCCTGTGAGCAAAGAAACAATACAGCTTTTGATATGAGATCAGGAAACACCACAAAGGAAAATAAAAGCTTTCATTGCTTTTAAGGAGAAGGGGAATTTCTCCCTCTCTTCTACATATGTTCTTGGTTTGATTCCTCGGACAAACCTCAGCCCCTGGACGTAATGAACTTCAGATGTCAAAGACAGGCAAACAATGGAAGCTCCACTGGACCCAATCAGGAGGTTCTCCTGAGAATTGTTCCTCCTACAAGTCCTTTTCTCTCCTCCACTCTTTCTTCCTTTCCTGCCGTCCCCTTTCCGTAGCCTATACATGGAGGTTGAAACTCCCAGGGTGAACATTATTCTCTAATGCATATAGGGCCCCTAGTTTTTTCTTCACTTTCAGCCTTCAAAACATCGTAAGCTGCACTTTCTCATAACCTGTCCGGGCCAGATCAATACAAATGAGTCTCCCTTTGCTGTAAACAAACAAAAGTGCCAAAGACAAGGGAAACAGCTTTATTTCTCACAGATTTGTACATTGTGATATGGATGGTGCCATACATGGGTAACATGGACTGGAATCAGCCTTGAAAATAAAGGTTATTTGATGGAATTGATGGTTCCATGAGGAACTTTTAACATTCATTGAACCTTTCCATTGCACAAATTGAGGGAAAAGGTTCATTAGATTATTAAAATGTTATTTTAACCAAGGAAAATTGTTCTTTTAAGAACTGTTCATTGAAATGTTTGGGAACCAAAAATAGTTCAGTAACACTTTAGTAATTCTCACAACTAAATAGTTGCTAATTAACATGCATATTACTAGGAATTGGGCTATTAATTCATTCTTATATAGCACATATTAATGCCTTATTCTGCACAATTATATTCTACATACAGTGAGGAAAATAAGTATTTGAACACCCCGCTATTTTGCAAGTTCTCCCACTTAGAAATCATATAGGGGTCTGAAATTGTCATCGTGCATGTGCACTGTGAGAGACATAATCTTATACAAGCTAAACAAGACTGTCAATCTCCCTCGGACTGGAGCTCCGTGCAAGATCTCACCTCGTGGGGTCTCAATGATCCTAAGAAAGGTGAGAAATCAGCCCAGAACTACACGGGAGGAGCTGGTCAATGACCTGAAAAGAGCTGGGACCCCCGTTTCCAAGGTTAGTGTTGGTAATACACTAAGACGTCATGGTTTGAAATCATGTATGGCACAGAAGGTTCCCCTGCTTAAACCAGCACATGTCAAGGCCGTCTTAAGTTTGCCAATGACCATTTGGATGATCCAGAGGACTCATGGGAGAAAGTCATGTGGTCAGATGAGACCAAAATAGAACTTTTTGGTCATAATTCCACTAACCGTGTTTGGTGGAAGAAGAATGATGAGTACCATCCCAAGAACACCATCCCTACTGTGAAGCTTTGGGGGTGTTTTTCTGCACATGGGACAGGGCGACTGCACTGTATTAAGGAGAGGATGACCATATTGCAAGATTTTGGGGAACAACCTCCTTCTCTCAGTTAGAGCACTGAATATGGGTCGAGGCTGGGTCTTCCAAAATTACAATGACCCGAAGCACACAGCCAGGATAACCAAGGAGTGGCTCTGTAAGAAGCATATCAAGGTTCTGGCGTGGCCTAGCCAGTCTCCAGACCTAAACCCAATAAAGAATCTTTAGAGGGAGCTCAAACTCTGTTTCTCAGCGACAGTCCAGAAACCTGACTGATCTAGAGAAGATCTGTGTGGATGAGTGGGCCAAAATCCCTCCTGCAGTGTGTGCAAACCTGGTGAAAAACTACAGGAAATGTTTGACCTCTGTAATTGCAAGCAAAGGCTACTGTACCAAATATTAACATTGATTTTCTCAGGTGTTCAAATACTTATTTGTAGCTGAATCATACAAATAAATAGCTAAAAAAATCATACATAGTGATTTCTGGATTTTTTAAATTTTTGAGTGAGTCTCTCACAGTGGACATGCACATACGATGACAATTTCAGACCCCTACATGATTTCTAAGTGGGAGAACTTGCAAAATAGCAGGTGTTCAAATACTTATTTTCCTCACTGTACCATAATCCTACCCAATACCTTAACTTAACAAAGCTACCTTACAAACTATTAATAACCAGTAATTAGGAGTTTATTGAAGGGGTGATGAACTGAGAAATCAAATTTTCCTTGAGCTTTTGACATCTAAGAGGTCATTATATTATAAGAATATCCTGTAAGTTAATGAAAACAACCTTGTTAGTCAAATAAAAGCTTTTATTGACACCAGCCTCAACAAAATCGTCTAGTTTTTGAAAGTGTGGAAGTATGACGTCGATGACGCTAAAACCCCACCCGCTCATCAACACGGCCAGTTTAGCCCCGCCCACCGATTCGCGCCATCTCTCACGCATAGGTAAACAAAAGAATACCTCGTGATGACCATGACAAACCGCGAGCTACCAGTAATAAACATTCCGTTGACAAAATGTTGTGCCGTGCCTGGCTGTGGAAGAAGACAGTCGCTGCATAAGCTTCCTCTGGATTCCAATATTAGGAATGCCTGGTTAAAATTTGTTTTTAATGACGTTCCTGCAGATGTGTGTAAAACATTATCCGTATGTTCGCTTCATTTCACCGAGGATTGTTTTGTGAACAAGACACAGTTCGAGGCTGGATTTGCAGACCGATTAAGAGAAAAGAACGGTGATGTGCCGTCTATATTGGATCTGACAGGAATTGTGCAGCACACGGACTCTGGGGTTCAGAACGTGTATGGGCGAATCCGGTTGCCATTTGACAACATTGGACGTTTTCCCCACGTGCACCGACTGGTGAGTTAAACTCATTATAATATAAACGGGAGAAATGAAGACGACACAGATATGCATTTTGTGTATGACCTAGAAGTATTTATTCAGCGATCAGCGATTAAAGTTAATCTGTACGGAACATCGTTGTTGTCAGGGATGGGCAGTATTTCAGATACATGTATTTAAAATACCTATTTCTTTTACTATTTTGTATTTTAAAGCCTTTGGAAAAATCAAATGTAATTTGTATTTAAATACATTTAAGATGAGTATTTTTGTATTTTCAAAATACTCAAAATACTTTGAGCCAGTCAACCTCTTTATCAGGGTACTGTTTTCATGCAGGATTTGAACATCTTTAACCAGTATCCACTTATTAGACAGCTGTTTGTTAGGTTCAACACAATCATTCCCTCTTCAGCTCCTGTAGAGCGCTTGTTTTCCTTTGTGGGTTTAATCACAGACGACGCCTTAAACCCAAACTTTTTGAAAAGCTGGTGGTGCTAAAGGGTATCAAATAGATGGATGTCTGAAACACATATTTGTTTTAACACACCACCTGGAGGAGTACACCATCAGTTATTTAAAACATAATTGACTTTGTGTTATTGAGTTCTTGTTACTGAGTGCGAGGTAATGATGGTGATAAAACATAATAAAAGATGTTTGAAATTATTATTATTATTATTTTTTTTTGTAGTTACACATCTCAATAATTGTTTGCATTCAGAATAGGCCCAGATAGATTTCAGCCTATAGGGATGCCTGCACTGAATCGCCAATTTCACATGTATTTTCTGTATTTTCAAAATACAAAATACTGTATTTAAATACATTTTTCCACACAATTGTATTTGTATTTAAATAGATTTCCATATATTTATGCCCATCCCTGGTTTTTGTACGGAACATGATTAGTCTATGTTACCTTCTATGTTGGAGTGGTGCAACACACTTATGTGAGTCATATTTTTATTTTAGAAATAATAATCTACTCGGCTAGCATTGCATTATTACAGATCGTTTGATATCTAATAATTATGTGTATGTGTCTACAAGTATCCGTTGTATTCGAGGTGCTGTTGGTTCATTGTCCTGCGATTCGGGATCGGACTCTGGGTCAAACATGTATGGGCGAATCATTCCGGTTGCCATTTTACAACAGTGGTTTTCCAAACAAATAGGCTTTATGCACAACTTACTTCCGCATTCTGTAAAACAGGTGTCATCGCTTCCGATTCTGGTCTTTTGTATGTGCTTCATGTAGTGATGCACCGATGTGAAAATTTGTGGCCGATGCCGATAACCGATATTAATATTGCTGTTATTGCCGATACCAATATTTACCGATGTCGATATCTCTGTATAGAAAACACATAGCGAGGATTCAGGCTGCACGAAATTGGTAAAAAATTACATTTTGTGATATTTTATTTTTCTGTGATATATATTGTGATTTGTGATAAAAACAATTTCACCAGATTACTTGAATATCTCTATTTGGAAAGAATGAATAATTCTAGAATGACTGGGCTGAGGTGGTTTTGTCATGGAGTAAATCTAATATTAAATAATATTAAACATATATTTAATATATTATAATATTAAATTAAACTAATATTAATAGAATGTTAATAAATGTACACTTTAATAAATGGAACCTTATTGTAAAGTGTTTCCGATTTATGTCTCTTGAGTTCAGTGAAGGACAGATCAGTTGTTTTAACCATTCATTAAAGTGAATCGGTTCAAATGAGTCATTAGTTCGCGAATCGGATGTGTAGATAACGGAGCACGACACGGCACACGGCACACAACGCACGAGATTTGTCTCAACCTATTTTTATAGTTCTCGACACAGAAAACATTTCATCACCAGGTAGATTTTTTTTGGTTTATTGAAAGTGTGGTTTATGTCATCTGATCTGATGTGTGGAAAGTTGTTCAGAGAAGATAAGGCAATGCTATTTTAGCACAATTCACAACCAGTAGTTCAGAAAAAAACATTTTACCATCGTGTATTCTCGTCTATTCAGTCAACTCAATTCATAAACATGCGCGAGTGAGGGAGAGAGGAGAGAGGGAGAGAGAGAGACAGTTTGAAGACGACGCGCGCGAACCGGTGCTTTCACTCTCTCTCGTTCCCTCAGTTAAACAAGCGAAGCAGTCACTCATCTACATCACTTACCGGTCAAATATGGCTTTGGCGGGACAAAAATACGCATTAGGCTGACAGAAAACAGCGCGCCAGTTACAGTCTTCAGGCGCTTGACGTTTTAACGGACTTGCGCACATCCCAGCCCCCACACTCAAATCTACACGCACGTCAAATACATCAGGAATGATCATCGGCCTGTTCTCATCGGCCCTATTTTGACATCGGAACAGATACCGATGTATAAAAAAATGACCAAATCGGCCGATGTTATATCGACGGGCGATATATCGTGCACCACTAGCTTCATGATTTTTTTGTGGTTTTACTCAAGATAACGTAAAAGGAGCGAGCAAAAATTAGCATAACCAATGTCCCTCACATGTGCAGATTGATATTTAAATGTTTTATATTTTTTCTTCTTCACAGTATCGTTTAGATATTTCAATGGAATAAAACGCCAATAACAAAGTGAACTAGGTAGGTTAGCTGATTACCATAAAAATCCATAGATATCGTAGTCAGTTCTTACGGCCGTTGACACTTTCTCTGACAAGCGGATGCGATGAGACCCGTTTTTACGGTTTGGTCACATGACGCTCGACATAAAGCCTATTCCCCACGTGCACCGACCAGAAACCAACGACAGAGTTGAAGCTCATTACAATATTCAAAACTGTTATCCACTCACAGCAGTGGCCGTTTACTTCCTACTAGTATTCAATGCGATACGCGAGCATTTTTCAAGTAGGCTGAAAACTAGGGAAGAAAATAGCCCATATCTTATTCATTTTGATGATTTTGAATGTAAAAACCAAGCAAACGTCATAAGTTGACCTCAGACAACAAAACAAAAACATTTAAAAAGCCAGTTCATGACCCCTTTGAGGCAAAAGTCGTAGTTATATAGTGAGAATAAGACTCTAATCTAAAGTGTGACCAATGGTTCATTTATAGCTGCGAAAACCTTTTGGAGCTTTCATTTTTGAGAGTGTATAATCAAGTTAGCATAATATATCCCAGCACTAAGCCTTGATACGTTTGTAGTTATTTGGATTGTGAAAGGTAAAAAAAAGTAATTCAGCTTAACTTTAGACCAATCAAGCAAAAGTGGTGATTATATGGGCCTTTTATGTAAGCCATTAATGTTTTTGAGCAGAACTGCCAGTCTGATTTACAGCACTCCACTAAATGCACATACCACCCGACATTTATCTTCCCTCAAGCACCAGTCATGCAGCTGTGGATGATCAGGGTAAATGTTCAGCAAAACTACACTGAACCACTGAATGTTCTGAGGCAATTTCCTGAACACACAGTTTTAGATTAATTAAGGGTATGGATACACGACAATAATGTTTACACGACAATGATGTAGGCTACTAAACACTGAAAAGTTTTTCCTTCGCTTTTTTTGCGTACAGTTGTGATCGGGTAAAATGGAAGAAATACACACCGGAAGCAAACTAGCCTATGCTTTTAAAATTGGGGTTTTATTCTGACTACTGTTATAGATTAGTGACAGCGGTCGATGGGAGCACAATTAGACACATAAAAGTCTAATTGAGGAAAAAAGGAAGTTATTGACATTATTGAAGTTATTAACTTATTGAGATTTTACCACAACAACCAAAAAAAAAAAAAAAAAAAATAGATTTCAACAATCCTTCAGCAATCAGTACGAGGTTCTCTCATCATACATTTGGCACATCCAAATACATCCAGAAAGATGATAGTTTAAATCACTCAATCAGGATCGAATGCACGCACAACAATATGGAGCTTCCCTGTGCACTGAAAATGGGTTGCGCGCACGCATCCAAAACCAGCGATACGCCTTATTCATGGCAGCGCCATCTTTGATTTTTTAATGAGAATGAAAGCGAGGCTGTGAGGGATAGGCCCTGTCCCAAATCGCGCACTTCACACGGACTTGCGGTCTCGTGGACTTAATTTGCGCGTGCTCGCCGAGTCTACGAGTCCGTAGGCTGTCCCATTTGCCATTTTAACGCTCTGAAGTGTGCTCAGCAGCGCCCCCTTGTACCCTTGAAGCGGTCTTCCGCGAAGCCCGGCATAGATGCAGGCTCCACGCACTTCAACTACCCAGGAATCCTTGCGAAAGGCCAATCAGACAACAGATGGGAGGAGATTTCACTCACGGATTGTAAAGATAGAATATTAAAGGTGTAAGTATCATTATGGTTATGACATAGGCGTAGATTTTACCAGTTGTACAGTCTATTCGACCTTTAGAGACCAGTGGTTGATATGTCAAACATAATAAAAGAGTGTTAAATAATACGATCGCATTATATGATTCATTACATAAATAGAACCAAATGTATTGGAGTCATAAACGTATTATGAATATTGAAATCTATACATTTTTCTTAAACTCTTTTTCATTTTGTGTTAAAATTGAACATTATGTATTATTATTTACAACTTTTTTTTATCATTTACATAACCATGACATCTATTGTAATGCCCAGGTGGCATATACAATTATAGAACTTTAAAAGCAGGCTGCGTAGTTCACATGGACATAAGATTTGAGAAAATAAAGTAAATCCTGCTTTTTTACTAATACTGTCTATGCAACAACCAGACCGTCTTCCTGTTTCCGGCATGACGATAGAGTCTGTCCCAAAAATACCTCTCAATGCGCCCTCGAAGACTCGCTCTAAGGGCACTATAGGTCTGCACTTCATGACGTAACCGAAGTGTGGACTCTGAGGAAGTCCACAAGTCCGGAGTGTGCCATTTGGGACAGGGCCATAGACATGCATCTCTTCAATGGGCTGTACTGTTATTTAATGTGTTTTCGGATTGTTCTGCTCATGAAACACTGGAAAAATATCTTTCAAAGAAACGTCAGTTGACAAAAAACTCCCGACAATGTAAGCTGTGGAAAATTGTAAGTAATCTTGGAGCTTTATTCAGCTTTTTACAGCGGATGCCATTGGAAACACGTTAAGTCTATCCCTCACAGCCTCACTTTTATACCTGTCATGGCGCTGCTCTGAATAAGGTCTATAGTACCACGAGAAAGGGAGAAATTTCTTAAAGGGGCCACAAACATTTTTAACACAAAACAGAAACAATGTATATTTATACTACTTGGCCACACAAACGACAGCGTTGTCAGAATGATTCCATTCACAAGGATGCTAAAACGACCAAAAACGCTGTATTATGCATGCTAGGCCAGTTGGCGATGCCACTTTGTACAGAATAACCTTAAGCGCTAACCATCTTTATAGGGCCCTATAATTTCTGCGATCACGGAATAAAAAGCACACTCTTTTTACAACTAAAATAACAGTAAAGGGTAAAAAAAATGAATTCCCAAAAATTTAAATGGAAAAAAACGGAATTTGCAAAAATTAAAACGAAAAAACGGAATTTGGGAAAAAATAAAATGCAATTTGGGAAAGAATAAAACGGATTTTATAGGGCCCTATCTTTAGTATTTTGTCTTTGATTTGATTGTCTTTGTTTATGAACTTCTGCCATCTCTTGACCAATTCTAGGCTAATTCGTATGACCTCACTCGCACAAATTCGTATCGATTTGTCTAAACCCACGTGATGTTAACATTTTAAAACTGGCTTTGGCGATTAAATGAAACTCCCCAGTTACTCACCAATTGGCCAGTAACTTTATTACGAATAGAAACATAATACATTCAAATCAAACACATGTAAACTGTCTTAAAAAGAAAACATCAAACTTGTACCTTAGTAGAAGGTTTATCCTCAGATGTTTGTCCAGGCTGCCTCTAAGTAACCTTATAGCTCCATGTGGTCCTCACCTTAAGCTACCAGAATGATGTCACATTGTATTCTGAAGAAACATCCGTTTTCTTTTCTCTTGTGATGGTCCCTATGGATGGTCCTCATGGACGAAATATATTTTAAATAAACAAAATTCAGTTTCTTGGCTGATGGGATATATTTATGTTTACATTTTCTCAATTTACTTTCTGTAGTTTTGTAAAAAAAAGTCCAATTTAGACCTGATACAGCTCATAGTTTTTTTTTTGTTTTTTTTTAAGCAGCAAGTCAAGTGTCTGGTTAAATTAATTGTTGAATTACTCATAAAACATTGTAGATACCATATAGACCACTGAGCAGTTTTAAAGCAGAACGTCATGTTACAGACATTGAATTTCTAGTTGAATTAGTTCTGGTTGAATTACTTCGAAAAATGTTGCATTTCCTGTTTGTCTTCCCCTTTTTTGAATAGACACGAAAATGCACATTTCGAACTTAAATGGTTGTTATTCAATAATGCTTTGGAATATAGACACAAGATTGGTCTTGTTTTAATGAAGACATTTGGCAGATTTGTAGAAGTGAAATTAATTCAGAAAGTGAAACAGAATAAAAGTTAAAGACGTTTGAGTTTATGTAAATGTACAATGAAAAAAAACAACATATATTTCAAAACCTGAGCTACTCTAGCCAAAAATCTGAACAAGTTGTGTTTCATTTAAATTTTAGGTTGATATCTCAAAAAAGTAGCTTTCAGTGAGATTTTATTTGGGCGCAGTATACCACACTTTTCACCAGGTCACAACCAGACTCCACTGCCCATAAGGGTGCCACCATTTCCATGTTTTGAGTGATCTGAACCATTATTTCCATAATTTTCATACAATTTATGAAGTAGAGATCCTATTCAGAAGTAGTATGGGAAGTTTGGCAGATATGAATTCATACGAATTCACCTCTAAGAAACACATAGAAAGAACACGTATGTGCGGCATAGCTCGCTGCCACATCACAAATGGTGAATTTATTATTTTTTTCTTTATATTTAAAACATTTTCTGTCCCTTTTTCTAAAATAATTTAATGGATGCTATTTTTTATATTAAAACACATTTTTTCCACATGATTTTTCATGTTCATTGTCATTTAAAAATAAAGTTCTGAACACGCCTTAGGAGTATAAAAATATTGTTGTTGCAAATTGATAAATTACGTCTCCTCTGTAATTTATTTTGAAAATCAGTCTTCAAATATGGAAACTAGAGATTGTAAGCTTTCAAATGATATATAGTTTGTCAAGATATTATTGTTTTAAAAATACGATGGCAAACGTCCCACCTGTGGGACGGTGACAGCTATATGAAGTTATACTGTTTAACTTACAAGTGCACCTTATATTTACTGAGTGTGAAAAGGACTACTGGCTCATTGAGCAGATTAGAAACAATTAATGTCACATCTGGGCTTCTGGCCGCAGGCCAATACAACATGCTGCTTTTGGTGCATTTTTTCCAGTGTAGCTTTACAGACCACCCACACAGAAAGGAGGACCTGTTCCCAACACACTGTGGAAACATAATAAGCATTGAATGAACACATGGGAGTTTGAGCTTATGGTTCTAATCATGTTCTTAATACCTTAATGGACAGTGGTTTCAAATGGGTACTTTCCCTCTTAAACATCAACAGTGCTGCTCTTGCGGGGGAGGGGTGGGGGTTAGGGGCTGTGGGTTGCTCATGGCTAATCTTGACATTTGTTTGCCGTAGCTGAAGACAAACTTAAGCTTCCAGAAGACAGCTTGGACGCTGGTACGCATCTATGTGTTAAACAGAGGGTGATTCAGTGGCCTGCAGGGTCCATTTCCGTGATTCAGTCTCTCGGTACTCTCACACCTCGGCGTGAGGAAAACAAAATGGCAGACGGTGAACCATGAAACACTGCGAGTTTGAGAGGCAATCTCATGAGCTGATGTACTAAAACAGCTGCGGCATGGGGACGCTTCAGAGCCTCAGTTGTTTGGTTGTGTCATGGTGGAAACACGTTCACATGTGGTGACCGCTTTTTAATTCTGACCCTTTGTTTATTAAGTGGGCTACACTTAAATTAGTTGTCTGTGTAGGAATGAGCTGGATCTTATTCAAGTGCTATATACAGTAGAGACTGTCCAAAACTGGTTATTTATAGGTTGTTTGAGGCTGAATTGGCATTAAAAAAGGTGAAATGAGACTACAAAATGAACATTGAGAGCCACTAATGATAGGGAATCATTCACGTTAAATGTAATGCACCTATAAAGCAAGAATGGCTATGAGAAAACCTCACAAGGGTTAAAATTCAACTGGTTTTGGAGGCATATAAAATGTTAGAACCCCCAAAATTTCAATTAGCATTATATATAAAGAATCTCATATCTTTTATTTTAATTTTTATTGTATATATCATCATTATGAGGCAAAAGAGCCAGATAAATATTGTCAAGATAAGTTCAAAATCAAAACAAACAAACCCAAAATACCATAAATGTTTATTATTCTTAAGCCAACAACTAGTGCAGAGTTTAGATTCATTGAAACAATACCATAGTTTTTATTAATAGTTGAATCTTTAGTTTGAATAATTAATATTTTTATTAGTATTATTATTATTATACTAATGTTACAATTCAACTGGTTTTGGAGGCATATAAAATGTTAGAACCCCTAAAATTTCAATTAGCATTATATATAAAGAATCTCATATCTTTTATTATAATTTTGGTTGTATATAATCATTATGAGGCAAAAGAGACAGATAAATATAGTCAAGATAAGTTCAAAATCAAAACAAACAAACCCAAAATACCATAAATGTTTATTATTCTTAAGCCATATAACAACTAGTGTAGAGTTTAGATTCATTGAAACAATACCATAGTTTTTATTAATAGTTGAATCTTTAGTTTGAATAATTCATATTTTTATTATTATTATTATTATTAAAAAAATGATTTAGATAAATTAAATGAAAATGAGAAATATTTTCCTTGGCAACTTGCTGAAATAATATGTTGCATAATATGTTACATATAAAGCTATATATAGGCTATTTATACAGGTTAATATGTTATATATATATATATATATATATATATATATATATATATATATATATATATATATATATATATATATATAGGGGTGTAACGATACACAAAACTGACGGTTCGGTTTTCCCACGGTTTTGACGTCTCGGTTCGGTTCAGTTTAGAAAGCTAAAATGGCTTTTTTTTACCAGTGGTTTAATGAAAAAAAGGTCTTTGTCTTTAAATTCATTCAGTTACAATTAAACATTTCACAAGGATTAAAAGAAATCTGCTAATGCTGTGAACTATATTGTAGGCTGCACATTACTATAACATTAAATGTTGTAGCCTAGACTTTTAATCTAAATTCAGATGCCCTTTATTTTTTAGATATAATAATCAACACACAACACATTGTATGAAAATATGTAAACTGAACATAAGGCAGTTTTTACATTAACTTGTGTTTTTACTCTAATAATTACACAGTTGTCATTTTCATGAAAGATATTTTAAACATAAATTAAATAATCAAGATATCATTAACAGGTTAAGTAAAATATAATATACAGGCTAACATAGAGCATTTATTTAGTGCAAAGGTTCATATATAGGAAGTTGTGGACACTGAATCACTCGCCTGCTGAGGTAAATATAATGCTAGTGACAAGCTAAAGCTTTGCTGTTTTATTGACGTCTTTCCGCTGCTTAAACACTGATTGAGCGATTACACGAGTTATGATGACTTTCAGTAAGTATACTGTATCTTTCAACATACCTTCAGGTGTCTTTTCTGTAACTGAGGAAGAGATGATCGCGTTTACTCGCGCGCCGCGCTGACCGCTTGAAATGAGGAGCCTAGTAAGCGATCTGTCACGTCACATCAAAGAGCGCCAAAACGCCATTTATTGTTTTGAATTTCGTGATCAAATAGACAGAATTGGAAAGATTACACCTTGCTTATTATCAAAAGTAACAAAACACGGAGCTTGTTATTTGGTGTTAATGGTGTTTGGGCTACAAAACTGAATTCATTGTGTACTGTTTACATAAGACATGAGGTCCATTGAGCCGGGCTGGGCGGGGCCGGGGTAGCAGGGGGCGGGGCGTGTTCGGTACGCAATGACAGTATCACGATTCGAATCGTGAGTTCAGTATCGCGGTTTTTCGGTTAGACTCGAAAATCGTTACACCCCTAAATATATATATATACATACAGGTTTATATGTAATTTATAATACTTATATAATAATATATAATATTTTGTAAGTTAAAGATTTATTTTAATTTCATTTTTTTTTAGTTAACTATAATATCCCTGCTGTAGTAAATGAAGATTTAGGAGCTGCAGTGGAAGGGAAGATTAAAAAAAAATCAGCTTGGACTAACTAACTAAATAAATAAAATATGAATGCAGTACAGTACAATAGTGATGTTAGTGCAAGAGAGTAATTACATTTTGTGTGTTCTACAAATCAAATTGCACATGAGCAAAAAATGTGAATATTACAGCCCTGTCTGTAAAAGCCGAAACTGGTTTGATATTTCTCTGTATTCCTTTTTGTGTTTGGCTGTTTCGCTACACAAGAGTAAATGAAAGCCTACTGTATAAGATGTTGTTTCAGCAGGTTCCCATTGTGACAACTAACCTCCCTGCTCACTGAAAGTTATTACACGTCAGTACCCATATGTCATGCAGTTTCTTGAGGTTATAGAGGGTGACATCATTTTTCACACAAAACTCCATTAATAATTATTCAACCATCATTCTACATTGATTTCTATAGGTTTTTGCTCAAAGTACACTCTAATAAGTCACCATTTTATCTGTTAATGTTTATGTAAATATAAAACTAGGTGAAGACCCTCTTGAGTGTTCTTAAGAAAAAAGAAAGAAAGAAACATTGCCTGCAAACACTCTGCACAACTACAGAAAATCAAGACATGAATAAGAGCATTTATTGATTTAGTATCCGCTGTCTCACACACATAGCCACACATATGCCATAAACCTGACGGATTTTCTCAATGAGCATTTCTCAAACGTAGAACAGGGTGTCACCGAGAACAGGAGACCTCCTCCTTCTGTAAACAGCACACTCACTACCTGCAGCATGCATAAATCATTAATGACGGTGATTCAGATATTGGATTAAGTTTGAGGTAAAAGGGTAGTTTATGACATTTCATAACTGAGGGATTTCAATAGCTCTTTGTTGGAAGCACCCCCCTTCTCTTAAGGTTTCATTATATGTCAAACAGAAACTTTCTGGCTTCCATGCAACTGCCTGCATCTCCATGATGAACTGGCCTGAATGCAGCCCACACATTTTACTCTTTTCAGATGTCTAAATCTTTTGCAGATTTCATTTGTTATAACTAAAGCAAATATATATATATATATATATATATATATATATATATATATATGTGTGTGTATATATATACTGTATATATATATATATATATATATATATATATATATATATATATATATATACGTACGTATATATATATATATATATATATATATATATATATATATATATATATATTAGGGCCGGGAATCGTCGATTAATCGCATCCAAAATAAAAGTTTGTGTTTACATAATATATGTGTGTGTGTAGTGTGTATAATTATTTTATATATATAAATACACACACATGCATGTAACGATTTAAGAAATATTTGCATGTATATACTTTATATATATTTATACAAAATTAATATTATACATAAATATAAATATTTGATATATTAATAACACATTTTCTTAAATATATACATGCATATATGTGCATTTATATATACAAAATAATTATACACACTACACACACATATATTATGTAAACACAAACTTTTATTTTGGATGCGATTAATCGCGATTAATCTTTTCCCAGCCCTAATATATATATATATATATATATATATATATATATATATATATATATATATTACACTGTATATATTTCATGACTTGCTATCACAACATTTTTTCTTTTGTCCAAATCAACTTAAGGGATAGTTCACTTTGAAATTAATTTTTGGTGTGTTTTAGATTACCTCAAGGGCATCCAAGATGTAGGTGTCTTTGTTTCCACAGAATTTTCAATTTTGACATTTTTCAGTCAAACTGTTGTTGTCTGTCAGTCATATAATGCAGGTATAGGGGGCCCACAAAGAGCGTGCACAGAGAAGTCAAAATTAAACATTATTTAATTAATGACTCGTAAATGTAAGTACACATTGATGGCCTAAGACGCGAAACGAGCGGTTTGTAGGGCCCTATAATTTCTGCGATCACGGAATAAAAAGGACACTCTTTTTACAACTAAAATAACAGTAAAGGGTAAAAAAAATGAATTCCCAAAAATTAAAACGGAAAAAACGAAATTTGCAAAAATGACAATGGAAAAAACTGAATTTGGGAAAAAATAAAATGGAATTTGGGAAAGAATAAAACGGATTTTATAGGGCCCTAGGTTTGTGTGAGAAAACGAACAGTATTTATATAATTTTTACCTCGTGTAATCATAGTCACGTCCAAGTGATCTGAATCAGTTGTTCAATGTCCAACTGAAACGAACTGAATCATGTTCAACGTTCCACCGGGAGTGATCACTTGCGTGTGACCTCACTCAGTATTAACACGGAGATTTCGGAAGTTTTACCTTTTACTAAACATAGATATACAGAAATCGTCTTCCATTGCGATTTCCCATATATCTAAATATGTTTAGTGAAAGCTAAAACTTCTGAAATCTCTGTATAAACAAAGAGTGACGTACGCGCGCAAGCCATCACTTCAGGCGCATGTGCAGACCGAAGTGCCCGTGCCGTCAGATCAGTTTGACATCTCTGTGATTACACAAGGTAAAAACGATATAAATACTGTTCATTTTCTCACACAAACCGCTCGTTTCGTGTATTAGGCCATCAATGTGTACTTACATTTACGAGTCATTCAATCATGTTTAATTTTGACTTCTCTGTGCATGCTCTTTGAGGTGAACCAAGGGTGGACCCCTTAAACCGCCAGTGTATGACTGATAGACAACAACGGTTTAACCGAAATAATATCAAAATTGAAAATACTGTGGAAACAAAGACACCTACATCTTGGATGCCCTTGAGGTAAGCTAAAACATATCAAAAATTAATTTAAAAGTGAACCATCTCTTTAGATATATATATTTTTTTGTGGTTCAGATAACATAACATTTTGAGTTTCTGTTGATTGAACAAATCTATTTTTTCAAACCAACATTATATTTTGTACAGTGTGGATATTAAGTGAAGAGTTTAAAAAAAGAACAGCAAGCAAAGACAGTTTAAAATGCACAATCATGCACAATAGACAAGCAAATGGCAAGCAAATGTCACGTAAATATGAGGAAACTTCACATGATGCGTCACACTTGATGCATTAGTCCAACCAGTCCATCCTTCTTGCTTAAAAAACAAACAAACAAAAAGTTTATTATCTTGAATAGCTGAGTTCTATTAATGGATAATCCTGATTGGCAGCAGCCCAGCTTCCACGACAACAGATAATTGAAGCTAATGGGTTCTCCTAATGATCTTAATAACTCTGTGTGTAATCTATATGTTAGGTGAGCACCCTTACTATCAGCTAGTGACCACACACCTGCCATAACACACACACACACACACATACACACACACAAACAGCAGAGGTCAAAGGTGTTTTTTTTAATATAAAACAGATGCTCCAGGTGTCTGTGCCAAGAAATAGGTTAATGCAATGGACGCAACTAGATGTCAGTGACCCACAGGGCAGCAGAAAAGATCCTTCTTCAGATTCTTCTCTTCATTTACTCAACCTGAAAAGAAACAGACCTGGGTCTAGATATTTATGAGAATCTGGATTTTTTTTCTGTATATTTTCCACATTATATTATATGCACTGTAAAAATGAATATGCTATATCTAATGAATAAAATTGTGGCAACAGATTACAAGCAATATTATTAATTAAATGTAACAAATTAAAATTGAGCAATAATGAATCAAATTATTCCTTAACAGTTAACCATTTCAAATGAGTAAAGTTTACACCAGAAATATCTGAATAAATGACAGAGGTCAAAGATTAATTAAGAACTCTTTATTTTAAATTGCCAACATTGAAGACACATGATGTTAACAAGCAGAATCACTGAAGGAGAAAACCTTAATTTTAAAACAAACCTAAAACAAACACTGATCACAATAATGGTGACTTACATTTACTTAAAACAACAAAAAACGTTTTACTCATTTTTAATGGTTAACTATTAAGGAATTAATTTCATTAATTATTGCTCAATTCTAATTTGTTAAATTGAATTACCCATACGCACATTAATTTTTACAGTGTATAAAAAATAGCAATGTAAAATAAAATTAGATATTAATTAATTTATCAAACAATTATCAATGCTACCATTAATTAACATGAAATACAAAAGTAGCAGTAAATAATAGGCTACATAAGACAAAACAAAAATAATTTTAATTGTATTTCATTTGTGCTCAAAGACCTGATTTCTGTGTATAGGGAGGTTTAATATCAAATATGTACTGTAACATTAACAATATAACATTAAACCAGTTGTGAAAAAAAATTAGATGGATTGACAAGGCATAAACAACGTGATTGAAGACCTAAAACCCTTTCCATTTTTACACTGCAATAAAATATATAATAAATAGCTTATGACAACATAAGTATTTACACTGATTTAAATCATCAAAATAAGTTGTTTTTAAGTTTAAAAAAATGAAAGATTCAACTAATTTTGAATCGAACTAATATCAGTTTAATGCATTTCAAGTTGAAACATCTAACATCCAAGTTAAACATTTAAGGCAGCAACATTTTTTTCCCTTACAGTGTATAAATAAAAAAAATTAAATAATATTCCAATGTTCACTTTATCCAACCGGAACTCCAGCAAGCTTGTGTGGGTGGTAGGGATGTAAGAAGGGTCTGTTTGACTTTCAAAGTCCCAAGACATTTCTTTTCTGTTAGTTTATGGTATGCATATATGTCTCAAAGGTGGCGAGGCAATTTGTGTGCGCGGGCGGACAGCCATTTCAAAACTTTCGGAGTGAATTGCTCTTCCCCCTCACTCTTCTCCTGGGGGCTCCCAAATATGAACTGACCGCTCTCATTTTTCCCATGCTCTTGGAAGCTCTCGTTTTTAATGCACACGCACACACACGATGCACACGTGGATGAGAAGTCCTCACAAATGCTGTCTTAATGGATCAGACGGCTGCAAATATCTCCAATTCTCTTTCGCTCCCTTTTGCACACAGCTGCCGCTTTTTCACTGTCCACATTGTCTCCAGTGTTGATGGAAAACAGTCTCTACAAACTCCCTTTTCTAATGGTACATTAGGGACCTTAGACACAATAGCATAAAAAACACTAAACAGAATTCTGCTACCAACCCCTGAACCCTTACCTCCCACCCTCACACACACATCCACTGACTTACTGACCTGAGTGGGATGAAGCTCCTTAGCTCATTCCACAGAAAAAGACTGCAGATGTTCCTCAATCACTTCCATCAGGATCACTGGCCAGATCAGGCTTAACGTCATGATTCCCAGACATCCTCAGAATGCCCTTATGGTCCGTCACAGCTGAACAGGCATATCTGACATATCTTAATCCATATCTGTCCTCTGGCATGAGCATTATGCCTCACGGTAAACGATAGCTACATGTTGTTCAGCATGTATTTTGAGTTTGACTGGATGAACATATGCGGGGTTCAGAATCAACACTCAACTAGTGGCAAATGCAAGTAAAAAGGGTCTTGCTTCTTTCACCAACTTCATAAAGGAAGTGCAAAATAACATGATTTACACTTTCATTCACAAGTCTGGAGCGTTTTTGAAAGTAGTATCTTATGCTCACCAAGGCAGTATTTATTTGATCATAAATAGAGGAATATTGAGATTCTATTTTAATATATTTACATAATGTATAATAATGTAATAATATGTTTTAAAATGCAATTTATGTGGTGGCAAAGCTGAATTTTTAGCATCATTACTCCTGAAGTTTTAGCATCCATTACAAATAAACAAATGTAGTTGTTTTGTTTATTTTTCAGGATCCTTTAAAGGGTTAGTTCACCCAAAAATGAAAATTCTGTCAGTATTTATTTAAACAAATAAAATTTATTTAAACAGTATTTAAACAAAGGTCTTACAGGGTTGGAACAACATGAGGGTGAGTCACCCTCATGTTGTTCCAACCCCGTAAGACCTTTGTTTATCTTCAGAACACAAATTAAGATATTTTTGATGAAATCTGAGAGCTGGATCACTCCTGCATACTAGTCCATAGGCTTCTTGAGGAATTGAAAAAAGAAATAGTCCAAGCGCAAAAACAAACAAAAATAACGACTTTATTTCAACTATTCACCTTCTCTATGAGCCTCTAGTCAGTTAACATAGTGTGATAGCGTAAAGCTACATCACACGTAGGCTCACTATTGGCCGACGCTGGTCATGTGTGTGACGCGTGTGACGTACAATAACAGAAGCTTACGTTATTAAACTAGTAACCGGATTTCGTTATTTTTGTTGTTTTTTGCACACAAAAAGTTTTCTTGTCGTTTGATAAACTTAAACTTATCTTTATCAAACGACGAGAAACTTTTTGTGCGCAAAAAAACAACAAAAATAACGACTTTATTTCAACTATTCGTTTCCTTCTCTCTCTACCTCAAATCAGGTTACTAGTTTAATAACGTAAGCTTCTGTTATTGTACGTCACACGCATCACACACATGACCAGTGTCGGCCAATAGTGAGCCTACGTGTGACGTAGCTGTACGCTATCACACTATGTTAACTGACTAGAGGCTCATAGAGAAGGAAGTGAATAGTTGAAATAAAGTCGTTATTTTTGTTTGTTTTTGCGCACAAAAAACAAACAAAAAACAAAACAACTACACAAAATGTATTCTCGTCGCTTGATAAAATTAAGATTGAGCCACTGAAGTCACTTGGAATATTTTAACAATGTCTTTAGTAACTTTTCGAGGCCAGCAAGTTTCAATTCCTCAAGAAGCCTATGGACTAGTATGCAGGAGTGATCCAGCTCTCAGATTTCATCAGAAATATCTTAATTCGTGTTCCGAAGATGAACGAAGGTCTTACAGGTCTGGAACAACATGAGGGTGAGTAAATACTGACAGAATTTTTATTTTTTGGGTGAACTAACCCTTTAATCAACAAAAAAGTAAAAACTTTATTTGAAATAGAAATAGTTTAACCAGTGTTGGGTAAGCTACTCTGAAACTGTAGTTTGACAAGCTACTCGTAAGTTAAAATAGTTTAACTACAGTCAAGCTACCCGTTTAGAAAAGTAGTTAGCTACATTACAAGTTACAATCAAAAAGTAGCTAGCTACATTAAAACTAATTTTACTTTTTGAACAACGTATATTATAAATAATTGAATAAGTGTGTGAGGAATGTTTTAAGTAAAATATTTAGTGTTTAAAACAAGGCAATGCAATTACGATTTCAAAGAGTACTGTTTTATTACACACAACACACACACAAAATATCTCTGACTGTCAAAAGTGCAACAAATAGCCTACAACATTGCAAGAACAAAATATACATCCAACGTAAATTGCATGTAGAACATTTTCTAAAAAATACTGATTGAACTTGGACAAATAAGGCCATGGGTAATTAACGTTAGTTGTTTCTCCATCCTCCAAATCTGCCGTCACGTCTTGCTATATAATCATAATATGGGTGTGTCAACCCACTTCTGTACGTCAGTGAACCGTTAGCCGCAAGATGCGTGATTAAACAACAGGTGGCGGTAATGGCAAAAAATTTGTTTGTAATCTAACAAGAAGAAGAATATCCTTGCAATCACGCTGATTCGCGCAGGCTTGAGAATGTTGCAATGTAGCTTTTGCTCGCGCTACACCGCTACTTGCTGCAAAAAGTAGTTAGCTACTGGAAAAGCTACACTGTTTAAAAAGCAACTGAGCTACTGCCAAGCTACTGAAAAATGTAGTTAAGTTAGTAGCTACGCTACTTGTAGTTAACTACTCCCCAACACTGAGTTTAACATTATTAAACCTTAAAAACATACCTTGCGTCTTTAGTGACCCGGGACATCATTCACTATAATTTCCGTGTGTGTGTGTATATATATATATAATTAGACATCAACCTTTTTAGTATTCTAAGTATTTCTCTATCAATTCATTACAAACAATATAATTAGAAAATGGAAATGAATCCCTGTTTTCCTATTAATTTTTTGGTAAAAAAGATAATATAGGGTCCCAGTGTGGACCCAATGTGTTTTCCAGCACAACAATAATTGAATCTTTGATGACTGAATAAATTAAATTCACCTTTTTCCCCCCAAGGTGGCAATGTCTGATACACAATGATGAAGTGATATTTCACTCACAGTTACACAGGCAGGAAACAAAAGAATAGGAATTATTAAAATATTTATTACTGAATTTCATTTGGAAAAAAAAAGGCCAGTTTGAACTGTTTATGGCGAATGGTGAACTAGCATGGAATAACCTGCTTATCTAGAAAAGGCAGCATGGAGGTGGATGAGTCAACAAGAACGATACCTGCACACATAGGAAAGAAAGCAGGGATATGTGGCATCTCACTGTAGACAGACACCTTCTCTCCTGGGCAAGATCACAGGGATTCCCTCACTTCCGTGGGAACATTCATGACTCAAAAAGGAAAGTGGGAAAAAAAAATACCAAAAAAAGAAAGTGAGTCATGAAAATTAGAAGAAGAAAAAAACAGCATCCAGATGCAATCGGCCCTCTCATTTCCTCACCTAGTCACTACCATTTGCTGTGGAACATTTCACATGTGGTGTAACAAAACCCCACAGAGGCAAATCTGAACACATTACAATTACACAAAGCCATACACTGATTAATAACAGCGGCTTCCTCTGATATAACTATATTATCAGCCTTGTCTGGAATCGCCAAATATTTACCAGAACTCCCATCCTCCAATGATAATCTGTATAATAAAAGCAGTCTCAGAGCAGCCTAATGGGAGTAAAATGAGAAGTAAACAATTAAGTGACTGTATTCGGTTACCAAGAAGACAGTGTCTTTGGAATATTATATCACAATCATTCTGTTTTCTGCATACATGTTCATTCTAAATGTTATGTCCGTTACAGGGAGGGTTTTACCGAATCCCAGAGAAAAGAACGGCTTGTGACACTGCAGTTAAAAATGTCCTGATGTGTCATTTCTCCAGTATTTAGTCAACATAGGCTCACAGGCTTGACACACGAGACTTCATACACTATTGTGTAGAATATGGATCTAAAGGCCTTTGATAGTGCAGAAATCTTCTGAATATGATATAACTGACTTCAAAAACATTCTTTGAGACACCATGCAAACATCACCAAACATTTACTCTCTCTCTCACTCGATAAAACCTTCATGTTTGTTTATGCACCAGCATTGTGTGTAACAAAGAATGACTCATAGGGTGGTTATAAAAAGCACACCTTTACAATTATCAGTTTAGCCTTTGAACCTGTAATTTTGCTATAATGGCACCAGTATAATTGTGACTAAAACATGACAGAGACTTTGTGGAGTCTGGCAGGCGGCAGCAGCAAGTACTGTAGTCACGTTTTGTTCGCTTGGCACTCTCTCCCAATGCCCTGGGGTCTGTTGGGAAACCTGTAGCGTTGCACCACAGATTTGTATGGACACCTGATTCTTGCTTAAACCTGTAAACGCTTCATTAAACTTCACACGTCTGCTTTTGCATGTCATATGAGCGTTGGCATCGGTTGTTTCTTGTGATGTGACTTGCGTAAGTGCGCCTTTTGATCACTGTTGCATAAACTTTAAAAGGCATAGACGATGTTTTCAAGGTTCAGAGTTGGAATTTGAGCTTTGAATCATTTGTCAAGAGCCAAAATTATAACTAGGCCTATTTTTTTTTTCTCTGAAGAGATAAAGCAGAAAAGAAAGAGCAAAAGCAAGACAAGTGAGCAAAGCTCGTGCCAACTAAAATATGAACATCCTGCCTCCCCATTCTCTCTCTCTCTTTTCTCCACACACACATGCAAGCTCAATCTCTCTCTCTCTTTCTGTTTTGAAGAGTGCTCAGCGGTTGTGTTATGACAGAGATTCTTTTGTTTGGATTATGAGGCAGAGGAAAGGGGAACAACAAGCCTTACTGCTGTTTTTACTGTCAGATAAACAATATTTTCATAAGGTGTTTCTCATCCTCTCAGATCAGAGAGATGACTGATTGAGACATGCAGGATCTGTTTCCAAATAACACAAACACTCAGTGTGTCCAGCTCTCCTCCTGACGGTTGTGGAAATGTGCGACACTGCAAGGCTCTTATAGCTTGATGTAAAACAGCATTATGAAACTTTAGCTATGCAATGAAATGGTCTTAGTTGCACTCATTAATATGCATATAAGAAAGAGACAACATAATTCGTTTGAGTTAACCAAATGCAGGAACATCATTTCTTTCATTCAAATCATGACCAAATCCGAGAAACCGGCTTTAGACCCGTCTTAACATTTAAAGGTCATCCCTAACCTACCATAGCAAGACAAACACGTTTTTTTGTTACTAAATAAAGATGCTTTAATTATAATTAGAAATTACTACACACTAACTACATTTTGGATGTGATTTATTTATTTTTAAATTACATTTTAATCATTCTATCAAAGTCATAATAAAAGAGTGTGACATCGCACTCTTAAGCACATTTTTAAGGAGGTTCCATCCTGAAAATATGATGTCAAGGTCTGATGGTCTTTTAAATATAGCATAAATGTCGGCTTAAATCTAAACAGATTATTTTAATTTAATTAATTTTAATTAATTGAACCGTTTAATACTTATTTATTGATAACTTTTACCGTTGAGAACATTCAAGGAGCTTTTATTCATAATTTTCATAACATTTAATTCATTACATTTTTTTTGGCATCTCTTGAGCCAAAATCCAAACATAAAGCACCGGTTGAATCTGTCAAGCATCATGTTGTTTTATTAATGTTATGAGCCAGCCAGCCGCAGATGAGTGTGGTCACGTGGAGAAAACATAAAGAACCGCATGTGATTGGATTTAAGCCTACGCACCTGCACTAATAACAAGGCACGATAGTAACGAAAGGTATTTCATCATCACTTAACCTACACTGACAACACCCAAGGTAAACAGATGGCATTTTTTTCATTAAAATGTTCGTCATAGTGAGGGTAAAGATGGGTTAAAGGTTAAGGCGAGAGTCATGAACTGACAGGCATGACGAGGTCCAGTTTAGGACAGCTGTTGCCTGAGAATCAGTTGTTAACACTGGTGTACTGCTGCACCCTTGTGGTCAATTTGAGCATATACCTATAATGAGTGCATATAGCAAAAAATAAAATGTAGGCTACCTGGCCAAATATAGGAAAACATGTATAAAATACAAATACATTTTATAATATCATAAAAAATCAAAGTATAAGATATTACACATTCAGTAGGCCTAGATATGGGTCCGTTTTCATAAAGGTTCCAAGAATCCGCTCACAAAACGTTGAATTTAGCTTAAAAACGTTTACGTAGGAATCTTGGGTTAAGAGCGATTCGGGACCCATCTGATAGAAATTCTGTGTAAGGAAAAGACAAACTTTCATGTTAATTCGAAGAGGGTTGACCCCGTTGCTATGTGTGACACACACACAGGCGCACACATCTTTGTGGGGACTCTCATTAGGCGTATGGTTTTTATACTGTACAAACTGTATATTCTATCCCCTTACCCTGCCCCTATCCCTAAACCTACCCCTCACTGGAAACATTTCGCATTTTTACATTTTCAAAAAAACATTACTTTATGATTTATATGCTGTTTTCCTCACGGGGACCGCTGGCTGGCACAATGAAGATGATTTCAGGTTTTACTACACTTGTGGGGACATTTGGTCCACACAATGTAGGCTAATATAAACATGAACACACACATTATATGTGTATATAAATCTTTTTATTTTTTATTTACCATGCTAATTTCCTATAAGGTATTTGATTGGCTTAGAATGTGCAAATTAGAAAATGTTCCACTCTTTCCAATTGCACTGATTGCCTGCATGTCTATTTAAGTGGTGATTTTAATGTAACAAACATGGAATCAAAACCAAGAAGGACGAGAAAGCACAACTGGACAGAGGAACAGTATTTACTGTTAGCCCAGTTAGTGGAACTTAAAGCCTGGAACACACCAAGCCGATTGTGTTGTCGCTCTCGTTGGGTTTATGAACGCTTATTAACGATAACGGGGTTATCAGCGATAACGGATGCCATGTGCGTAGTATAGCGCCGTTTTGTCATATAGCGTTCTTATATGACGATAAAGGATGAGAATGCGTTGGACTGTCAGCTTTAATGTGCGTTCTGGGTCTGCGTGTAATGAGCCAACTGTCTAGGCCTATTTCTGCAGATATATTAGTCTATATTCGTCATTCAAAAAGGAAAACCAACGCTGCCGGCTGCAGATAGCACGTAAACAGTGCGTGCTCACAGTTTTGAATTTCAATCTTGCTAAATGCTTTCTTATTCCATTCAGCTCATGTTAATATTGAAATATTCACCAAGGAACACTCAGGTAAGATGACGTAACATAAGAACAGTAAGAAGTTTGGATTTCTTTGCTTGCTGTTTTGCTTTTATTCTCGTGCACTGACTCTTTCTCTAAGCTGATCAGCCAATCAGAGTTCTCTCTTTCCCCGACGGCCCAACGGCGATTCAACATGTCAAATAGGGCGAAACAAAGCCGACGAGGACTCATTTCAAGGCGACGGCACGGAACCGTGCGGAACACACTGAGAAAACTCAGTCGGCCGACGGAAACTGCCCGACGGCCGACCGTCAGGTTGGTGTGTTCCGGGCTTTAGGCCACCGTTCAAGGAAAATTCGCCAGGTTTCAATCTAGCGTCTTATTAAGGGTTAGTTCACAAATGAAAATTAAGTCATTAATTAATTACTCACCCCCATGCTGTACCAACCCGAAGACCTTCGTTCTTCTTTGGAACACAAATGAAGATATTTTTGATTAAATTTGAGAGCTGGATCACTCCTACATAGGCTACCTAAGGAATTGAAACTTGACAGCCCAGAAAGTCATTGAAGAAAATGTTTAAATATCCCATGTGACTACAGTGGCTTAACTATAAGTTTATCAAGCGGCGACAATACTTTTTGTGCAGAAAAAAAAAAAAAATAACGACTTTATTCGACTACTCCATTTCTTCCTTGTAGGCCTGAGACGAGAGTTCAAGAGATTTCCACGACGCACGCACGAGAACTGCAATGATCTTCTACTCCTTCTAGTTCAGTAGTTCTCGCGCATGCTTCGTGGAAATCTCTTGAACTCTCGTCACTTATATTTGAGCCACTAGTCACATGGAATATTTAAACATTTTCTTTCAATGACTTTCTGGGCCGTCAAGTTTCCAATCCCTTAGGAGCCCATGTAGCAGTGATCCACCTCTCAAATTTAATCAAAATATCTTCATTTGTGTTCCGAAGACGATTGAAGGTCTTACGGGGTTGGTACAGCATGGGGGTGAGTAATTAATGACTTGATTTTCATTTTTTGGGTGAACTATCCCTTTAACTCTCTGTCATCCATTGTATGTAACACATTCTTCTCCCTCTTCCTCTTTCTGCTATTTTCTCCTCTGCTAAAGAAACTCTTAAGCCTCTTAAAAGTACTCCAACAATTTTGACCTTAAGACCTGTTTTACAGGTTAAGATGCTTTCTGAATTACTGAATTTTGTCTTTAATTTTAAGAGTAAACGCCCACATTTCTAAGAATTTTCTTAGAATTTTGTCTCTTTGCATTAAGATTCTTTGTGAATACGGGCCCTGGTATCTAAGGAATTCCTTCTCTTAAGTCTATGTTGTGGCTAATACCGGAGGAAAGGTTAGCATTCTCATTAGCAGCTCGGCTGGCATGTAAAGTATGTGACTAGGCACTCATAGCCAATTGCTGACTTTAAAAGCTGAAAAATGCTGAGTTAACAGCCACCGACGATAGGTAAGCAAGAGCAAGCCCATTTCAAGCTCTCACCTATGAAAGCACTTGATAAAAAAGTAAATGGGTTAAGTTTAGGTTTAGGCCAGGGTTAGTAGGGGAGCGCGGGGCACAACCTAACGCTGGGTTAAATGTAACACGGACCGTTTACATAGTTCGTCAGGATCAAGCAGGTTGTCTTTCCGCTATTTTTCTCTTGCTGCCAGAAGACGGTCTCCGCGAATTTGCGGAAAGTTTTTTTTATATTTCGTGAAGATACTGGACAAAGAGTGTTTTGACACCATGAAAGTATTTTTTTCATCATAGGTTTTTTTTTCGGTTTCTGAGTTGGGTGTATACGTTTCCAAATCTAACTTTATATTGCCTTAATCACTGTCTTGTTGGCTCAAATATAGCACCGTTTTGAAACATGTCAGCAATTCCTAGCGACTGTTAGCTAGGCTTAAAATATGTAATATACAGCGGGGTTGGTTCTAACACAGTGTTACAACTAAGCCGCCAAGTGTACAATGATAATCAAATGAAAATGGAGCCACACAACTTTTCAGGTTTGAGTATTTATTTATACATTTAACTTTGTTTGACTTTCACAAACAATTTTGGAATTTAAAATGTTTAAAATTTAGTGTACTATGAATGATAACTTGTTTATTTATTAAAAATATGGCCTGTTATTAATGCAATAAACCCTTTACATTTTTATTTTAAGCTCATTTGTATTATTATTACTGCTATTATTATTAATAATAATATTTGTACATGCAGCTGCCACACAAATCTAATTTAATTAAAATTACAATATTTATAATTTATTTTTTTTATTATTTATTGCAAAAATATGCTGCCCTTTTCTATGTCTCTATCCATGATATTGATCCACAATAGAAGGATGATTGGATGAGGGATGGATGGATGTATGGATATCTGTCTATACAGATGCACAAACAATATCAAACTATACAAATAAATAGTACTGAATTATGTGTGTTACACACAAGTGTTACAACTAACCCCTCTGTCTGTTACAATTAACCCCGTATATGGGGTAAGTTGTAACATTTGCACTTCTGTCACTTTCAGTGTAACTGTACGAAAATGGTTGGTCCTAGAAAAAACTTTAAGTGGTCATTTGTAGCAGAGATGTGTATGTTGCTTGTGTAAAAAAAGTATTAATCTAACCTAATTATTTTTTAATTAATTGAGCCAAGACCAAAAAGCGTTAGGTTGTGCCCCGCTCTCCCCTATTTATTAGTAGTAAATTAGTATTTAGTATTGAGTTATTGCAATTACTATAATAAGTTCATAATATGTTCATGGAGAACATGACTGTAAAATAAAGTGCTACTGTACCTAAAATTCTTTTGAAATACACAGTTACCTCTGAATGGCTGATAACAAAGAAATAGAACAGTGCAGGTTCTGGGATCTACCAGCAGAGGCTAGTAAAATCCCATCGTAAAATAGTAAAATCTGCACACTGATAAATATACATAAACATACTTATCTATATCCTTGTAGTATTTTTTTTAAATCTAATTCTAAACATCCATCCATGTTCTGTTCAATCAGTTATCATCATTCTATTCTATTCAACAAGCTGTTTATTAGTCTTAAAACTCATAAGGGACATTTGGGTTATGTTTTAAAAAACAAACAAACAAACAAACAAACAACAAACAAACAAACAAACAAACAAACAAACAAACAAACATTTTCTCTACATACAAATCGGTGCTTTTATTCATGCCTTTTTCTAACATATACTGTATTTATATATAAATTCACAGTTAGATCCATATAAAACTGAAATGTTTACCATAACATCATGTACAGATACATCATTGTAGAAGAGAAAAAAAGGAATGCCCATTTGACGTTAATTTACACACATGATTTTTAGTCAGTGGGTTCCCTGTAAAATACTATAGATTTTGGCATCACATATTTATGGACAGAAGGGTGCAAATCTTAGAATACAGAACAAATATATGACAAACAATACAAACAAACAAAAATTAGATACCACATGGTAAAGACAAGGTAAAATATACAGACATCTGCTACACTAGTTTTGTGCACAAATGATGCAAGGAAAGATTGAAAAGGTGTGAGAGAATGTCTCTCTCATATGACGAGTCCTGAGAGGACAGAACACTACATTAATGGTACGACCATCTCCTCACATTCAGTTATATATATATATATATATATATATATATATATATATATATATATATATATATATATATATATATATATATATAAACAACTTCAGATTTCATAATAAAAGTGATAACAGGAGCCCATGCAGATTTTGAAGCTAAAAAGTGAACTTGCAGTAAATGCATTGTTATAATGTCATTATGTTTGTTTGTGCCATTATTGCCATGCCATTATTACCCTGCCATTATTACCTTTTTTTTTTCAAAGTGACTTAGTTGCAAAAAGCTAAACCAAATCTTGCACAGGCTTAGGCTACTCTACAATGCTTTTTAGACAAAAATAAGCATTACAAAATGAATTGTAAATATGTTTAGAATGAAAACTGCAATTCCATGAGGCTTCTATGAGTAAACCTGAAGGCAAACCTGAAAGTTTGGAGAATCAAATACATTTAACAGCAAATGGCTTTTAATAGTTCATTAGTACAAGACTCCTTCATGAATAAACCTCACATAAAAGTGCAGAAGATAAACAATATGAGGGAAGGCAGATCTCATCTTCCTGTCCTAACTCCCATGTCCTTCACCTCATTATTGTTGTGCGGGAATCATTCCAGACCTTCTGCATGCGACACTGGCAGACAGAGACCCGCTCCGTCTGCTCATGTTGTCCATCAAGTGTCTTTCTCACACTATGCATGTCTGTGGGACGTGTCTGCGGCGGTGGAGGGCGAGGTGGTCCGAGCGGGAGAAGCTGCGGTCACAGTCGCTGCATTTGAACGGTTTAACACCGGTGTGTTTGCGGTAATGCCGTGTCAGCTCGTCAGAGCGAGCGAACTTCCATGTGCAGTTGTCCCACGTGCACTTGTATGGCTTTTCACCTGAGAGAGAAAAAACGGAAATATCAATAAAAGACCTGACTTTTTATGGAATGGGAATATAACGTTATTTTATATTAAAAGATGATAGGCTCACCTGTGTGTGTACGTCTGTGAGCTTTAAGATGAGAGCTCTTGGTGTAAACCTTATTACAGCCCTCGAACTCACACCTGTGAATGCGTCTTCTCTTGAGTCGGGCGACTCTGAAGGCCTGGGCCTCCGCAGACTATCAATACTGTAACGGCAACAGGGAACTGCAATGACAGCATGATGTCTAACGTTATTAAAAGCAATTAAGGACAAATACAATTTTCTTAAGCATGATAATGGTAGTCTATTTTATGCAGGATGACAGGCAGAAATAATACATTATTCATAAATTAATTACAATACTATATACAATACAATTATTTATGCAAGTCCACTTTATATTACAGTTTTTTACAATCACTTTGTTACTATTTTCAGAACCTTGATGTCATTTTTCACAACTCTAGACACAAAACTCACAACCAATGATCAAAATGCACATTTTTTCAAAACTTTAACCCATTTCTCAATTGCTTGGATACAATACACATACAACTTAGATTATTTGTTCATTCAACATAAATCACCTGTTCAATATGACACAACTTAACATCAAATTACTACTATTTCAAAAGGCAATTCACACATTACATTTCAAATGAGTGTCTATTCATTTCCTTACAATGATCTAACTATCAATTGATACAACTGCTCAAAATGATAAGTAACTTTTACAGTTTACAGTAAATCATGAAAGTTTCAAGATAAGAGATTCATTGTCACCAATTAGCATGAAGCATGAACAAATTACACTACAATATCCATGGATGTAGCCTAATATTTTATATTTTTGATTCCAATAAATCTATGTTGTGATTGTACTGTAGTGTTTTGCATTCGATATATTACACACTTGATGATTCCACAATGTGTGTATTCTCTCTACTACTGCAGTACTTTTACAGAGATGTATATTTGTACATGTAGTACCATAATGAAACCTTTATCCCCTATTTTGTTCTACAATATTTAAAGGTACTCTATGGAGTTTTTAGCGGCCTCTGGCGGTGATGTTTCAGAATGCAACAAGCGCGCTCGTGCCCGTGTGCGTGCTAGATATCAAGAGTGAGCATTCGCTACCAGCCACACGGAGACTTTCAGACGCAACGGCGAACTAATCACACAACATGCTGGAAACTAATGTAAACTCCCACTGCAGGTACAATAATAGCCTACTTTTATCAGCTTGACGTTGAACTAATGCTCTGTGCTTGTCCATGATAATGTTACAGTAAACTGCATTTAGTCTAGCCGACATACGATGTTATAGCATAAGCCATTTCTCTAACTATTCGTGTATCTTTCACAATCAGCAATGTCAACATAGGTGAATGTAACCTATAATATGATAACGAAAACGGTTAGTGAACTAAACTGAACAGTTTCAGTGTATCAGTAAGATCGTAGGAAGTGACATTACTGTACTAAACGTGTCTGGAAATGTGTATTATAAACAATATGATAGTAGTGGATTCATGTCATGTTTCATGTAGTTTACCTTGCTATTTCACTAGAGTTTACTAATATGTCGTAGCCTACTAATATGTTGCCGATGTTGATCCGCGTTTGCGTCCGGAGTCGATCAGATTCACGTTTTGCCTGACGAGCTTCAGCAGATAAAACTTTTTTGTTTATTATATTTATGTGGAGTTTGTGTTGAAGTCTGTGTTGTGCTGGAGGCAGGACGTTTTGGGGAGTTATCAGACTCCGTGTCGTCAGCTGAAGTGCCATTGGTCGCATGTTGAAAACGGGGTGTCCATTTATTTTACTGTCTATGGGTCGCATAGACTGTATGATAGAGAGGCTCAGGAGCACGCATGCACGTCACTGCATCTAGACCCGGAGACCTCACATATAAATATGAATATTGGCCTTCAGAGGTAATAGCAAAACCTGAAAAGTGGATCATTGCAATGTGTGATTACAACCCCTTCAAACACAGGCAATAAAAAAGAATTCATTTTATTAAAAAAGTTACATATAGAACCTTTAATGGTTGTACGAACAATGACTCAGTGAAACTATCGGTTGCTTGTGTGTGGGTGATCTACAGTTATGTTTCAATGGTATTTCACAGTAAATTTGTTTTTTTGAACCAATGATTGTGCAAGTGCAAGATCTCTTTAAAGATGTGAATGCACAATGCAATGTTTTGAACATTAGACAGTCTGTGTTACAAGTGATAACCGTTTTGAGTTTTGTATCTAGAGTTTTGAAAAATGACAACAAGGTTCTGAAAATAGTAGCAAAGTGATTGTAAAAAACTGTAAGTGCCTTTACCCCAATTACACAGACAAGGCTTAGTACCAGACTAAATTGCATATTTGAGGATAAGTCATCATTTGAAGTGGATCATAAAAGTTCATCAAAGTTGTCCTAACGGTGCGTTCATGTGCTATGGTAATTATTGTAAATACCAAAAGCCAACGTGGAAAATGCACATGAACTCCCCCTCATGCACTGTAAAAATGAATACGCTATATCTAATCAATAAAATTGTGACAACAGATTACAAGCAATATTATTAATTAAATTTAACAAATTAGAACTGAGTAATAATTAATGTAATTAAATTCCTTAAAAGTTAACCATTTAAAATTAGTCAAATTTACACAAAAAAATAACAAAAATATCTGAATAACAAATAGACGTCAAAGATGAATGAAGAACTCTTTATTTTATATTGCCAATATTGAAGACACCTGATGTTAACAAGCCAAATCGCTGAAGGAGAAAACCATAATGGTAAGTCACCATTATGGTGATCAGTGTTTGTTTTAGTTGGGCTCTTGACCTTTAAGTCATTCACTTTAAGTTTTGTTTGGCTGATATACCTGAGTTATAACAGTCAGATGAACACATAGATAAGGTTATCTGATGATGTTGGTTATGTTTTAACATCACAATCATTTGACTGGTTAACTTTTACTCATTACTGATTACATTTTAAGGAATTAATTTGATTAATTATTACTCAATTCTAATTTGTTTGATTTAATTAATAATATTGCTTGTAATCTGTTGCCACAATTGTATTGCTTAGATATAGCATATGCATTTTTACAGTGTGTGGTGTTTTCCACTGGGCAACTCGTAGAATATTTATATGGACGAGTTGCCGAGATGAGATAACCTTTGACCTTTTCAAAACGGCGCAGAGCACCGCGAGAGTCGTGAATACATACTATTCATAATCTAGAAAATATACAGCATATTATTTACCTTTTGAGTTTTGATAAATCATTTTCTTGCTGTTGCAGATGACTTAAGCAATTTAAAATATTTTTAGCTAAATAACAGGTCTGGATCTCCATCTTTTTACCACATTACGACAACAAAAGCACTTGAACGCAACACACTGATAAATACCAGTTCACAAGTGGAAAAGATCCTATTTTCCATAGCAAGTGAACGCAGCCAAGACAAGAAAGAGTATTGTTCAAAATTCATGCATAACTTTGATAAAAGTTTTTGACCCACTTCAAATGTTGACTATAGACTACTGTATTTTAACTGAAAGCATCTTGCACTGACATGTCTTAAAATATGTCAGTGCCATTGTTTTGTCTCAAGATAGACACCAGAAATGTTATTTTTTTCATGTTTAAAGAAAAAGCTACTTAAATGTCCTCCTAATTAAACTAAGGCCTAATCCTAATCTTGTCTTTGATACAATGAATTCATTGTGTACATACATGTTTTTACATTGTACTTACATTTTAAAAATACCTGCATGTAATAACAGCTGTAATTCATTACTGTAATAGCATCTATAGTGACTCTGTTGACCCTTCCTTTATACCTTCAGTTGAGAGTTGTCTTTCAGACCACACAATTTTGCGATGCTGTTTGTAAATGTTTGTTGGAAGTATGGTTTCGGGAAACACTGACTCATTGAACTATGCTTATAATGACGGAACTCGCGACCATAGTTGGCTAGCAGGCTTTTGGGAAACGCACCTAGAAAAGTCTTTAAACATAAATGTAAGACTTTAAATGGCCACTTGAGGGAGCTATAAAGGAATCAATGGATGTCAAATAGACAACATCAGACACTTTCTGAATGTCTATTTAACGCCTGACAGGAAACCTCCTAGAGACGTATTGCAGATGAGCAAACACTAAAAAACACGTCTTACAGATGTACGTGTACTATCAGGGTGGTTTACAGGCTAGATGTTTCATTTTTTCAATGTTAAATGATTTCTCGTTTCCCAGCTTAAAGGGTAACTAAACCCCTGGTCAGAGCCTGACTCCACCCACTGGCAGTATTTGAAAAATGCTGAAAAATTGGCAGACCCCAGCGGAGATAGAGGGGACGAAACAGATGCTAAAACACTCTATCCTGATCGTTTTCAATACTTGCAATTCCAACTCCTGACTCGCTACAGTGGTTTTCACGAAACAAGCTGGTTTTTATACTGCCAAGGGCGTAGCTCGTACCAAGAGCGTGGTGAGCTGAAAACCAGTGTTGGGGAAGCTACTCTGAAACTGTAGTTTGACAAGCTACAAGCTACTTGTAAGTTAAAGTAGTTAAATTACAGTCAAGCTACCTGTTTAGAAAAGTAGTTAGCTACACTACAAGTTACTATCAAAAAGTAGCTAGCAACATTGAACAACGTATATTATAAATAACTGAATAAGTGTCTGAGTAATGTTTTAAGTAAAATATTTAGTGTTTAAAACAAGGCAATGCAATTACGATTTCAAAGAGTATTGTTTTATTACACACAACACTAAAATATCTCTGCCTGACAAATAGCCTAATTGCAACAAATAGCCTACAACATTGCAAGAGCGAAATATACATCCAACGTAAATTGCATGTAGAACATTTTCTCAAAAATACTGATTGAACTTGGACAAATAAGGCCATGGGAATTAACGTTAGTTGTTTCTCCATCCTCCAAATCTGCCGTCACGTCTTGCTATATAATCATAATATGGGAGTGTCAACCCACTTCTGTACGTCAGTGAACCGTTAGCCGCAAGATGCGTGATTAAACAACAGGTGGCGGTAATGGCAAAAAATGAGTTTGTAATCTAACAAGAAGAAGAATATCCTTGCATCGCGCTGATTCGTGCAGGCTCGACAATGTAGCAATGTAGCTTTTGCTCGCGCTACACCGCTACTTGCTGCAAAAAGTAGTTAGCTACTGGAAAAGCTACACTGTTTAAAAAGCAACTGAGCTACTGCCAAGCTACTGAAAAATGTAGTTAAGTTAGTAGCTACACTACTTGTAGTTAACTACTCCCCAACACTGCTGAAAACTGTGTACGTCAGGAAGAACCGCTAACATCCAGTAGGAAAATTCAACTGCAGTAGCCACCGTTTAACCTGAAGAGGGCAGCACTAAGACGTTTTTACACCATATTTTGTAGAAATAAAACACTTTATACACAAATGTCAAAAAATGTCTTGAATCAATGACTGATATTAATAAAGATCCATTCTCACAGATTATTAACTAAAAAAAGTTGGTTAAGGGTTTAGTTACTCTTTAATATGTTCAGTTTGCTGGTGCTGGTGGTTTAGAAATGACACACTATTATTATTAATTTTTTCTCTATTATTATATATTTTTTTATAATATTTTTCTCAGTTAATAATTAAAGAGAATGTTAATTGTGTATTTGATGAAAACCAATGCTTTTACTGTGTTAATATATATGTGTCGGGGAAATCTGCCTGTTTCTTATCCATCTTGATTATATATATATATATATATATATATATATATATATATATATGATATCAGATACATTTGATTTTTCACTGGAAATATTTTCTGTGTGGGAGCAGAGGCATTTTCAACCCCCCCAAAGAGCCACTTCCTGTTTCTTTTGGTCTACAGGAGTGCAGTGTGTGTGCACATATTCATGTGCAGGATGGGGGGCATTGTGGGGGCACCTGTAGCCTTTGGCACACTCCATCACTTTTGGGGCCCCAAAGAGGAAAAGAAAGAAAGAAAACATCCTAGATCTTTTCTCCTCCATTAAACAATATCTAAATTTTTTAAAACACTGTCACTATTTTCCACATTCCATCGTGTGGAATTTTTGACCGTCCAAGGTCAGAGGAACTCCATCTAGAGTGTTTTACAGTAAGAATCAATGTTAGATTGTTGTCAATGGGAGAAGCGGGGAGGAAAACAGCAGCTGCCATCGGACTAAACTAAGCACAGTCATTTATGTTCCGTCTTTTGTTTGTATGTTTCCCAGTGGAGAACACCAGAGGGGCTTTCCAGTGGTGGTGACGTGCAGGCCAGCATCACTGTCTGGAGATCAGTTTATCAGAAAAATAAAGGTAAGAATAAAGTCCATTCATTATTGAGTAGCAGGCGACGGGTCAAGGAATATATAAACCTGCATCGAACTCCTGCACCTGTGTCCACAACATATTCAACCTGAAGCATGCACTCCCTCTGAGACTGAGATCACTTCCTACGCTCAACTGGTTAAACAAGGTCATGTGTTTGATTTCCAGGGAACGCAAGATGGCTAAATGTGTACCCTGAATATGCCATCTGACAAACATACTGTAAAAAGTGATACAGTTGACTTGTGAACTGTCTATCAATTTTTTTTTCCATTTTAAGGCAACAGGTTTCCTCTCATTTTCCTCACAAGTCAACTGATCACTTTTTCCATAAACTTTAAATATTTAAACCTATAATGCCAAAAATAATATCACATTAATTAATGGAAAAAAAACAACATTAGCGGATTTATTTATGAATAGTTTTTCCCAATTAAAGGTGTCTTAAAACATCTCCAGGGTGGTTTGTCAGATTTCAAATTTTGCCAACAAACTGTATAGAAACTATTAAAACAAACACTACATGAATCACTGGATCGAATTCCCATTGATTGAAGAACCAACAGGTCAAATCAGCGACTCTCTCTCACACATTCTCTTTCACAATAATATTCACTCCTGCACCTTGCTATAAATCACACTGGCACCTTTGTCCTTAGACACATTTAGACAATTCTGCCAGCCTTTTTGCCTCTGTCCATACTTGCAGTCACAAGGGGAAGTTTATTATAAATAAGCTATACATTTTTCTAGCTATAGCTCACAAATAAAGTATAGGTGCTGCATACAACTGTCTATTCAATTCATTAAAGTGCCCCAATTATAGTATTTTAAAGGTTCCTAATTTTGTTTGGGAAGTCTCCTAAAACAAGTTTACATGCACCCAAGATAAAAATAAATAAATAAAATACTTTAATTTTTTATCATAATATACATTGCAGCATCACCTCTTTTCTCACAATGTCTGAAACAATTTGATATTGGATCTTTTCCGAGAGCCTGCTCTGCTCTGATTGGTCAGATGGCCCAGTCTGTTGTGGTCATGGTGTACAATAAAGTAATACTTTGTTACTGTCCTTAAGTACAGTTTTTGTATATTCGTACTTCCATTTGTACCTTGCTACATGTTAATTTTAATAATTTCGTTATATTTGCAGCTGCAAATAGCCTGGATGCCAGCCCGGAACTCCACCCGCAACATTTTTTGGACGGGAAGTTCGGTCTAGACTTGAATCCATTGAGGAGTAATTATGATCTGGCGAAAAACGTTTGGGCCAATCAAATTGCCAGAGCGGGCTTTATACGATGATAGACAGGTGATCTTCGGGGACGTAATCATCATGTTATTAAAGAGCGCGCGCTTAACTGGTTTCTCTCAGAGATGACTGCAGCTGGAGAATTGAGATATATAGATTCCGCTGTCGCGTCTGTTTTTGAAAATGAATCGACAGTGCATTAATTTTAATAGACAAACAGAAAACTGTAATCAAGGCATTTGTCGATCGGAAAGATATCTTTGCCGTCCTTCAAGTGTAACTTATCAGCTGGCTCTGATGGTCGCTAAGAAGATGGGACGTAATGAAAAGCCTGTGGTCGTTGTGGTTTCTCCTTTGGTCGCACTCATGAAGGACCAAGTAAAAGAAGCAACACTCGTTATTTTACTTCTAAAATAAGTTCTTTTGACAACTGTGAAATGCAAAGTATTTGACTCACTGCATTGCTCTGATAGGTTGTAGGTCTACTGACTATCCAATTGAGTGCAGAGTTTTGTTTTTTTTCCTGAACATGCCTCATAATCAAAGCCCAATGAAGCGATTTCAGACTCATATTCTCAATAGAATATGAGTATGACGAAGTCAGGATAGCTGCGAAATGCTAAATATAATGGAAAGCAATCTTTGCTGATTGGTCACAGCAATATCCAGTTCACAAATGAATCTTTGATCAGTTCGATTCCTTTACGAACTGGTATTCGCCAAGAGGAGTGAATGATTCGTTTTGCAAATCTTTTGGAGAAACAATAACTCTATTTGTCATGCACTTTGATCTTTGAAACTCTGCAGACCTTTTACATTCACAAACATATATATAAACCACTATATGAAACGCAATATCTGAAAAAGCATAATAGGGGTGCTTTAAAAGATCACACACTAACAAATCACTCACACCATTTCATGGTAGATTTTTTCTAGTAATCCCAAAATGGCAGACTGAGTCATTTGAATTGACGTGCTAATCATTCTCTTGTCCAACATTAATACTAACATTAATACTAACAAAGTGCGATCGTAGATCCTTCAATTTATGGTGTAAGCACAACAGTTAGTATCTCAGTGAAATTTTATTAGAGTTGCTTGTGTGTGTATATGTGTATGTATTGTTGGATGTTATTTGTTACACTCGAACAGTACTGTGAATTGGTCAGTTTTGGCCAGGACGCTCTTCTAAAAGAGATTCTTAAACTATCTGTGCTTTTTTCCTGGTAAAATAAAGGTTATAACAAGTAATATGTATGTTTACTTATATCTTAGTGCTGTCAAATTGATTTATCTCGATTAATAGCATCTCATAAACGTTTGTGCTTACATAATATATGTGTATATCGATTATTACATTTATTTATATATATATATATATATATATATATATATATATATATATATATATATATATATATATATATATTAGGGCTGTGCAAAAATTAATTGCAATTAATCGCATCCAAAATAAAAGTCTGTGCTTGCATAATATATTTGTGTGTGCTGTATATAATTATTTTGTATATATAAATACCTATGCATGCATGTATATATTTAAGAATTATTTGCACTTAAATTCTATATATATATATATACATACATACATACATACATACATACATACATACATACATACATACATACATACATACATACATACATACATACATACATACATACATACATACATACATACATACATACATACATACATACATACATACATATCATACATACATACATACATACATACATACATACATACATATATATATATATATATATACATAATCTATATTATATAAATATCAATATTTTATATATGAATAACACATTTTCTTAAATATATACATGCATGTGTGTGTATTTATATATACAAAATAATTATATACAGCACACATAAATATATTATGTAAACACAGACTTTTATTTTGAATGCGATTAATTGCAATTCATTTTTGCACAGCCCTAATATATATACATGTAATAATAGTGCGCAGTGTGTGAGTAGATAGATAGGTCAGGTTGTAGACTGGATTATAAATACTGCTGATTAATAAAAAGGTGTCTTTACTCTTGGACAGCCGGGCGATGGTTCAGGGCAGTGGATCCTGTTTCATTCACACTCCAAGGTCACGGTTGGGCAGGTCATCATCCTCGCTGTCACTCAAAGATCGCCGTGGTGACAGTCCGTCTGCGATTCGGTGTGTGACTAAATAAAAACAAAAGTTTGTACAGTTGAATTTTCAATATGTACACCACAACTTACAATCAGATACTGCAGTCCAAAAAAACCCAATATGTACTGTAGCATGATGAAATTATGTATTTACTGTATATGACCTCTGAAATGCTGGTGTTTAATGAGAAATGATTCAGTTATGTGGACACTGAATCTACAGTTTGATTCTTATGGCCGTAAGCACAATAGACCAATAGACACACACACACACACACACACACACAAATAAGATTATAATTTAATGGGACTTTGATTAATGTTTAAAATAAAAGCTTTGATAGACAGCATAAAATCACCATTAAAATAGATATATATAAAGTTATCTGTAGTCATAAAAATACCTTTGTGTGATCCACAGATCAAAATTAAAGCTTAAAATTAAAAAGTAAATGTAATTAAGGGGTATAGTTCACACCAAAAATGAAAATTCTGTCAGTATTCACTCACCCTCATGTTGTTCCAGAACCTCTATGGGCCCTATTTTAACGATCTGAAACGCAAGTGTCAAAGCGCAAAGCGCAATAAACTTTGTGGGTGGATCCCGGCGCTGTTGCTATTTTCCCGGCGGGATAAATACCTCTTGCGCCTGGCGCAAGTCTTAAAGGGGTTGGTCTGGAGTAGCTTCATTATTCATAGGTGTGGTTTGGGCTGTAACGGAAATAAACCAATAAGAGCGTCATATCACATTCCCTTTAAGAGCATGATGAACGAGATGCGCTTGTTCCGTGGCGCAATTCTATTTTAACAGCGGCATTTACCAGGCGCCCTTCAGCATCGGTTCACAGCCGAGTAGAACGATGTTCTCGTTCAGGGCCGTAAAAAGAAAGAGAAGGGACACTGGGGATGGGACATAAACCCACCCAAATTAGCTTTGGGTTAAACATGCATATAATAATTTGGGTAAATGTGTAAGCTTTATGCCTGTTTTTCCCATCATCATGGACACAACAATGATTTCCCTCATGTTTATATATTTTTCCGTATAATAATGTATCATTTGCAAAAAGTAAAATGCATCTGTGTTGATGAGAGAATCATCTACAGTGTATCCGCGTTGTTCACACTCTGTATTATGGCCAAGCATGCACGCTTAAAATAGCATCTGAATATACGCGCAACGCGCCACTGACTTTAGACCAAGTTTTTTCTGGTCATTGGCGCAATTGTTTTCTGGAACTGCAAAATAGCACCAGGGATTGTTTGCGCCGAACACACGCCTCCTTTTTGCGCCAACCGCCCAGGAAGCGCAAGTTCATTTGTTAGTTTACCGACGTGCGTCTGTGGAGGAAAAAAGCCCGCTTTGCGCAAGTGCAAAATAGGAATGATAAATGCGTCAGTGTATAAAGTCATTTGCGCCGGGTGCAGGATAGAGCCCTATGTGTTTATTTGTTCTGCTGAACACAAAGGAAGATATTTGGAAGAATGTTTTAATCAAACAGATCTCATTCCCCATTGACTACCATAGTAGGAAAAAATACATACTATGGTAGTCAATGGGGATTGAGATCTGTTTAATTAAGACATTCTTCCAAATATCTTCCTTTGTGTTCAGCAGAACAAATAAACACATGATGTTTGGAACAACATGAGGGTGAGTAAATACTGATAGAATTTTCATTTTTGGGTGAACTAACCCTTTAACATTTCAATTTAATTTAATTTGTTTTGTAAACTAAGACTATTAAAAAATATATTTTTTTGTTAATTGAAATAAAGCTGAAATATGACATTTAAGTTTAATGTTAAATGACATCAAGTGTAGGTATTGTAAAATAAAAAAAATATTCAAAATAATTTTTGTGAATTGAAAAAGCTGAAATATAAATATTAGATTAAAAACCTTAACACAAAATTACGTTGCCTTGACAACTATCTGAAATAAAATAAGTTGAAGTACTAAAATAAATATCAGCCTCAGCTGTGTAAACTGAGCAGGTTTGATGTTTTGATGTTCAATTATGAGAATGTCAAGAACATGATGTCTACTTTGCCATGCGAAAACGACATAAATAATGACAATGAATAATGAGTAAATAATGACAACATTGTACTTTTTGATTGAACTCAACTGTTCCTAGCTCAAATGAATGACAGAATATAGTTCACTCTATTCCTATAATAAGAGAGCTTGGCATGTTTGTATTGGTTTGTTTTGTTTTTGTTTGGTTGTAATAGCAATTGCCAAAGCTCTTTGTTGTCTTCAGTCATTCCATGCTTCAGTCTTGCTGCCATGGATACTTCATGAGAGACTGCAGAGCATAAGGGCACGGACCCTCAAGATAGGGGGCTGGCCTCTGTGTGAGAATTGTGAATGTTTTAATGAACTGCAATTGGATCATCGAAAGTGTAAACTGCACAGGCCTAATTATGTGTCAACCTGCTTGTTTGCTCACACACTGTGGGCTTCTGATGTAGATAAATGCCCTTCTCTGACTGGTCAGTCTATTGCAAAAAGCAATCTGAGACACAACACACACAGAAATTAATACAGATACTTATATGATATAGGACATCTCCAACCTCTATCAAACCCCCCCAAAAAAGGATGGAAAAAAAGAGAAGAAAGAATGAATGGAAATACTTCCTAGCCACAGAGCCCATTAAAAACAGCTTTGTTGCCCAGAGGCAAGCTTTCAGAAAAAGGATTTATGTGTGTGTGTGTGTGTGTGTGTGTGTGTGTGAGAGAGCGTGAGAGAAAGAGAGAGATAGCTGGGGGTATTTAAGTGACTTACCTTATAATGAATCAAACTGATATTAATTTTAGAACATATTGCAAATATATATATATATATATATATATATATATATATATGTGTGTGAGTGTGTGTCTTTAATGCAGATGCTATTGTGTTTCCACATAAGCTTTGTCACTAATAAACCCAAGTGCCCTTTTTTAGCTAAGCAAAGTTTTTGCCATAGCATCTACTTCCTGCAGGGATTTAGCGGCCGCCTGTTTTGAGGAATATAAAGGGCACGAGCACAATGGAGCTGCATTTATAAGAGCTGAGCCTGTCTAACACACCGCTGGGCTCTGGATTCTGTCACTGACCCTGCCAGCAACACGGAAACTCGAAGAGAGGCTTTTAAAACGCAGTGCTTTGGACCTACGGAGGAGGAGAGAGGAAAGTGGTGAAAGGAAGAGAAATACAAGACTTTGCAGAAGGATGGATTTCTTAACCTCACCCACCGCTTTCTATGTACATGATGTCAAGAGTCGGCTCGCTTGCCTGGTATACCTGATGAGTTTGGGATAAATTACTTCAAATGCAGTTTATCATCGCACAATAAAAAAAGGAAAGGCTTTTGTATCAGGTTATGTTTAAACACTAAATATAATGGTTGACGATGAAAAAAGTACTAAAATTATAAGTGGAAGTCGGAAATTCAACGTCATTTAAATTGACATTAACACAAAGGAAAAAATGTGTTATGGATGATTTCTGCAAATTTTATGTGTTTTTCTTAAAAGAAACTTTGGCGGCATGCTGTCTGTATTTAAAGGGTAATCAAGCGTTCTATTATGTTTTGCGCGTCCGAGTCGGAGAAAAAATGGACGCCACCCGGAAAGCTGTTGTAATCTTTTTTTTTTTTTTTTCGTTTTTATTTTTTTTTAGCTGTTGTAATGGTAGCACTGGCCGAGTACCAGGCACTTACATAAAAAAAAATATTATGACTACACCTTATCAAAACGCAGCCATTTGAACTTGAAAATGTTCACTTTATTTCATGTTAATCTTCTGTTAGCAACGCTAGCAACGTTAGTAATTGCACTCACAACAACCGATTCCCATACCTACAGGGGACGCAGTAATACGAGTGATTATAATCGTCATTTAAAATACCAAAGCGGTTCAAAAACAATGAAAACAATTCATACTTCAGTCACACAGGGCACAGCCATCTTGAATTCCGAAACGGAATTCTTGCTCTGTGTCCTCACGGCTGTCCGACGTCCGAGAGGAGAAATCCGAGGAAAAGGGGCGTGTTGCTAGGCAACGTCTGTCCTCCGAATTCGGATCTCCGAGACGGATGAATAATAGAACGCACCATAACTAAACCCCTGGTCAGAGCCTGACTCCACCCACTGGCAATATTTGAAAAATGCTGAAAAAGTGGGCAGACCCCAGCAGAGATAGAGGGGACAAAAATAGATGCTAAAACACTCTATCCTGATCGTTTTCAATAGTCGCAATTCCAACTCCTGACTCGATAAAGTGGTTTTGACGAAACAAGCTGGTTTTTATTACGCCGCTTGTGCCAGGAGCGTGGTGAGCTGAAACCTGTGTACGTCACGAAGTGCGGAACATCCAATAGGAAAATTCAACTGCTGTGGCCACCGTTCAACCTGAAGAGGGCAGCACTAAGACGTTTTTACACCATATATTGTAGAAATAAAACACTTTCTAGACAAATGTCAAAAAAGTTACTCGAATCAATGACTGGTATTAATAAAGATCCATTCTTACAGATCATTAACTAAAAAAAGTTGGTTTAGTGTTTAGTTACTCTTTAACAGGAAAAAACTAAACTAAACAAAATCATAGAAGTGTACAATGAACAAAGGTATATTCATAAAGAATGATGAGCACTATTTTAATACATTTTTCTACAGTATCTGCAAAGTTGCAACGCTGAAAGTTCAGTGTAAGCAGAGATATCGTCTTTTAAAAATCAGGAAGTATAATTGCCTACAAAAACGATCTCGACTGGGACTACAGCTAGGTTATGGTATGTCACTAACCCACACATTTGCATCAACCCCTCCCTCAGAGTATGCAGGAAAATGACATGTGCATATTTCTGAGGCACGTCGACTCCTAGAGTGTGTTGTTCACACAGCTGTTAGGTCTTCTGTGTTTCGGGCTTCTCATGGATGCTGTACTTCCTCAACAATGGATACAATTAGTTTGATTATGTTCCTGAAAATGACGATTGTAATTTAGCTCTCTGTGCTGCAACATTTTCGGAAGACAGCTTCCAGAATCTACGCGAGTTCAACACTGGATTCAACAAGAAACTGTTATTAAAACATGAAGCAGTTCTGACTTTAAAACAAGAGGCAGCAGTTGTTGGGCCACAACCTGTAAGTAGGCTAAGACTTGATCATTTTAAATGTATTTGCAAGTATAATTCCCGATGTAGCCTTGTGTTTGATTTTTTTCAAATGCCAGTGCTGGCTTTTTAGCCACTACTAGTTTAGCCTATGCTATTTTGTGTCTACGACAAACGCGTACAAACATTATGGACCTGAATTTTCTATAATGTTTTAAACGTATTTTTCATGTATATATGCTTTATTATGTTATTTTCGATTATTGATCAAGAACGTAAACATGCCAGCGGTGTTTGAGTATAACATTAGCAGCCAGTCAGTTGCTATTGTTGCCAGTCAGATGCTATTGTGCAAAATAAATGTGTATAAAGTTAAAAAATGTAGCAAATTATCATTCAGAAACGTCTATTAAGAGCCGTGTGTGTTGAGGTTCTGCTTGACTCTCTTCATCGCGGCTTTCTCGGTCTGATTATGCCTGAAACTGATACTGCAGTTCGACACATACAGCTATGGAAAAAAATTAAGAGACCACTGCCAAATCAGCAGTTGCTCTGGATTTATTATTGGATTTATTATTTATATTATAAATAATAAATCCAGAGCAACTGCTGATTTGGCAGTGGTCTCTTAATTTTTTCCATAGCTGTATTTACATCTGAGCTCATGACATGCAGCGTTTGCCCGTAAAGGTCATGCCCGCAACAGTTTAGCCAATCACAACACACCGGGCCAAACGAGTTGAGTATTTGCGCTACATCTGAGCAGATTTGGCTTACACAAACTTCCCCAGCAAAGTGAGTAAACAATATAATAAGTAACACGCCAAATTTGCTAGTGATTTGACAGTGTTACTCGGCACAGCTGATTTTTACCCGCATTTGGCGGTTGTTAATTCCAAACCCTGGTTCTATGTGCTTTTGTCTTTGGTGTAGACACGGAGTGAGTTGCTCATGTCTCACCTTTCCTGTGCATCCTGTTTTCCTCTAGCAGCGGCATCATGAGCCTGCTGTTACCCAGCGATCTCACCCCAGTGTAGATCAGCGGCATAGGCTGCATCACCACCGGCACCCGGCGTGGGTGAAGGTGGATCGGGCTGGGAGGCATCAGCTGGGGTATGTGCAGAAACGGACTGCCCCTGGGAGACTCCTGGATGGGGGAGATGCCAGCACTGGGCCCGAGCAGGACGGAGACATCTTCAAACGAGGAACTGTGGTTATCACTGAAGTGGAGGAAGATAAAGGCATGGATAATGATGACGGTGATGAAGATGACAGAGACTTGCTGGAAGGAGGGGACCGTGGACAGAATCGTATTGATGATGAGGACGAGGATGAGGGAGACGAGGATAAAGATGACGGTGCTGAAAGTGACGGGGAGGTTCTGGCTTTGTTGGTGGACAGGTCCACTGGCTCTGTTTGCGTCTGGAAGGGGTCGGACAGGAACCGTCTGTCATACCGACTGTGTCCTAATATCTGCGATTTAACACCAGCACGCCCATCTCTGTGTAGTCATGGATCACAGGAGACTGAGAGGAAAGAGACAGAAGGAAATCAGTTAAATAGTAATTGCTTTTCAAACAGGAGATTCCTAGGGTTTTAGAAAATTGAGCTCATGTGTTTTAGAGCAATAATTAAAGGGGACAGATCATGCAAAATCCACTTTTTTAGCCCTTAAATGCATTTTGTTGTATATTTGGAGTGTTTATAAGTACAGAAAAGATGAAATTATTCTCTTCAGGTGCTTCGTTTATATCTTTATATTCTGTTTTGGTCATATTTTTCAACCTGTTCAGATTTTTCTGTTTTCTATGACGTTTTTTGAACAAGTACGTCACAGTATTTGCAGCGGAACTGACAAATAAGGACATTGACTACGGGTCCAACACTTCAAGCAATCCGCCATTATTATTCTCGCTCCGATTTTGTAGTCTAAGCTCAATGATGCAGAAGTTACGAGAGGGCAAGTCAAAATGTTCGGTTGTTGGATGTAGTGACCTGAAGCACTTCAAGGATTCCCACTTCAACAACCTCCGCCAGTATAAAGAAGGGTTTGCCGATCGACTTCGTCAGAATGAGGGTAAATTCCTTCTATCATTTAGCTGCTGTGTTTGCTGATGCTTTCTAAACGTAAGTTATCATATTATTATCAATACAGATTTTTAGTGGTAAGATTAGACCGTAGTCATTTATCTTGTCAGTGTGCTTGTTTTAACAAGAGAAATAGTCGACTTTCACTAATAACACAACATAGTTAACTTACATAGCTACCACTGCATCCATTTGGAGAACGTTGTTCTGCAGGTTTGCCGTCGTCTTTTTCAAATCGCTCGCTCTGGCTTGAACGTGTAAGGCTTGATGGACAAGTCTTCCGTTGTTGACATTTTGTTAACGTGTGAATAAAAATGTTCTTTGAAGCTATAGTAATCGTATATCTCTTATCAAACTACAATAATGGCCGAACGCAGAGAGTTGAACTGACTGTGAACTCAGTGACCTGGAGAGCGGGCCGAGAAAGACGCAACTCCTTTTTATTTAAAGGGGACGCTTCGAAACGGGTTGCTCACAGAAGCACATCAGAAAAGGGGTAGAAAAGGGGCCTGTTGAGCTATAATAATGAGGAATTCAGACCCAAGCATTGCAGTTATGCTTTATATAGACCACAAATGTATGATTTATAAGTAAAATTGAATGATTTAAAAGCATGATATGTACCCTTTAAGGCTTTAAAGAAGCTTTGCCATCCTTTACTCATCCGTATGTAATCCAAAACATGGACCATAAACATCTATTGTGTTCCAAAGAAGGAAGTCGTAGGTTTCGGATGACACTAGAGTGATTAAGTGATTAGAGTGAGTTCACATTTTACATGTAAATATTTAGCTTTTTTCCAAAGTAGAGCAATAGAAACCAACAATCAGGGCAACAGAAGTGCTAGGGACCAGTCACAATGAAATCTAGCACAGTACACATTTCAAGGATAGATAGTATAGAGATAGTACGTGTTAGCATTTAATGGGCCAAGTGTTGATGGAAAAGATGCATCTTCAGTCGTTTCCAAAAGTTAGGCAGGTAAAGGTCCATGATGTGTATTCAGCAAGGAAATCAATTCTAACATTTATAATGTTACAAAATATTTCTATTTAAAATAAATGCTGGCCTTTTGAACTATTCAATTCATCATATAATATATTAAAACACTATCACAGTGCATCAGCACAACATTTTTCAAGACATGGATAACAAAAGAAAATGTTGCTGAGCACCAAATCAAATAATCAAGTGATAACCAGGTGTGTCACTTACTAGAGGATTATACTCAACTTTTTTAATGTCTGGTAAGGGGAGGTTCTGAGTGAAATAACCTCAGATTGCTAACTTAGAGGGGCTGATATGAAAGACGGGGCTAATGTTTTATACATAGGGACTAGCAACACATACAGTATGTATTGAGTATTTGTATTGCTCCGGATGCATGTTCATGATGTGTTTGTTTTCAATACTCACTGCTGTGTGTGTGCACTTGGATGAAATGCAGAGCACAAATTCTGAGTATGGGACACCACACTTGGCTACACATCACTTATTTGTTTATTATATGAGAGAAAAACACATCACAAAAAAAATAATTGAAGAAAAAGCAGTCTTTCGGGCATTTTCTGACTAAATTAACATCAGCAAATCGCCAAAACATTCCAGTCAAACATCTCAGATACACTCACTCAGACTCAATGAAATCATGGACAAAAAGTGGTCTCCTGGCAGCATTATTTCTAGCCCAAAAATGTCCCTTCTGTTTTTTACTGCGGTTGACTTGGAGGCTGTTCAGCCGAAATGGAACATGTTTTGAAACTTCATCTCTACTCCATTTCTCTCTCTCAGACTCATGCTTCACCTTTACTACCTTCCTATCCCTCCCCTCCTGCACGGCCCACATCCAACCCCTCGAATGGGGGGCTACCAGTCATTATGGCTAATTTTCCGAATCCGAATAGCTTCTGGTGAGGACGGCTTTAGTGGGGAGCAATGCATTTCCAAGAAAAGGGGCTTGGCGTTGAGCCCACTTAAACTAGAAGCACGTTTTGGCATCTGCGCTGCCTGTCTGATTTAACACACTTCAAAGATGAGCTGCGTGGCCCACGCACATCCTGCACTCGACCCGAACAACGGGACAACAATGACAACTGTTAAAACGGGTAAAACAGGGTGCAAAATGTTATGTGTGTGGGTTTAGCGGTGCATGAAAATGGAAAACAAGAGCATGGGACACGGAGAGTGGGGAAACGTGCATATGCTTATTTGGTCAGGCCTGAAAATCTGGCATGTATCCTGAAGACTTCAAACATGAGACACCTTAATGTAAACCACTAGAGTAGACAAGCAATACACAGTGTGCTGAAGGCAAGTTAAAGCACGGTTACTTGGTGCTACTAAGGAAAATCCTGGCATTTCACTCAAAAAATAAAAATAATTATATATATATATATATATATATATATACACTCACCGGCCACTTTATTAGGTACCCCATGCTAGTAACCAGTTGGACCCCCTTTTGCCTTCAGAACTGCCTCAAATCTTTGTGGCATAGATTCAACAAGGTGCTGGAAGCATTCCTCAGGGAGTTTGGTCCATATTGACATGATGGCATCACACAGTTGCCGCAGATTTGTCAGTTGCACATCCATGATGCGAATCTCCCGTTCCATCACATCCCAAAGATACTCTATTGGATTGAGATCTGGTGACTGTGGAGGCCATTTGAGTACAGCGAACTCATTGTCATGTTCAAGAAACCAGTCTGAGATGATTCCAGCTTTATGACATGGCGCATTATCCTGCTGAAAAGTAGCCATCAGAAGTTGGGTACATTGTGGTCATAAAGGGATGAGACATGGTCAGCAACAATATTTAGGTAGGCTGTGGCGTTGGCAATCATGCTCAATTGGTACCAAGGGGCCCAAAGAGTGGCAAGAACAATATGTCCCACACCATGACACCACCACCACCAGCCTGAACTGTTGATACAAGGCAGGATGGATCCATGCTTTCATGTTGTAGACGCCAAATTCTGACCCTACCATCCAAATGTCGCAGCAGAAATCGAGACTCATCAGACCAGGCAACGTTTTTCCAATCTTCTATTGTCCAATTTCGATGAGCTTGTGCAAATTGTAGCCTCAGTTTCCTGTTCTTAGCTGAAAGGAGTGGCACCCGGTGTGGTCTTCTGCTGCTGTAGCCCATCTGCCTCAAAGTTCGACGTACTGTGCGTTCAGAGATGCTCTTCTGCCCACCTTGGTTGTAACGGGTGGTTATTTGAGTCACTGTTGCCCTTCTATCAGCTCGAACCAGTCTGGCCATTCTCCTCTGACCTCTGGCATCAACAAGGCATTTCCGCCCACAGAACTGCCGCTCACTGGATGTTTTTTCTTTTTCGGACCATTCTCTGTAAACCCTAGAGATGGTTGTGCGTGAAAATCCCAGTAGATTAGCAGTTTCTGAAATACTGAGACCAGCCCTTCTGGCACCAACAATCATGCCACGTTCAAAGTCACTCAAATCACCTTTCTTCCCCATACTGATGCTCGGTTTGAACTGCAGGAGATTGTCTTGACCATAGGTGCGTTCCATTCGAACCAGTGGACTGCGAAGTGGACTTCACAGGGTATTTCGCCATCTTAAGTGAGATTCCAATTCGAAGGGAACGAACATGTTCAGTTTGAAGGGCACTGCAAACGGCATAGGGAATAAGGGAACATCGATACATCACTTCACAGGAAGTCAGTGAAGTCCACTTCAACTGATATACCGTGTTCAGGGAGTAGGGAGCAGTGAACACTTGTGTAGCTGAGGGACCTGTCGAATGGAACGCACCTCATGTCTACATGCCTAAATGCACTGAGTTGCCGCCATGTGATTGGCTGCTTAGAAATGAAGTGTTAACGAGCAGTTGGACAGGTGTACCTAATAAAGTGGCCGGTGAGTGTATATATACAGTATATATATTGCATAAAGACAATGAGGCTTATTTTTAGGGAGAACCATAACGATTTTTGCATAACATTTATTAATACCAACACAATGCCATAAATGATTTGACATGTTCTCATTATTTATATATATATATATATATATATATATATATATATATATATATATATATATATATATATATATAAAATATATTTTTTTAAAAATATAATATTGAAATATTGCTGATGTTAATTTAGTACAAAATGCCCGAAAGACTGCTTTTTCTTGAATTATTTTTTGTCACCTTGTTTTTTTTGTTTGAATTTTATTTTTTTGTTTAGACATAAAATATTGATATTTATATATAATATAAATTATATATAAATCTATATACAGTATATACATGACAATATCTTCTTAAATATATACAAGCGTGTATGTATATATATATATATATATATATATATATATATATATATATATATATAATTAATTATACACAGTGCACCCACATATATTATGTAAACACAAACTTTTATTTTGGATGTGAATAATCTTTGACCTAATATATATATATATATATATATATATGTGTATATATATATATATATATATATATATATATATATATGTAACTATGCTGTGTAACTATGCTATTGCGTGTTGGCAGCCTCTCGACTACACCGGTGTGACACTCAGCTTTGACCTCTTACCCGTCTCTGTGACTCTGCAGGATCGATTTTAACTGGCAGGGCTGGCATCCCATCCAGCATCAACATCCTGATAGCACTGTTCCTGTGAGGCATAGCAGAAAAACAACTTTAGGCTTCAATAACTTGAACTGTTAAATCACACCGTGTTGTTCTGCAGACAGTCAGCCATGGTGAAGAATAGAGAAATCAAATACATTTGCTAAAACTGTGATGACACGTCTTCTCAACCTTAGATTTGTCTCAAATCACATGGGAGCTGTGTTTCGGTGACAGTCCAACAGATAAACTGTGAGGATGATAACAGTAAACATATGCGAGAAGCAAAGCAGAATGGTTTTAATAAGCATTCATATATCATTCGTAGAAGTGTTTACTACTGCTTGAGGTATTTTACAGTCATGTGAAAACGCTGTTTCATTTACACTCTATACATGCAGTATAGAGCTGAAATGATAATAACGCCGAAATGATAATAACGGCACCCTGACTCTGATCAAGATCTGAACAGATGATTAAGACTTCTGAAAAATCACTTGTAATTTATCAGGACAGCTCTATTTACAGTACATCTCTTATTGTGAGCACAGCAGCTTAAAAACGATTGCCTCAAATTTTGCTATTTTGGACTTTTTTTTACAGTAACAGTACTGAATTATAACATCTGGCTTGACACTAGTTACCCAATAAGGAATGCTATAATATATAACTTTGTAGTGACATTGGGGATGTTGTCACATTCAGTTAAGATGCCATTAAACATGGGTAGTTTTAGCAAGGAAAGAAGCATTATACAGCAGTGTTTACAGCAGTCATTATACATTTACTGTGTTCATGATTTTAATGTGGTGTGTGTGTGTGCATTTGTTTGAACCTCGTACACACTTTTTAAATGAAAAAGTGAACTGTCCATGTACTAAATGTCAACAAATAGCTTCCAATTTCCAGACAGCAGGAAATTAGAGGTGTGAAACATTTACACTTGCACAAATGACTAAAATTCAAATGGACAAGCTGTTACTTTCACTTCAAAATCACCCTCTGCTAGCAAATACAAGCCCCCTGCTTCAGTAATGCCATTATAAATGTAACTGGAAGGCAATGAGCCAATTACATGATACAAATTTCCCCGATATATTGATTAAAATCTTCAATACGGCTATTCAATGAGGGTGACTCTAACTTCTGAATTAAATTAATTTGTTAATATCAAAAATGTAATGGCAACACAGCTTCCCTAATATCATATTTAAGAACAAAACTTAAAGAAGAATAAAATTAGTAAAATAAATCCATAAAGCAAGTCTTGTTAATATATCTTTATAAAAATGTTTTAACTAAACCTACTTCATTAATTATTCGTCATATAGAACGCTATATGACAAAACGGCGCTATACTACGCACATGGCACCCGTTGATTCGTGTATATAACATGCGCTGTGATCGAGTAGACTTTAGGTGTGGGGTAGGTCAGGGTCAGTCTCAGGCCCACGTCCACACTACTGCGTTTCGTTTAAAAACGGAGAAGTAAAACAAATACGATACTCCGTCCACACCAGCGTTTTATCTGCGTATTGAGAAATGATCCTCGTCCACATTAAAACAACTGAAAACGCGGATGCACGTGACCATTCACCAACACTGGGCATGCCGCGTGCCGGTGTAAACAGTGGTTGGTGAATCAGGGAAGGAGAACGTCATGACTAATAACACCCAATCATAGAGCCGAGCGTCAGCCTCTGTGTCAGCGTTTCTGAAGTCGTCCGTTTTGTGTCGTCCACACTAAAACGCCCTCCGGAGAGTCAGAAACGCAGTTGCAGCGTTTCTAAACTTCTCAGTTTTAGGTCTTCGTTTTTCCCGTTTTAGCATCTGGACGGAAGGTGCAGACGTAGCAGAAGGTCTCCGATTTTAAACGAAAGCGCAGTGCAGTGTGGACGGGCCTCATATTACGCTAAAGGATTTATGACGACTTAGTTCACGTGTTACTATTAACGATAAAGGGTGCCATGTGCGTAGTAAGCGCTGTTTTGTCATATAGCATTCTATGTGACGCTAAGAGGATGAGAAGCGGGCTGCAAGAATCGAAAGTCATGTGAAACCAACATGGAGGAAAAGTAATTATCAGTAATATCAAAAAGGACCCTTAAGACAAGTCTCTTCAAATCAACATGACATCATGACTTTTGCGTAAACATTAGACGCCACTTTCAGAGTCAAGTGTTATCACTATGCATTTTGAGCTATCCGCATGTATGCGTGTATGTCTACGCGTCAAATGTCCTGGGCGAAACGAAAGCAAAATGTAGATCTACATCTCAAGGAGCGATATTTCTTTTCCTAGGATGGTAGGGGAACACTCATAAATGCCATTAACCCCAGTGACGGGTAGGTTTAGGGAAGGGGTTGAGGTAGGTCATATATTTATATATACAGTAATGTAACGTTTAAGTCAACAGCGTCATAAAACACGCTGAAAAGCGATTATGCGTGTTGATAGCACCACAAAGAAATGTGAAATACGATGAATTGGCGTGTCATACACACGCTATTTCATGAGATCAGTCTGCTTCAAATAGTTTATCATTTGACTTTTTGTAGTTTGTAAGTCAGGTTGTAAATACATCAAATTTTGACTCTCAAAAAACTTGAGTTAAAATAATTTAAAAAATACTTTTACCTTCAAAAACTATTTTTACTTAATGGTTCATTCAGTTTCCAATTTTCATAAAATGGTACAAACATACATAAAACAGAGTGTACATGGCACATCGTGAACACTTCTATTTGTCATTAACCTTTATCACATTTAAGCAAATTCTTAAAGGGGTCATCTGATGCCCATTTTACACAAGTTGGTCTGATTTTTTACGGTCTTCATGTAAAGTTTGTAACATACTTTGGTTAAAATTCCTCAATGGTTGTGTAAAACAACACCCTTTTTACCTCCTCAAAAACGTAGCCCAAATCTCATGAAAGTTAGTATCTATGGCACGAATGTCATTTCTCGTGGCATTCATGCGCCAACAAACAGTTTTTGCGTGTATATGGCATGCGACTTTTCGGCGCACATACTGAATACGCACTTTCTCCCCACCCCCTCCCCCTAAACCTAACCCAGGGTTTTTCAGTGCGTACCATATGACGTCTTCATGAGACTGTGTTGCAAAAACAGCTCAGTTCACAGCGACCCGTTTTGGTGCATTGATGCAACCTGATTTTTTTTTTTTTTACTAAAACTAAACATGGAAGAATAGGCAATGCTGCCTACAAACTGCTGGCTCACAAACTTGCATGAAGTGCATTTTGAAGTGTTGCATAAGTCTAAATGCTCCTTGGTTATTGGAGGTCATGGTGTTAGCCCAGTCTCATAACTCTACATCACTGATAAATAGAGGAGGTGGATTATATCTGGAAATCACCTGATTTCTTCTTGTTACTGCAGTGCTTGCAGATTCATTAGAGAGACTGGAAACTGCTGACTGTTTTGGCTTCTGTTGACCTGGTTCAGTTTAGACCTGCCTCTGTGTGTGTGTGTGTGTGTGCGCGCGCCATAATCCTTGGCAGACAGGAAACGGGTGGGGTCCGAAGGCTGTGCCCACTTAAAACCCCTACTTCCAAATGCTGTGTATATCCATGTGAGCCTGGGTTTTCAAAACAGAGAACACCCAAACCCACATTAATGGCACCAATCTGAAGACACTTCACTTCCCCATGAGTGCTCCTACCAGAGAATCTCAACTTTAAAGCATTGGTGCACACCACACCCAAGTGCTGATTGACGACACCCCACGTCACATGTGTGCGTATAGTAACACCTCATACAGCATATTTAAGGCTTCTACGAGTTCTCTGGTAAAGCCATTATAATTTTTTGGTTGTTTGAGGCTGGTTGGACATTGTGGTATTTGAGCTCCCTACCTAGACAGCATTTTATGCACTTTCAAAACAAAGGCTGTTCCAAAAGGTAAAAAGCAACACACTGAACAACCAGCTGAACACCAACTTGGCCAGAGTGGAAGGGAAGCTTGACCAGCTAAGACCAGCCAACAAGTGTATATACATATACTTCATTCGGTAATGAAAAGTAGTTTTATCTAATGGCAAATTCATGGATGTTATTAAAGTATCAAGTCATTAGCTTAGCAACATGCTAACTTCAAAATTGAAAACGAGATCTAACAAAGCAAATCATCCTTGGTACATTTCACTCAGAGAGAAAGCAGTGACTCCACATTTTTTGTGGGGAACTGGCAAGTATCATCAGAATGTGACCTTGGGTCGGAGCTGCTTCCTGCCCACTGCCATGCTACTGATAACCAGGCTCGAATCTCACCAACAATGTCTCCTGTACAAACATCTTTCCTCGTCTCCACTCTTCCCTTTTCTCCTTCCTCCCCAGGAAAGATAACAGACACAACTTAGTCTCTTTACTCACCAAAACTTTGAGATACTGCTCCCAAGATCAGACCTCTCCCTTTTAAAATTGATCTTATTAACCATGTGCTGAAAAAAGCACACTGCTCTGGATCTGTCCCCAAGATGCAGACTTCTTCTGGATTCTCCTGCTTTGCGTAATTGTCTTTTGCCAAAGAGCCCTGAGTGACTTCAGACTTTCCATTTCAACAGAGCTCATTTTCCTTGGCAGGACAACTTCTGTCGGATAGAGCCAGGACATTGTCAAACCTCCAAGAGAGAAAAAGTGAGGGAGAGAAGAAGAGTGTGTGTGTGAGAGAGAGAGGAATTGCACGGGAGAGGTGTGCTATTACACTATTTGAATCAACTGTGAATGCACAGCAACGTTTAAAAAAAAATTGGCCAGACCCTTGAAGTAAAACAATGCCAGGAACAGATGTGGCCACTAATATAAACATTCAGTCTTCTGTACCGACTCTTCTTGTTCAGTAGATCTATGAACAATTTCATCTGAACTTGTGATGCCACTAAATATGCTCATAAATAATATTCTCTCATTCTTGCTTCCTGTTAGAATATTCTCGGTTTGTTCCTATCCATGTCTCATTATTGAGGAGATCTACTCTATCAGTGATTGAACTGTGGTAAATGTGGTCCTCAGGTGGGACATTTCTCGCTCACAGACAGACAGACGAGCCTGTTCTCATCCCAAGGCATCATATACAATGCTTTTGCCAATGCGTAGACATCCAACGCACATGGCAACCTTTAGCGTCAAATGAGACGCAGATATACAGTTTATGGGGCAGAAGTAGGGGTGGGGAAAAAAATCGATTCTTCAATGCATCGCGATGCGGATGTGGACAATCCTGAATCGATTCAGAAATATCCCAAAATCGATTTTAAAAAAAAAAAAAAAAAAAAAAAAATTATATAATATATTATATATTTATAAAAACGTAATATTGACGGAACGCGAAAGACGGAAGTGCAGTGACCGGACCGTCTGACGCGCGCACATAACAGAGACGTGATGGCGCGCGAGATCCAAACACCCTCCTCGTTAGGTTAAAAGCTGACGTGTGGAAATATTTTGGCTTCTGAAGTTGAAGGGGGAAAGGAACTGGGCAAGAGCCACGCTAGTTGTAAGCTTTGTAGAATAAAACTAACGACGGAAACACAACAAATATGAGAAGCCATATGACGCGTTTCCAGCCAGAGGAGGAAAAACACTCGGCTGTACCGGTCGTTATAATATTAATTTACTACAAGTAAGTTAAAGTTATGCTCCTAGTTCAGGCACATGTTTATTTTCCTGTTGGTTCTTTGGAATGCTAAAAAATATATTGTACGTTAATTCTTTATGGGTCATTACTTTGTACATTTAAAGGAAAGTATTTATAGTCACACACACAAAAGATTCAGACAATCGATTTGTAACATTATAAATGTCTTCACTGTAACTTTTGATCAACTTAATTTAATTTATCCTTGATGAATAAAAGTATAGATTTCTTTTTTCTTTCTCCCAAAAAATGTAAGAAAATTCTTACTGACTCCAAACTTTGAACTGAACTGTTTAATGTTACAAAAGCTTTCTATTTCAGATAAATGCTGTTCTTTTGAATTTCTGGGTGATTCTCTGAATTGGGTGCCCTTCAAGCCCCACAAACTTGCTTCAAAGATTTTCAATTGAAGGAAATCACAAAATGCATTTTAATGCTGTCAATTAATAGAACCAGGTGCCTTTGCATTATAATGCAACACAATTGTTCAAAAAATTATTTAAAGATAATGGTTTGCCTAAGTAGTAGACAACAAGCATGTTTGCATGTCTTCACTAACCATCATTACATTTTCATTGAATATCAAACAAATAAAAAGTGCAATTAATACCAAAATGATGCTGCTGCTAATATAATCATATGTTGGTCTCAGTGTATTTTTGTTTACTGTTGTAAAATGGAAAATCAATAATCGCTAATAGAAAAATCGTTAATAATCGAAAATCGACTGTAAGTCGAATCGGGACTTCAATAAGTCGTAATCGAAATCGGGAAATCAGACAGATTAACCACCCCTAGGCAGAAAGCGCCCCCTAGTGGTCTAACCCTAACCCTACCCCATACCTAAACCTAGCATAACCGAAGCATCTCATTTGACGCTAAAGGGTGCCATGTGTGTTAGGTGTCTACACTTTGGCAAAAGAGTCGTATATGATGCCTTGAGATGAGAATGCGTTGGACAAGACATGGATAGATATAATTCACTCAACCTATTTGTTAAAAACATGGACTCAACACCACTACTGTACTGTGTTGCTTAAAATCTCAAATTCTGCTGTCAAATTTTGTGTCTAAATATACATTCAAAATTTACTTTTAAAGGATAATATAACTGTTGTATGCAAGGGATAATGCACAGTCACCATGGATAATGTTTACATCACCCCATGTCTTACAGAGCTACTTGCCACAGAAGTAAATAATTCAACACAAAACAGTGATTTCGAGTTCAAATGTTTTAAAACAAACTCAAAGCTTCGACAAAGATACAAGTTATTGGCAAGCTGCTTAAAGTAAAGACAAACAAACAAGTTAAAACAAGACAAACATATAATTAAAGGATAATATACTGTCCTCACACACGGCTTCTCATCAAGCAAATACTTAGACATGTTGATTTGACCTGAAAATGTTTAAAAATCAAACTTGTTTATTATATTTAAAAAGTACACTAAGGATCTTTCAAAACAAATGACGAGACGAAAACTACAATATTACTGTAAAATAAATAACTACAACCTCTGAGGTTATTTTCCAGAGAACATGTCTGAAATGTGATAAAAGAGTCAACCAAGTAGCACTGGTTTCAGTTACGCTTATGAGCGTTCTGATATGTGGGCGGTTATCAAAAAATATCAGACCGATGAATGATGAAATTGACCAAATCAGAATCAGGTCGTCCAGAGAGTTGAGTAAGAAAATAGGCAATTGCATATTGCACTATTGTTCCGATATCACGAATATCAGCAAGGCGTGATTACATTTTTTTTCTACAGTATATTTATATATGGTTTTACATCTGATCTATCTAGCTTGAACAGGTAAATGTTGTCAATTTTTTGTTGTCAGTTTTTAGCGGCCTCTAGCGGTGATGTTTCAGAATGATGTTTCATGCCCGTGTGCGTGCTAGATCTCAAGAGCGAGCATTCGCTACCAGCCACACAGAGACTTTCAACGCAACGTCGAAATAATCACACAACATGCTGGAAACTAATGTAAACTCCCACTGCAGGTACAATAATGCCCTACTTTTATCAGCTTGACGTTGAACTAATGCTCTGTGCTTGTCCATGATAATGTTACAGTAAATTGCATTTAGTCTAGCCGACATATGATGTTGTAGCATGAGCCATTTCTCTAACTATTCATGTATCTTACACAATCAGCAATGTCAACATAGGTGAATGTAGCCTATAATATGATAACGAAAATGGTTAGTGATATAAAACTGAACAGTTTCAGTGTATCAGTAAGATCGTCAGGAAGTGACATTACTGTACTAAACGTGTCTGGAAATGTGTATTATAAACAATATGATTGTAGTGGATGAGTGACGTTAGTCAGTAACTAGATCTAGTAAATAAAATAAGTTACATCCTAAAGCACCGACTTTTTGTTATCCTGGAAAATTCTTTTGTATTCATGTCATGTTTCATGTATTTTACCTCGCTATTTCACTAGAGTTTACTAATATGTTGTAGCCTACTAATATGTTGCCGATGTTGATCCGCGTTTGCGCCCGGAGTCGATCAGATTCATGTTTTGCCTGACGAGCTTCAGCAGATACAACTTTTTTGTTTATTATATTTTTGTGGAGTTTGTGTTGAAGTCTGTGTTGTGCTGGAGGCAGGACGTTTGGGAGTTATCAGGACTCCGTGTCGTCAGCTGAAGTGCCATTGGTCGCATGTTGAAATCAACGGGGTTATCGATGTCCATTTATTTTAGACTGTATGATAGAGAGGCTCAGGAGCGCGCATGCACGTCACATGCATTTCGCAGGGAATCCGACCCGGAGACCTCACATATAAATATGAATATTGGCCTTCAGAGGTAATAGCAAAACCTGAAAAGTGGATCATTGCAATGTGTGATTACAACCCCTTCAAACACAGGCAATAAAAAAAGGATTCATTTTTCAAAAAAGTTACATATAGAACCTTTAATTTCTAAAAAAATCTTGACAATTCTTAAAAGAACAATCAAAGGTGGCCCAAACACTTAAAATACTACACTAAGGCTGTGTGTCCACCAAAGCGTTTTTCCATGTGCCTGGGGTATGTTTTCAATGGGAGCGCCGCGTTTTTTTTTAAAGGCCATGAGCGTAATAAGGCGCTGAACGTTTTTTCACGCTGAAGCACCGAGCGCCTAGCGTTTTTACTGGTTGCTGGGAGTTGAAAAATGTTCAGCTTTGGATAAAACGCAGCACTCATCACCGTCACTTTTTACCTACCCATCCAATCATAGTGGAGGAGAGGTGGCACTAAACCACACTAATCAACTGTCACAACATTCTTTCTGTTCAACCACCAGAGCAAACCGAACAAAATGGATGAAAAATAATTTTTTTGTGTGAAATTAAATTATCTGCGAAATCAGTTTTATGTAAACTGTGCGCGCGATATTCTGTATTATAGCAACGGAAACCTCGTAACGGAAAAAGCGCTGCGCTGACAAAACGCTCTCAAGCGCCCAAAGCCCGGCGACTGCAGCAGAGCGTCTGGCGCTATTCAGCTGGCAAAGAAAACGCTTTGGTGGACACACGGCTTAAGGTCATGTGTCCACCAAAGCGCTTTTCCACGCGCCTGGCATGTGTTCAATTGTTTTCACTGGGAGCACCGCGTTTTAAAAGCCATGAGCGTAACGAGGCGCTGAACTTTTTTTCACGCTGAAGCACCGAGCGCCCAGTGTTTTTACTGGTCGCGGGAGTTGAAAAATGTTCAGCTTTGGATAAAACGCAGCACTCATCACTGTCACTTTTTACCCACCCGTCCAATCATTGTGGAGGAGAGGCGGGACTAAACCACACTGACCAACTGTGACAACATTCTTTCTGTACAATGAGCTAACCAAACAAAATGGATGAAAAATACATTTTTAGTATGAAACAAATTATCTGCGAAATCAGTTACAAGTAAACTGTGCTGCGGATATTCTGTATCATAGCAACGACCCAGCAAACACAGAATGTTCCCCTAACGTTCCCTAACGTTCCCTAACGTCCCTGATGGTTCCTATTTGGTTATTTTTTTGGAAACCAAATAAGAATGTTCTGGGAACATTCCCTGTAGGTTATTTTTATGTTTAATTTTATAACCTAAGGAGAACATTCTAGGAACGTTCCCTGTAGGTTATTTTTAGGTTTAATTGTATAACCTAAGGAGAACGTACTGGAAACGTTCCCTGTAGGTTATTTTCTGGTTATCCTAAAAGGAACATTCCCAGAACGTTCCCCTAACCTTAAGGGAACGTTCTATTTACGTTACGAAAACTTTGATGGGGAACCAATAGGGAACGTTCTGGAACCAAAGTCGAATGTTCCCAGAACCTAAAATTGTTTGCTGGGGAAACGTTTCAACGCAAAAGACGCTGTGCTGACAAAACGCTCTAAAGCGCCCAAAGCACGTCATCTTCAGCAGAGCGTCTGGCGTTTTCAGCTGGCTAAAAACGCTTTGGTGGACACACGGCCTAATTGGTAGTTGGAGAATTCATTGAGTCAGTGATCGTTCAGGAAATCGTGATCAAACTGACTGACCTCTTGGCGGCCCATTTCACGCACCTAGTGGTGATCGGTAGTTGTAAGAGATTTTGGCATTATGGCTACAATAATAAACATTCTAGACATGATGTTGATATAAAACCCTTGAATGCTCTTCATGGATGAAATAGCCTTCTCTCTCAGCCTCACAATCGATGCTTTGTGTGAAGATTCATCTGCTCCTCGCAGTCTTTAAAGTAAATAAACACTACAGAACGTCTCCTGCAGATTCCTCAAATTTAGTTAAAAAAAATCAGGCTTCTGCATATTCCACTTGCCTTCAGAGAGAACTAGGAGTGAACACGCTCACTTACTTACACATCTGCTATTGATTTGAGGGGAGCCTGGAACCCCTCCGTTTAAATCTGTCAGTGTTAGGAGCGGATAGTATTTACTGACCTCATGTGGGACTTACTTGCCTCCTGCCATACAGGTGACAGTGCCTGTCTGTGAATGGAAAGTCTGTCAAATGTCGATCAAGCCATATATCAGGTATATGGAAAATGAATATGTAGATTTGAAAATTATTGTTGAATGACAGAAGCTACAATCACTTTTGCCAAAAGATTTCTGTTTAATATGCAGATAGATGGAAACAGGCATATAAGAATAAGGCTATGAGAGGAGGTCATTCCAGATGCCTTTATGTATAATCCAACCATGTGTCTATTCTGTCTCACAGAAGACTTAGTCGATGAAAGGCGCGGTACACTCTAAAGAGTGAAAGTGTCAACAACTGTTTTTCCTGTTTCGCAAACAACTCGACTAAACCTCAAGACGCAGTCTGCATTTTTTGTCCCATCTTGTCTGTAATATCTTCCTCATCTGCACAGTGTGTTGTAAGAAGATATTGCAGGTTCAAGATCAGCTTTACAATGGTGAAAATCAAGACCTTATAAGCAAGCCTGCTCCAGATCAGGCAAAAAAAGATGACAAATGGCCTCTTGGTCACAGCTTGGACTGGTTTGCTGTGCTCTCTTCCATGAAAACAGCGGGCCAGAAACATCTGAAGCTCTCTCTCTCTGGTGTTCCGCTGGACAGGGTGAGACAGATGTGTGTAATTTGACTTGAACTATTGAACCGCATGTTTATTATCAGAGGTCTGGCACACACCAGGTTGCGCAATATCTGAAGGCCATGTTATTAGGCAATATTGTGCAATGTGTGGCGTCGACCATGAAGAGTTTAAGAAAAATGTGCTCCTTGAAAATTAGAGCTTGAATAATAGGGGCAACTAACAATTTTAACATTCCCTAATGCAGGTCAGTTGACTCAAACTAATCATAGAGTGACTGTGTGGACTTCCTGTTTTTTTATTAGGAAGCAGCCTCTGGGAGGCACATTTTTTGGATCGTGTCTGCTCTAAATAGTAGAAAATGAGCCCAGCTCTAGTTAAGCTAGAGTTAATTGTGCTCAGCTGAGCAATCCATTTTGCACTTTGTACAGTGTTACAGCTTGCTGTCTTCACACCTCTGATTGCTCTCAAATTGGTGAAGTATATACAGAAGGGAAATTACATTTTCAACTGTTTTGGAGAGGACAAACATTTTCTATGCTGTGCTTGCATGGCTTGGACTGGGCAGGCAAGCAGTATAGCTAAAAATATATATCTAGATAGTTTAATGTTATATATTTTTGTTTTAAATTTTAAATAATGCTTGTGTGTATATATATATATATATATATATATATATATATATAGTGCTGTCAAACGATTAAAATATTTAATTGCGATTAATCGCATTAATGTCATAGTTAACTCGCTGATTAATCGCACATTTTTATCTATTCTTAATGTCTTTTGATTTCTTTTTGTTACATTTTTTTCTCATTTTAATGCTCTTATCAACATGGAAAAGTGGATTGGCTTGTTTAGTGCAAATGTTTTTTTTAATTATTATTATTGAAAATAACATTGGAATAGTGTTCAATTTCACTCTAACATATATAGCCTAAATAATCTCTCACACAATGCAACACTGTCCATCAGTAAAAGGGTTAAAGAAATACTGACGAGGTCCTGATATTGACGAGGGGTGGAGAATTCGCATCATCTGTGTTTGTGTGTTTGGTTGGCCAGTGTGTTTGACGTGCTGCGATGATGATAGCTCAGTTCATAATGACAAAACATACAGATCGCTTTGGTCTTGTCAATGGGACAATTTGGCAACTTTTTAAAAGTAAACTTTACATTCAGAATCTCATTGGCATCCATTTCGGCAGTCTCTGCGCTCGTCATCCACTCAAAACATAACGTTACTATTTGGCCGGCTCGCAAGCTGAAACGAAGTGTGTGCGGCACAAAACGTCCTCGCGCTGCGCTCTGAAACCCATTCATTTCAATGGACGAGGACGTTTCGTTTGCTCTTCGACCAAAGCGCAAGCGGATCTGAGCTAGACCGGAAACAAAACATCAGGCACGCCCCACACACTTATTTGGGCTTGCGAGCCGGCTTTGAGTGGATGACGAGCGCGAGACGCTGAAATGGATCAGGACGCATGCCGCGTCCTGTTGCAAAATTATGTGAAAAAACTACAAAGTTTGCTAGGACAAAAAGACCGTTAATCGCATGCGAATAAAAAAATTAACGCCGTTAAAATGGATTTGCGTTAACGCCGTTAATAACGCGTTTAACTGACAGCTCTAATATATATGTATTAAATTGTTCTGAAATTGCTTATTGTTTTATTGAAATTTATATATTAATACATGCCATTTATTTATTATTTTTGTAAAATTTTGTAGTCAAATTTCACCTTTATATATGGTATTGTGCCATATAAGACAACAGAATAGGATGAATGGGACTGGGATGTGATTCAGGCTTGACTCTATATCCAAGATGTCTATGTCATTCTTACTTTATTCGAAAAAAAAAAACAATGAGGTTTTTGATGAAAGCATTCCAGCATTTGTCTCCATATAATGCACTTTAGTGGTCCAAAAGACACTTTCAGTAGAAACTGCAAACTGTTCAAAGGGCTTTAAATGATTCCAGACGATGAATAAGGTGTTATCAAGCAAAACCAATTGCTCATTAAAAAAAAACAAAAAAACAACAAAGTTTAAGTTTTATAAGCTCAAATGCTCGCCTTGCTCTGTACTGCAATGCGCGTTCGTGACTCTCCTGTTCGAACAAAAATGAATTAATCTTTTTCCGAGTTCAATTGTTTCGTTCGTTGAATGAACCAAATGACTCGGAAAAAAGATTTGTTCATTTTGATGAACGAGTTTGAACAGGATAGTCACGAACGCGCATTGCAGTAGAGAGCAAGATGAGCATTTGAGCTTATAAAACTTAAACTTTGTTAATTTTTTTAAATGAGCGATCGTTTGCTTGATAAGACTCTTATTCATCGTCTGGAATTGTTTTAAAGCCCTTTAAACAGTTTGCAGTTTGTACCGAAAGTGTCTTTTGGACCTTGAAGTGAACCGTTAGGTTCCCATTGTAGTCCCATTGGAGAAAATGCTGGAATGTTTTCATCAAAAACCTTAATTTCTTTTCAACTGTAGAAAGAAAGACATGGACATCTTGGATGACATGGGAGTGAGTAAATTATAAGCAAAAGTTTTTTCAAAAGTGAACTATTCCTTTAAAAGGGGTAACATTCAATTGAACCAAGAATCAATTAAATAATTCAAACAAAAGAATTGAACCAATTAAACTCTATTTAAATTGTGGCCCCTGAGAGGTCACACAAGTAACAAAGACATACGTTTCAGTGAATTTCATAGCCGAAATTCACAATATTGGTTAGTTCTACATCACCAGAAAGAATTGCAAATACATCATGAATATACAATATGTCACCCAGCAGTCCAAACAACCACCCACTAAGGTGTTTGAAAGTCTTGCCTGTTTCACAGCTGGAGGAGATCTGCCCTCATTCCCAGTAGGCTGTGCGGACTCAGGGGCAGCGATAGCCCTTCCCAGCTGTCCTCGGCATTGTGGGAAAGCCTGAGCCTCTTCTAGAGCAGTGCCAGAAAGATTCGGCCCCTAAAGCGCAGTATCCAAGCATGCTAACTAGCGTGACTGCTAACCTTCCAGAGACCAAACCTTATACAAAAAGTAAACTTACAGAAAAGAAGCGAAGAGAGAAGGAAGCAGAAGGAGTGGAGGACAGGAAAGGATGTGATTGCTAGAGATAACGCAGCCCTTCCAAAACAGATAATGACCACAAAACACTCTTTTTCTTTCTTCACAAGGCATGTGTTTTTACCCTTGAACAATATTAGCCCTCTTCCCTGAGTGTTATGATGCCCCTGATCGTAATGAGCAAGGCAGCTGTGTTTGTTTTCCAGCAGTGCATGCTCACACAGGGCTGGGTAAGAATTGTTTTTCCTTCGCTGCCCTCGGTGAGGCTGGAAAGCTCACAGCTGCAACTAAAGAAAAAGTGGAGAAAGTGAACAAGAACCAACAACTGCAGGTGAAAACCAAAGAAAGAGACTGAAGAGAGAGAGAGGAGCACGAAAAGAACAGATTTCAGCTCTTCTGAAATAATCTGCCCTGACGACAGCTGTGGAGCTGAAGACAACTGTCTGGCTTTGACAGATCTCTAACCAGGAACAGATCACACATGAAACTCTTCCCCTCTTCCTCTTGCGTTTTGGAGGTCAGGTCCCTCCAGGAGTGGTTGTGAGGTCAGAGGTCAAAGTTCAGTCAAAGTGTTCACAGGAAGTGTATCCGCTACAGACTCTGGTTTGGAGCCCTTTTGCAGAGCTCTGTTTAATGGGCCAGGCAGTCACTGGGAGATCTGCTGTTTCCCGTACTGTACAGGAACCTCCCTGCCACTTCACTCTTTGTAGGCTGGTGACTCACAAAAGGAGATTTAGTTCCTCTGATTTGTGTTCTATATGCACATATGTGTAGGTGCATGTCTGTGTGAAAGCATCTGGGTTTCTATGCCAAGAAAGGCTGCACTGAAAATCATTTTGAAAGTGAAAGCATTCAGTACTAGCTTCAGTACAGTAGCTTCAGATGTACATTGACTGTTGTAGGTCCCAATGAATATATGCTGACTAGTGGGATGATAATCTTAGTAATCAAAAGTAACAATACTAGTCTTTCTGTTATTATTGATATCACAGAGGACCAAGTTTGGTTCCGAAGTCTTGGTGAAGAAGTACACATGTCGCATGAATGAATAAATGTTCTTTCTTAGCTAAAAAGCTTGTCTTATGCCTGGTTCAGATTACACGATTTTAGCCCGATTTTGGCACGAATCCGTTTGACCGTAGGGTGTCGTGGGGATTCGTAAACGGCAACGGGCATGAGGACGCAAGATTCGAATCGTATCATGTCATTAGAGCCAGACTGATATATCGGCAGGCCATTGGCCGATATTATGCATTTTCCAAACTATCGGTATCGGCAGTTATAATGGCCGATAAATGAATATTTAAAAAATAAAAAAATAGAAACGGATGAAACACACTTGAACCATGTCATGAGTGTTGGAGTTGTATAGTTTGTCCACCAGAGGGCACACTACACCATCCCTGTTGGCAACACTCGTTGAGTTGGTCACGAGACATACATTGCTTGAATAACAATTAAAAGAACATCCCCATCAATTCTCTTAACTCAAATAAGCATGAATAAATTTGTGACTATCATGTCCAGTTTTGTTGACATGAGTCATGTGACAGTTCTGTTAAATAAGCCGAGAAGTGAAAGCGGAATTAGTTAGTAATAATTACGTTACGTTGTTACAGTGTAGTTGGATGACTGTCCTTTTAACTTTTGACAATGTGACTGAAGTATTTCTTTAATAGCGCGTGGCAGTTATACTGTCGCAATGAGACTAATCATCTCTCCTTGGCCTGTTATATTGAAAATGGATGTTTTACACTTTGCAGTATGACGTCATCCATTGCTAAATTATGGCTCATAATAGACTAACCACAAAGCTAGCTAATGCCACTATCATCAGTCTGTTCTGTTGTGACAATACAAGAAAAAAGTTTATTTTTAAAATGCATTATAATATTATTTTAGTAAAACTTTTAGTGCGTTTCGGAAGAAAATAAGTAAAATAAAATATCGGGCCGATATATCGGCATATGGATTTTAAAACCAACAAACATTTGTATTGGTATCGGCCTTCAAAATCCTTTATCGGTCAGGCTCTACATCTCGTATAGTGTGTCATAGTGGTCGACAACCTACGTCGCAACAAAAAGACTAGCAATTTTTTTTAACGGTCGTCACAATGGTTCCGTCACATGTATGAGGTTGACCAATACTGTATATAATAAAACAGTATTTTACCTATATTACCAATATTTTAAGTTCTCTTTAGAGGATTGACAGCCCATACTGTCCTCATCGAGCAATCCAGGAACGTGTCCATTGTCGGGATTTCTTTCTTTTTTTACTTTTTCTGAACACAGGACAGCTAATACAACACTCACCACTTCATCTATTGTTTACGTTTTCGGAAGTCACTCGCTACTAGTTTCGCCTTCTCTATGACATCACGCGGCCGTTAAAGAGCGGCATGTGTCTTGTCCACGAACACGACAAGATTTTAGGAGTCAAAATCGCGTAATCTGACACAGTGACTATCGTAACAGACAAAAAAAAAAGGTGTAATCTGAACCAGACATTATTTGGCTTAAGTATTAATGTAACACAGTCAGTGAGTGTAAAACAGTAAGACAAAAAAGGATATGTGTCAAAATATCAGAGATGTGCAATAGGTCTGAATCTGTATTTTACTGTATTTATTATCCAATATAAAGGAGAAGAAGAGGTGAAAGGTATAATATACCATTAAGTAATATGTAGCCTATATTACACACACTCTTTAGGGGTAAATAAGGTACAGAGATGTACAAGAATACAACATACCTTTTTTTATTAACTACATGGTAAATAAATACTTTTTGTTTAAATTTAATCAAAATTATTATTTTTTTATTTTTTAAATTTCACTATTGTATAGAATACTAAAGTTTTAGTCATGACAACCCTAATACTAATCACACCATAACTGAATAAACATGTATTGGCAACACTTTACAATACGGGTGCACTAATTTGCATTAATTCATGCTTAACTAATGCACAGATAATCATGAGTTAATGTATAACTAATGAAGAACTAAACCATTAATTAATGATTACTGCATCAGCAACTAATAAGAGATGATTAATAGATTAAGTATTACACGAATTGCTATTAATTCAATGTGTCATTGTGTATTAATTCCTTAATAGCATATTTTATGAACTAATAGTGTAAATTAATGTTTTAATTACCACAATTAGTCAAAGCTATGCACTTCAACTTCCAGTTGCCTGCTTTAATTAATCACTAGCTAATGATTTGCAAAGGTATCATTATGGTATGACTTTACTTGTTGGGACACATCATTATTAACTAGTCATTTAGTAATTTTAGTAATTTGCACATGAATTTGCAGTAACAATGAAGTAATTAATCATGAATTAATGCATAGTAGTGTACCTGTCATATTATCTGGAAGTTGAAATACAATGCTTTGGCTCATTCTTGGTAAGTAACATATTAATTGACACTTAGTTAATATATTGAGTTATTATGGAATTAATCCTCAATTACATATTTACTTTATAACAATTCATGTATGAACTAAGACATTAACCTTACAGACTCCTAATTAGCTCCTAATGTGGTAATTATTAATGAATAGCTTAAATAATCATTAGTTACACATTCATTCAGTATTATCTGTGCATTAGTTAAGCATGAATTAATGCTTATTAGTGCACACATATTGTAAAGTGTTACCCATGTATTTACAATCCACAATCCTTTTTTACGGTTTTACAAAATACAAGTACTTTTCTAAAAACATCCTATCCATCCATGTTTCAAATTGCGCGTCCTGCAGGGCCATAATGATGCTGGAGCCTATCCCAGTGTCTCGGATCGTTGGCAGAGAAACATCCTGTATGGATGGCCAGTCCATTACAGAGATTCTACAAACTTTAAACACAAAAACTCTTTCCACACCTGATTCACACCCCCTCAAACTATTGATTCAAATCATGTTTGCACGAAGCCCACACATTCACCCTTTAGCTCCCTCTCACGCCCACTTTGTGTTCCTAAAGACCACATCTACAACAACAACCACCCAGAGGTGAACCTGCCTGAACTACCGCTGACTCACTAGATCATTCAAGCGCCATAGTGAGAGGAAACTTTACTTATTTTATTGATGTTTCAGGTGAAGAAATCCATCCAAAAACACAAGACCTGGTGAACCCCGAAACTTCCTCTCTATGCAACTGCAGCACAAAGCTCATCCGGTGTAGACATGACAGACACCAGACACCAATAGACACTAGAGGAACTCTCAGGTGCGGTTTCAGTTCTGTGGTGCAGACGATGCTGTATATTTATAGCTACTTAAATTGTATTTAACTCGAATTGTGCTGTGGTTTTCTTGAATGATGTCTAATTATTTATTTAGAGCTTTGAAGGTCTGATTGACTTGGCTAGGAAAACCATGTCACATACTTGAGAGGGAAACCACTGGCAGATGGAGAGACACAAAATACATCCATGCCAAATCAGACCAACAGATGCAACTGCTCTAGTTCTTTACTAGACTACAACAAAGCTACTGTTCTTCTGTGCAGTTCTTATATTTACACCATATACTGCATTTATCATGAGAGAGAGAGAGAGATAGATAGACCAGAGAGAAGTCAACTAGATGCAATCCTGGAGTCTTTCATAAGTAGCCCCCCCACAAAAAAACAACAAACAAACAAACAAACAAACAATCATATAGCATTTTTATAACATTCATTAATGTGCAGAGAACCATTTAGCTGAAACTGCCTGAGCAGCCCTTATATTGACATAACACATAAGAAGAAGAACCAAAACTCAAGTCAAACTCAAGACAGCAAAACTGTAAACACATGTTATCAAATTATCAATAATGCACTTAAATAATGTTAAGACTTAGGCTATAGATTTACTAAGAATTCAGGCAATTCAGGTCATAAAGTCAGGAGTCACATATTAAACAATTACACAAATATGTCAACAGCAACAAAAGTTAAAAATAACCCCCATATCTGCCACATTAATAATAATTCTTTTACTATTAAATTGAAAAGTATTACTGACAAATGGACAATTCTAACATTGATAGTCTAAATATTTTTATAAGTTTATTCAAAAATAAAGGTATTAATGAGCTCTTATTTACAGTGATGATTGTAACTGTCATTTAAATGACAGCTGACAGGTCTGCAGTCAAACAAACTAACAGAGTAAGAAGTGGTAGCTAAACGGAAAAGAAAACCAACAGACAGTAGGCTACTAACCTTGTTTATTAACCTCAGTAATTGAGAGTGAGAACCACTATCCTTAGAGCGTCCTTTTGTCTCCCTCTTTTCTGTCTTGTCTTCCTCTGTCGCACTTTCTGATGTGACCCCCTTCTCTCTCTCTCTTCCCTCCTCCGCCGTGTGTTTCTCAGGAGGAAATGAATGGATGGCTCACACGGTGCTGTTACTCACAGAGCTCGAGTCACATGACACAGACCGAATGAAGGGGAGGGGGTGGACCCTCGGGCTGCCAGGCAAGAGGACAAGCAGTGTGTGTGTGTGTGTGTGTGTGTGTGTGTATGTAGACTACGAAAATGTTGTGGGTGTTTATCTATGTATTAACTTTCTGCAGAGAGAAAGATCTCAAATGATTCTCAAAAGTCAGAAATTTGAATATGAACTAAACATTTCTCATCAGCTACACATTCATTTTAGCTCTTCAAATTTTTGTCTACTTTTATGTCTCATACACTAATACATTTATATGTACTGGCATTCTATAATGGTTCCATGAAGAACCTTTAATTTCCCCCAAAAAATTTCCAAAGCACAAAAGGTTCTATTCTGATTATCAAAATGTTCTTCACACTAAGATAAAACATGGTTATTTTAAAGTCAGGTTCTATAGGGACTGGTTTCATCTATGTGTTGGGCAACACCATCACCCCACCCCTTGGAAACATTAGGAGTGATTAGAAACATGTCAGAGAAAGTTGATACTTAACATGACATGAACCAAAGATCTCCATTAAGTCTCCTGAGCAATAAATGCTGACCTCTGAGCAATAAAATATTCCTCTGGGAATAAATAAAGTAAATAAACCTCTTTAACAGCTCAGGAGGATTAACAGATATCTAAACACATCTCAGTGAGGAAGGAGAAATGTCTGGATAGTGGCGAACACACTAGGGACATTAAGCTCTGTTGCTGGCAAAATGATCCACTGGGCCAGTGGTAACAATGCACCAGAATGTCAATGACCTGCACAATGAAAATGGTATGTGGTCACCATTCCCAAGTGGACACAGGATTGTGGGAACTCAGATAACAAGGCTGCACATAGAAGATATGCAGCGATATATAGTGAATAAAAAAGACAGGGTTAAAGACATATACGAGAAAAAATGTTAGAAACAATCCAGAAATAAACTGCTTTCACCCTGTGTTAATGAGCAACCAAAATGTCCATTCAGAGCAAGCACTGTAGCCCTCCCTAACATGTGTGTGTGTGTGCAGCTAATTGAGGAAATCTGGGGGATGTGTGTAACTCTCCTTGGAGGCCACTCGTCAGTTGCCATAGCGACCTGCTCTCCCACCTTGTGTCGGTCCTGTGCTTTTGTGGAGGTGTGAGAGGAGTTGGAGGACTCTCTTTAGTTTTCCCTCTTTCCACCCCCTCTCACTGCGATACTGTCTCTCAGAGCTGTTGGAAGCATCCTTTCCGTTCAAACTATTCGAGTTGGCTCAGTTAAAGTGAACAGGAAGTTGAGTGTGATGAGAAATTGTTTTTTTCACAGGTAAATAATTACTGTTAACTGTAAAACTGTGGGCAAAGGCAGTAGAAACAGTCAAGCTGTATTTGGCATCTGTTTAGCTGCTTCAGTGCCACTGCAATTTGAAAAGAAAACACAAGTTTTGCATGGAAGTTTAGTGGTTTCACCAGACATGGATGGTCATCCATCACACAATCTGACAGAAATGTTGTTCTTGTATTTCTGAAAGGTAATTGGCTGGATTGACAGGACTTTATCTGCTGTTGGCTCAAGGCGTTGACATGTTCATTTTACATCAGTCAGAATGTCAAACTGAATCGAGAGAGATGATTGGTCTGTTGACTTTGGCTTGGTCTTTTCCAGTGCTTAAAATGGATTTGTGTTTGCTTAGCTCTGTGATATGAAGATATGAATGATCAAGAACAGTGTGAGAATATCAGTAATCTTTGATTATTGTCTTGGATTGCAGAAGCTCAGTATGGCTTGTAAAAAAGTAAATTGCTTGTTTGTCTAGTGTTAATTCTTTGAAGTGTTGTCAGTCAAAGTCATACTGAGGGAATTTTTTGAAATTATTTTTTGATATATTGTTACATACTTTCCGAGACTGAGATATAAAAGCGAGGTTTAGAGAGGTTGGCAGTCACTGTGTATGTAAGTGCTAGCCAGGATGCTAAAAAAGCCAGTGGAGCATGACGCTAATGTGAAGCCCAAGGCAAGCGTAAACGCCTGACTGCTCTAACACCTGCTTTCAACCCGTATACATGACTCTAATAAAAAATAAAATACCTCAACATCCTAGCTAAGGTGTGTTTACCTGAGGATAACAAAGATCATTAAAATGGAAAAACTAGACACTGAAGGAGTCTAATCTGTATTAATCAACATCTGCTGTATGTGAACCTCTACCATCCATTAAACCTTTCCATTGCACAAAAGACTTAGCCTATTAATTGTGGAAAAGGGTTCTTAAGAGTATTAAAATGTCATTTGTTTCCTTTCAAAACTGTTCACTGAAAGCTTCTGTAGAGAAACCAAAATGGTTCTTCTGTGGCATTGCTGCAAATAAAGAACTTCTTGGTAACGACTTTTAGATTACAGCCCAGAAAGTACTGTGTAATTAAGAGGAATTAACAGTTAACTTTCTGTAACTATAGTGTACCTATAACGTACTTACATGTACGTATAAGGGAACAATATGTAAAGTTTGGGGAATAAAGGGATAACAGCCAGGAGAAAATAAAAGTATACTTTAAGTATTATAGAACTAAGGGTTCTTATTCTACTATTAAGATACAACAATCTTACATTTGGGAGCAATTTAGCAAGAAAATTCACTGTGTACATTTTTTTAGCAATTGTATATAAATATATACTGTAGGCTTTTTAAAAATGACAGGGTACATCTACGCATTTATACAGAAAATAAAAATAAATAAATAAATAAAAATTGATAGCAAAAGTGCAGATGTTTATGTTTGGGCTAACATGTTTTAAGGCAAGAAAAGCTAAGACTTTTGCATTATTTTATATATATACACTGGGAAATGTATCTGTTTTGATGTGGTTACAGGGTAAGTGGTGCTTGTATAATAAATAAAGGTTTGTGAGTCAGTGATATAAGATCGTGTGTATGCATTTTTATTGTACTTACCCAGTAACTACATGGAACAAGAGGGTAACAAGCACCACTTTAATTTACAGCCCACAATGTCACACTTACCCTGTAACTACATGAAACAAGAGGGTAACAAGCACCACTATATGAAACAAGAGTATATCTTTCCCCAATATTTAAGCAAAAGATGCAATATTTTGTTAAAAAGATTACATAATAAATGCATAGATATGTACCCTTTAATTTTTAAAAAGCCTAAATAGTTCACCATTATTTCAAAAAGGTATGTTCTTGCTAAATTGCTCCTATATGTAAGATTGTTATATCATAAATAGTAGAATAAGTACCCCTTACGTTCCATACTTACAGTATAAATATTTTTTAAGTCTCCTGGTTGTTACCCCTTTAAACCCAAAACTTAAAATATTGTTCCCTTATACTTATATTGTAAGTACGTTATAGGTACACTATAATTACAGAAGGTTATGCTATAAAATCACTTTAATTACGCAGTACTTTCCGGGCTGTAAAGAAAGCGTTACCAACTTCTTTTATATGCACTTTAAAAGTTTAAGTCAGACTGATACTTTTAATTAAATAGTTGCACAGTCGATAACATGATAATTTGATTGTAGCTTGGCTTCTTTCATTCATGTTAATGGGACTACAATTGACATTGTATGCTTGTGCCAAAAGACAGTTATGTCCAACTGCAATGTATATTTAAGCATGCAAGATTACACACAGATGAAGATGAAGTTTGACAAAACAAAAACCCAGTGAAGCTAGATTGCAATGTGCATGTAAACTTAATATCTGTGGATTTGATTGGCCCAGACCTTGCTATAAAGGATGACTGAGTAGCTGGAATGAAATGAACCCTGTCAGCTAACACACACACACATACACACACACCTAAACAAACTTTTTTATTGTTTCAGCTGAAGAGCCCTGCAATCTTCAATCGAGTACACTGGACCAGACTGTGAGAAAGAAAAACAAGGTAGACCATGGTCACCGAAACATACAGGATGGAGTGAGTGCTTAAAACTACAAATGAATCAATTTTATTAAAAGTGTCATACGTTTAATATTTATATTTAATATTCATAATATTTATTTTCAACAAATATTAAAAGGGTCATCAAATGCCCATTTTTCCACAAGTTGGTTCCACTTTGGTTAAATTTCCTCATTGGTTGTGTAAAACACCCTTTACCTCCTCAAAAACTGGTACATGGATCTCTTTAAATGATAATGAGCAACTGCTCACCAGAGCTGCCAACTTTTGAGTTTAGCTTGGCGTGAGATTTCTCCGAGGGCGGGGGAGCATAGCCTATTATTTGCACTAAAACCTCCTTTAGTGCCTGTTTAAAACAAAACACGCACCGTCACGAGACAGCTACAGTGGCGATAGATCCAACCCGATTACACCAAATGCGTCTTTATAGCACGTATGTGTATTGTTGTGTAATATATACGCTAAAGTGAGTTTTTATGTGCATATGATATGCATTGGTTGGTTAGGTTAAGTTTAGGTGTGGGGTGGGTGTGTGTGTATTATACGCTTGCTAGAATTAGTTATGTGGGTGCGTGTGTATTATTGGCAAATGAACTGCGTATCAATTGCACGACAAAGCTGCGTACTCATATGCACGTAAAAACTCATTTTCACGTATATATTACACGACGAATACACATGCGTGTTATAAAGACGCATTTACATGAAGAACAGGCTGGTAGATCGTAAAGCTTGTTGTTCATGAAAGAGTTGATGCGCTAGGACCCAAAGTTTAAATCTACCTTTTGCCAAACATATGAGAATGTATAAACTAACATGAAGGTCTCTAGCGTTATATTTTGCCAATTAACTAAAAAACGAAACCATGATATTGCTTTTTGCCTTCATAAAACAGCACAAGACTTTAAGAAAAGGCATTCTGTTTGTGCTGGGTGTTTTAGAGAAATGTGTGCACTTAGCTCACGCAAACACGGAGCAGTTTTTCCTGTGAGTGAGACTGTGAAATCCGTAGTGGATGTAATCGAAGTGATAACAGAACGCTTAGAGTGCAGAGAGGAATTGGCTTTGACTCCAGTCCTGGTTTTGCGTCCGCGCCGTTAGGAGCTCAGCATCTGTCTCATATGCACGATCGCTCTAGACTAGATTAGAGGATATTTTAACTAATTTGCTGTAAAACTAGTTGATCACGAGTGGCTCAACTGGTGGATTTATAGATAAACTTATCTTTCAGGTATTTTGCCGACTGGCTTAACACTTTAGCGTGAGAAATCGGGGGTGTGGCGTGAGAGCGTGAGAATTAGCTCAATTGCGTGAATCTCATGGTCAATGCTGTGAGAGTTGGCAGCCCTGGCTCACCCCACCCCTCTCTTCCATGGGAGGTGTCGAACATGGACATCATATAGATAGACGCCTGATCGACCGCTACTGCCTATTGGCACGGACGAGCCGTGGGGCCGCCATCTTAAACAGTGTAATCTGTTTGGCAGGTGATGAGCTGTCAGCGCAATTAATGAATCATGTCTCACTGAAGACCGAACTGATTTTTTACACGGGGGTTTTGCTGCAAAGGTCATACATGTAGCTATGACACAGGACACATAGGATATTTTATTCACAAAATACAACCAATAGTACGGTAATGTTAAATCTTAAATCTTACTCGTGAAAAGTAATTCCTGAGCGAATAGTCCGCCGATTTGAGCAGGAATATGCCAGCCCGTTCTCATCCTTTAGCGTCACATAGAACGCTTTATGACAAAACGGCGCTATCTTACGCACATGGTACCCTTTATCGTTTATATAACACGCAAACTCAAGACATTCATAAATCCTTCAGCGTAATATGAGACTACCCTACCCCACACCTAAACCCTACCCACAGTGCTCTGGCATGTACTTCTGCTATGCAATGCAATAGGAATACGACTGGTTCAGAGATGGTGGCCGGATTTCTCAGTGCCCCGCGGCCAATAGGACATCTAGTCTCTATATGATATCTATGGTGTCCAATGGCTGAGGCAGAAGTATGGTATGCGGAACAGTCCATCAGTGGTTGTGTGCAGAGCATGAGTCTTATAACATCACAGTGCGCAGAAAATTGAGGCTGCCTAATTATTGACTGTTTAGAGTTTTTGAGGATTAAGAAAAAGGAGTGAATGGAAGACATTTTTATGCAAACACAATATATTAAAGTGAACTTTGCTTCCAATGATGCCTTTAACCACTTTCATTCAGACAGCATTTAGATTACAGTTGTCAGTGCTTAGAAATGGAAAAATAAGTAAAAAAAGGTTAATAAAACAGGCATACCAACGAAGAGTTTCAAAATCCTGGTGTTGAAGATGTTTTTTTTCAGTATTTGTTAATATTTCAGATTAGATTTTATTTGTATATTTTCAGGTTTCGATTTTAACTTTAGTAATTTAGTTGTGTGCTATATATGAAGAGTTCAGATGCAAAAGCCTCTAAGTGCCATTTGAAATTTTCTTCTAAAATGATCATTTTTATCAAGCTTGTATATTTAAGTTCAGTAATTTCACTTAAATGGCAATGAAGATTACCTATTAATTGTCATTTAAGTGATATTACTGAACTTAAATATACAAGCTTGATGAAAATGGTCATTTTAGAAGAAAATTAAAATGGCATTTAGAGGCTTTCATGCATATATGTATATATATATATATACATATATATATATATATATAAAACTTTTTTTAAGTATTACAGTATTTGTAACACTGTAGTACTAAACTTCTTGCAAAGTTTAATTTTTTACGAAAACAAATAGTTTTAGTTAAAGTTAACAATAACAACACTGAATTAAAGAATAGCAATCATTAAACCATTTTATCTTTTGTGAGCGAGTTGTATCAGAGACCAATGAAGAAATGGCGCTCTAAATAGGATATGTTGTGATTCTGTAAAATTTCGCTCATGTGTCCCCAACGTACAAAGGGTTGCTATTGTCATTTAGGCACTGTTTGTGTTGGTTTCTGAAGCTTAATTACCCCCGGGTTGACATTTTTATATTTTACCAGCAGCACTCTCAAATACAAACAGCATGGACACATTGTGCAGCATTGGGCAATTGATATCACTGGGCAAACTATGGATTCAGTTTAATAACAGCCCTCATGTGAATAACGTTCACTAAACCAATGTACGACTCTCTCAGAACAGAATCAATTGCTTCGATTCAGACCGTTCCTTAGTTTACCTTAAAACTGAGAAGCATAACCTTGGACATCATGTTCCTTTCAGTCTTATGTTCACTTCAGGGTTTCATTGTGGTTTTGCCTTCCAATGTTTTTCTCAAAGTCTGATACTTTTTTAAAACCCTAGATAATGTATTTCTCAGTGCTGTACGACTCCTTCAGACTCTCGCTGCCAAAATCAGCCCGACTGACCACCCCACACAGTCTGCAGGGGCCAGGGAGTGTGTGTATGTGCGAGCGTCGGAATGTGTGTATGTGTGTGCGCGAGAGAGTAAATGTATGTGTGTTTGAGGGAAGTACTTCCTCCTTGCCACTATTCCCAGAGCCTCCATTTTCCTGCTGTGCTCAATGTGTCCTTTAACAATGCATCGGAACACACACCTTTTGGAGGTTCAAGTTTAGAGAAGAAAGCTTTATAAAGGCATAATACTGCACACTCACTTCAGCATTTTCTTTTTCTCAACGTTTCAAGGAACCTTGACAAAGGCTTGTTGCAGAAAAAATGATTAAATGCTGAAGTTAGTTATATTTTGCCTTTGTAGAAAGATACACACAGTCATACAATAAAACACAATCACCATCATATTCGTTTGACTTCATCCTGTGTGAACTGCCTTTCTTCCCATTCCTTCCATGTCTGTCTGTTAGTTTATCCCCCGTAACCTCGCCGATGGTTATTGAAATTGCATGGTTGGTATCAGTGAAATTCCTCTCTAAACTGATGTAGCTGTTGATGAATTACTGGCAGCCCTGGTAATTCATTCCAGAGACCGTAGTGGACAGAAATCATTTATGGGAAATGTGAACGAATCCCATCGTATTTATTTGACTGTCCTCATAGGGTGTGTGGTTTTGCTGGTCGGCGTATAGACGCACACACTCTGCCACGTCGTTTGGGGTCCGCACCCCGGCCCCCCTTTAAAGCCCCAGTGCAGACCAGAGCGCAGTGGGAAAATGAGAGACAGCTTTTCGGCGTGGTGGAGGGAATGCTCGGACGATGAGAACATGTAGTGGAGTGAAGTCAATAAGGAGGGGAGCTGCTGACTGGCCTGTGGAAAAAGAGAGCAAAAGGAAAGGAGAGAGAGAGAGCGCAACATGTCATGATTCAGAGGAAAAATAGTTTGTTTTACAACCGTGTTCACATTTCAAGGGTCTTTCATATAGATCAGTCCATGTTAAACAAGACAAGGAATCAATTTCACGCCCGGTTTGTAACATACATGTGGTGTAATTGGTGACATCAGCAGCCTGAGGAATGGTTTATCCAAAAATGAAAAGTCTGTGGTCATTTATTTACCCTCATTTTGTTCTAACCCACAAGACTTCTGAAAAAGAACTGAAGATATTTTTAAAGAGCCCCTATCATGGATTTTTGAAAATGACTGTTCATATGGTGGTGTGGAATATAGCTCTAAGGGAATGAAAACATCCTGCAAAGATTTATATCTGAAAGTGCACCGTATATAAAGTTATTGTCTTTCAAAAGTGAAAGTCAACTCTGAGTCTATGAAATGAATTGTTTTTGAAACGAGTCATTAGCTGTTACATCGTGACGTAGAGGCATATTGGTCGCGCCCAGTTACTGCGCGTGCAGACGGAAGTGTAAACTTGAAGTCTTCACATTCAAATACTTCATCATAGCATCATGTTGAGAAGACGCTGTGTTCTGCAATGCAAAGATAGTTCAGCCACTTTGTTTTCATTTACCAGGGGCGAGCATGTGAAGAAATCGGTGGTTAGAGTTCATATTTGCAACGAGACCACAACAGTATAGCCCGATTGTGTTCTCATCATTTTAATTACGAATCGTTCAAAAACATAAATTAATTCAAATGTGGATTTGCAAGTGGTTGTCCCTGAAGGAGGGCTCAGTAACTTACCCAGTGTATATGGATCAGCTTCCTCCTATGAATCACAACCTGTAAGTATTATTAATAATTGTTGCTTTGGTGGGTTTGAACGGTTTTGTAGCGTCGGGGCGTGAGGAGGCGCAATAAGTATGTGTGTGCGCACGTTTGTGTGTAAGTTACGCTCAGCGCAGCTTCTAGGTCAATTATTTTTAAATATGTGAAATTGTTTGTCGCTGTTATTGGAGTTGTCATAAAGAATAGAGCGTCTTGTAGTACTGCAGTGCTTTATCAATATGTTTATCCGTTATGCTTACAAACAATAACTGACTGGGTCATCTGACCAATCACTGCCGATTCAGCGTCACGCAAAGGAGTGAGTTTGGAAAAATGAGTCGATTGTACGAATCATTTGGGAGTTAAGTGAGCAAATCAGGTTAAAAATAAATGCATATTATAAGACAAATAAAGTGTTTTTTATCTTTGCATGCATGTTAAACTCTTTTTGGGAACTCCTAAAACAAAAATAGGAACATTTCAAATGCTATGATAGGGGCTCTTTAATTAAACCTGTGTGATTTCTGTCCCTCCATTGAAAGCCCATTCCAACAAAAAGTTCATAAAGGCATTGTAAAATTAATCCAAATGAATCAAACAGTTCTTCTGCAGAGACATGATCACTTGGTATGATAAACAGATTTTAGGATGCACAACATAGCACATAAAAATCGTTAACGGAAGCTCACATGCTTGCTTAACACACAAGTACAAGCCTCATTAGTTCTTATGCAGCAAGCGAGCACATTGATCTACTATTTACCATATTTGATGTGCTCTATACAATATGTGCATTGATCAATGTTTACATGTAAATAAAACCATTCAATCTATTGATGTGCATTACTTTTACACGTTTTGGTGGAATAGACTTTTAATGGAAGGACTGACAGGTTTCATCTCAAATATCTTAATATGTGTTTTAAAGGTCTTATGAGTTTGGAATGACACGAAGGTGAGTGAATGATGACAGAATTTTCATTTTTGGGTGAGCTAAGCATTAAAGCTACACTGTGTAACTCTTTTAGTTTATTCTTAGCTAAAAACTCTTAGTTCTTTCAAAAATATATGTGCTCATCAATGTATATTTACTTCATTCAAGTAATAAAGTATTCTCGCGAGTATATGCCATTGAAAATACATACGGGTAAGGGGTTCTAATGTCGGTCGCCATGTTGCCCCTCCATCTTGAAAGTACATTAGCCAAAGAGGGACATACCCGTTAATTCAAGCTTCGCCTTTTGCGTTTACGTTTGAATTTACCCCCATGGACGAGGTTGGAACTGGAAGCCATGTTAATCTTGGACTACATTGGCCACCGTAGAAGTTAAAACGAAATCGGAATTGAGAGGAACAGAAACTAATATTCAGTGGATGGTCATATACATTTTCACCGCTAGATGGGTGTAGCTTTAATATAGGGATAGTTTATCCAAACATGACAGAATTTTACTTCAATGTCATTCCAAAACTGTTTTTTTAATACAATGAAAACTGATGGGGTCCAAATTAACAATTTGAAAAAAAAACACAGATACACTTTTATAATACCTTTGTGTTGAGAAAGAAAGTTGACAAGTTGAATATAGACGTGTAGGTGAGTAAATGGTGACAGAATAGTCATTTTTTTTGGGTGAACAACCTCTTTAAATCTCAGTACAGAATGTGAGTACTACTATAAACATTTGTCTGACTCATTTACTAGGGGTGCACACAAACTAGACCCATATGGCACCAAGCCGTGATGCCTATTACATTGCATCACAGGAAATAACCTTACGGGAAGCTTCTTTTGATAAACAGAACCTGCGCTGATAAAATTCATTAAGGAATGTTTTTTTAAAATGGATTTAGAGGCAAGTTGCGGTGGTTACAGCTGAGATGTGGAAATAAAGAAGAAGAGTAAAGGGGGAGGACAGTAGGGGGAAAGAGACGAGAGAAGCCAACAATGTGACACAGAAATGAAAATGATAGAGTGCCTGCGAAGAAGTAAAGGATGAGTGAGAGAGAGCATAAATAAGAGGTTATTTTGAAGTGAGTGCCTCAGTAGGAAGACAAAAGAGAGGGAGAGAGAGAGAAGAGTGGTTGGCAAGGTCTGGAGGCCCTGGCTTAGCTCTGAGTCTGTCTCCTAATGGGCTCAGGGCTCCCTGATTTTCAAAACCAGAGGGAAACATGAGCACAGACTCCAACCTCAGCATTCCAACACACACACACACACATACACACTCAGACCAACCCCAATCTCTCACTCTCTTACTCCCCATCTTACAACAAACACTCTCATCCTTGCGTTCTCTCTCAATCCAACCTCAGCCTTATCCAACACACTTTCCCTCTCAAACCCACTTAACCCTTAAAGGAACAGTTCAGCCAAAAATAGAAATTCTGTCATCATTAACTCACCCCTCATATCCTTCTAAAACAGAGTGACTTACTTTCTTCCATGGAAAACAAAAGGAGAATTTTTAAGTTGTTTTTCTCCCCATGCAGTTGCAATTAATAGAGGTGCTGCAGGGATGAAGTACTTTTGTCACTCCGGAAGTTAGCATTACCCTGAGGAAAAAAAAAGGAAAAAAAAGAGAGAAATAATAGGATTATTTTATTGTCTTTTGTATTATTGCAGTTAATAAGCTCTGTGACCAAAAAAGTTTATGATTATTTTGGTTAAACAAAATAATCTTCACAAGTGAACAATTTTGAAGCAATCACTAAAAGTAAAAAGCTAAACAGGCTATAAACAATCTAGGCCACATCACAGTCACATGGCTTCACCAGCACCAACACTAAGTTTCCAACAACTAAATCTGCAAGTCAGAATGTTTGAGTTAGAATAGTTTTCATGAGCGAGAGTATAATAAAATCTCAATGTGTAAATGGGTTTATCTGTTTAAATCAGCATGACCTTTAATGCCACCGACATCCTTTACCCCATTTTAGCCTCTTGTAAGCAAGCAAGATGTAAAAGGATGGATTTATGTTGTAGAACAAAACGTGAAAATATATTGAGCTTTTGTTAACCACAGAACTAATTTTGAGGTATTTAACAAAATACATTATTAAAGAAAACACATAGACAATGAAAACATAAGTCCAACATTTTTTTTAACTCTTTTTTTTTACTTTTTTTACTTTACTTTTACTTAGGTTAGGTTTTGGGAATTATATCTGCTGCTCTCTGAGGACTGGAGCTTTCAAGCTTCAAAACAGCTGTTTCATAAAAGTGATATATATTAATCCAGCTCGATCTCATGAAAGTTAGTATCTATGTCACGAATGTCATTTCTCGTGGCATTTATACACGAAAAACAGTTTTTGCGTGTATATGGCACGCGATTTTCACTTACATATGATACGCACTTTTTGGCGTATAATATGCACAAACTCCTCCCTCCCCCTCCCCCTTCCCCTTAACCTAACCCAGGGTTTTTTAGTGCGTACCATATACACGCAAAAACCATTTTGGCGTATAGATGCCACGAGAAATGACACTCGTGGTATAGATATGCATCTTCATGAGACTGTGTTGATTAATCTGTTATATTAAATCTTCTGAAGCCATATTATGGCTTTTTTGTGAGGAACCGAGTAACTGTTTTGTCATTGTTGAGCCCGTTCTCATCCTTTAGCGTCACATAAAGCCGCTTTATGACAAAACGGCGCTATACTACGCACATGGTACCCTTTATCGTTTATATAACACGCGAACTCAAGGCGTCATAAATCCTTTAGCGTAATATGAGACTACCCTACCCTACCCACACCTAAACCTAACCATCACAGCGCGTGTTATATAAACGATAAAGGGTACCATGCGCGTGAGTATAACGCCGTTTTGTCATATAACGTTCTATATGACGCTAAAGGATGAGACGCGTTCATTGTTAGTGATGTATGAACCAGTCATTCTTTGGACTAAAATCTTTTCAGTGAACCATTTGATTCAATCCCCAAAATTATTCGGATTGATTCATTCATCAGTCAGACGGTTCTAGAGTTCGACTCACTGACTCATGAAATAGTGAACAAGTCAGGTGGACTATTTTTTAAGGGTTAATTTTTATGCTGCAGCTTGAAAAAATGTTCTCTTAATTGTCTTAAATAATTTTCCTTTTGTGTATAAAAAGTAGCTGTCTTTAATTAAGTAAAATCAACTTGGATGTTTAAGTATTTTCAACATACATTAATGTGCCCCAATTATGGATTTATGAAAATTATTATGGATTTTTGCATTCATTAGTGAATGAAAACATCCTGCAAGTTTTTTTAATCTGAAATTGCACCGTATATAAAGTTATTGTCTCTCAAAAGTAAGAGTGGACTGTGAGTCATTTAAATGAATCTTTTTTAAAACAAATCATAAGTAGTTTCGTTTTCATAAGACGAAATATAGCGTGTTGCCTGTCCACTTATTGCGCCCGCAGACACCAGGGAAAACTTGAACCCCTCAAAGATTGTAGCTGATTCCTGCGGATAATGGACAGCATCATGTCGAGAATGACGGCGCTGTGCTCTACAATGTGAAGCTAAAGCCAGGTTTTCATCTTTACAACCATTCTAAACTGTTGCTGTTTTCCCTTCATTTTACTGACGACTGCTTGACTGACTCTTGGAGTTCAATGCAGGACCTGCAAAACTCTTGAAAGACTGGTCAGTACCCAGTTCATTTGAACAAACTTTCTCCTCATAATCACAATCTATAAGCATGAATAATTCTATATATTTTCTACTGTGTTCAAAATACTTAGTTTTGAGTTTTATATTGTGTCTCCTACTAATTGGCTAACACACGTTATTACCGTTTTACTGAAATACTTCTGCTAATAAGCTGTGGGCCACTATTACCTATAACTGTGTCTATTACTCAACGCTGACCATATGTCATGCCCTAAATTATTACATGATTAACTAAATGCATTTTCCATGTACACTTTCTGTAAAGCTGCTTTGAAACAATATGTATTGTGAAAAGCGCTTTAAAGATACATTTGAATTGAATTGAATATTAATGCAGATTGTCTGTCATTCTCACTATTTGAGGAAAGATTAAGCATAGAGCAATATTTGTTTTACCAACTTTTATGTTCCATCAGTCATTCACGCTAGAGCTAGACTAATGTACTGTATGCACTGTTATTGATACAGTTCCCACATGGTAACCGCAATAAATTAGAAATATACACATCGGTTTGTTGATGGACATACACTTGCAGATAATGAGGAATTACAGTTGCAACTCAATTATGATTTAACATCTCATAATTTACCTCAATATGTGTAGCGTATCACTGAGAAACATCCTGCTCAAGTCATCCTTGCGATAGAGGTTCATCATCAGACTCGCACTCGGAATGATATGGTAAAATTGAAGTCATTCGTTAATGTCTTTAGTTTCAAAGTTTCAAATCATAGACAACAAAATAAATGGACACAGCGACCCCATAGATTTCAATGGAGAAAAGTGAAGCCAATTAGAGTGTACTGCGCAGGCTTAAACTGAGCTTGACGTCGTAGATGTGACATTAGCAACCTGTCTGACAGTTGTAAGTCTTCTAGTAGCTGTGCCAAGGGGAATCTGAATCATTCCCTTATGAATCTTGCAGAGCCGGAGATCGTGAGTAGGAGTTGTCCATAAGCTAGGAGCAGGATCAACTTTATGACTCTCTATGGGCTTCTCCCTTGACTTTAAAGCCTGCAAGCTTCTCCTCCTGTCTATGCAGTAATTTCTGTACTGTGCGGCAGAGAGTCGGGTGGTTATGATGCAATGGTTAGCCTATTTTATTATTATTATTTTTTTTTTTACAAAAATGGCTTCTACTGGGCCATAACATAAGATACAAAGTATTGGTGCCTTTTATTGTCAGTGTTTCGTAAATAATGGACAAATGGAATCTTTGGACGTCTCAGATGTGAAGTCATTTGCTGTCAAAGTGACGCCAAAATGAATGGGAGTCAATGGAATGCTAAAAGCAAGTGATGGTCTTCTACAATGGCGGCCCCCAAGGGAAGCTTTAGTTTCCAGCTGATGGATTATTCCCTTTGTGTACATTCCCTGAGCTGACGTTTTAATGGCAATGGGCGTTAAACCAATCACAACAGCCTGAGCTGCCTGGTCAATCAGAGCAGAGTAGCTCATGGAAATGAGGGATATAGAGAGACTGATTCATCATTGGAGTCATTTGAGAATCATTGAAAAATGGGGTGAAGGTATATTATGAGAAAATGAAAGTCTTTTCACCTTCGATGCATGTAAACCTGTTGTAGAAAACTCCAAAACAACATTAAGAAACATTAAAATAGAATATTAAGGGCACTTTAAGTTATTTCTTAATTACGTTAAACTGTCTCATTACGCTAAATAGAACCAAAGCGCAGACGGTAACTTTTACAAAACATGGTTTATTTACAACCAGAAACAAAGACCCATGATAGGCCAAACAAACAATAACTAGACTTGACAATAATACAGAACTGGAACATTCACAGACAGATCCCAATACTCACAGAAACGAATGTTAACAAGGTCCTTTCGTAGATGTCAAAGTCAAGAGTTGTCGTGGCTCAGGACAGACAACTCTCCGGGATAGCTGGCAATGTAAAAACTGACAACGTCCTTGTGGGGTCCTGCCGCTCCTTTCGATGCATATGGTCCACCACCTCTCGAAATGGGCATTGGATCAGCCCCTGCCGTTCAGCTAGTGGAGGAGGTACATTAAGCCCCGTATGAAAGAAGATTAGAGGACCTCTGGCTTAAAATTTATCTTCTCCTCTAGGCCCTAGGCATATCTCTCCAAGGATCTCTCTCCTTGGGAGGAAACGAAATCTTGCCTCTCCTCATGTCCTCGATGGTCGACTGCCACCATCGCTCCTGGTCACCCAACTGGCTACTGGCAGAACAAGACAGAACATATTGTCTGCTGAGTTCAAGAATTGTCTTGTTCATTCTGTCCTGTTTCAGCTAAATAGAACCCAAGTGCAGACAGGAACTTTCACAAATCATGGTTTATTTACAACCAGAAACAAAGACCAATGATGTGGCAAACAAACAATAACTAGACTTGACAATAAAATGGAACTGGAACATTCACAGACAGATCACAATTCTAACAGAACCAAATGTTAACAAGACAAACATACATTGAGGAACAAACACCGGGAGCTTACATAGAATAGATAATTACAAAGGTACAGGTGACACTTATGAACCTCAATACTAACGAGGGAACAAGGGGCGTGGTAAGGACAGGTGATCAATCACAAGGTAATGCTAATGGGCTCTATGCACAACTGCACTACTTCCTGAACTTCAGCCAGCTCCTTGTTTCCTATCTGCCATTAATGGACAATTTGATTAATTCAGGTGTGCTTGACCTCAGTAGTCACGGCAACAATAATCAGACACACCTGAATCAATCTATGTGACCAATAATGCCAGACAGGAAACAAGAAGCTGGCTGAAGTTCAGGAAGTAGTGGAGCTGTGCATAGAGCCTATCAGAGAATGTCTAATTGAAGAGAATTGGCACTGGCTGGTTACTTCTGGGTTCTGGACTGGCTGCAGTAACACGTCTCTGTCCATGCGGGGCGCTCGCGGTCGAGTGCAGAATGAATGGGAGTCAATGGGGTTTCACCCCAGAAATCCACTTTTCTCAGGATGTAATTTTTTGTCAAGTAATTTGAAAGTTGCATTCAAAAGGGAGGGCTAATATAATACACTCAGCTGAAAATGGCATTTTTAAGTTCACTTATCTGTTCTAAAAATCCGTTCAAAAATGTGATGACGTCACACAATAGCAGAATGCTAGCATGTCCCGGCCAACAACGACCTAACCTGTAAGAAATCAAAAGGACATAAGTACTCGTTCATTCGACTTTTGGCCTATAATCTATATTGAACTTGCGGAATCAACAATAAAATCTATGTTCATTTAACGACAAGCAGGTGAAAGAGACACATTTAGCCGTTTAGCCCCATAGACTCCCATTCATTCTGCTCTCGCCCGCGATCACCTCCAGTGGAATTCTAATGGAACTGCAACCAAGATGATACACAATGGGGCTAATAGGAAGTGCCAAGGCTCTCCGTTAGACGGGCTCTGTGCTAATACAACATTGAAGGTACTATATTTATTTTAGCGCCCTCTATCTGTGATGTTTCAGATTGCAAACAATTTTTACAAGAGCGCTTCTGAACACAAGAGTTAGCACTCATGGTACATGGTCACATGAGACTTTCAACACACCAGAGAAAGCATTAAAAAACATGCTGAAAACTCCCACTGCAATGTTACAATAACAGGCTTCTTTTATCAGCTTGAGGTTGAACTAATGCTCCATGCTCGTACCATGATAACGTTACATTTGTGGTGCTATCTAGCATAAGGCATTTTACTAACTATTCGTTTATCTTTCACAATCAGCAATGTCAACATAGGTGAATGTATAATATGATAATGAAAGCGATCAGTGAACTAGACTGAACAATTTCAGTGTAACAGTAAGATCGTGGAAAGTAACATTACTGTGTTGAACGTGTCTGGAAATGTGTATTATAAACGATAGGCTTGTTTGAGATGAGCAAAATCTGCGCAGAATCGATCACCGGTGATCAGCGCAAGATGCATGCCGGTTAGAAATGTGTCCGAGAGCGGTCCGCCTTGCTCTGATGTCATGCCGACGTATGTCAAAAAACTCTCGTGAGCGCTCGTATTGTGCAGTTGCGCGCAGTTGTTCTCCACTAACTGCGCTAATCAAAAGCATTAAAATGTTTGATTTTAAAACTGATATCATGTTTTATGTGTACACTGTACATATGGGTGAATAAACTCTCTGACAGTGCGATATGGGTTATTATGTGATGTCATTTTTATTAAAACAATAGGCTACATAAAAACACATCTGTATTAAAATAAAAATGATTGATAAACACATATATTTGGAATGTAATTAAATAACAAGTAGCCTTCTTTGGGTGTCTTGTTCATTATATTTATTTAAAAGCAACAGAACTTTAATCCATAGACAGTAAAAGCTTTAATCACATCCAGTTTATTAGCAACACGTGCACAAGTGTTAATCCCGTTAATCCCGCGATATCAGTCTTCGATCTCACAGGTGATCCACTGCGAACCGAGATTTGTCCAGTTTGACTGCGCTTTTTCACTCCTCCTCTCACTGCAGCCGCCTACTCTCGGACTACATTGCAGGCGAGGCGCATCTCAAACAAGCCTAGTATGATAGTAGTGGGATGAGTGACATTAGACACTAAAGCACATACTTTTTGTTATCCTGGAACAATCTTTTGTATTAATTTCATGTCTCATATATGTTGAAGTTTACCATTATTTCAATATATCTGAAAACTTGTAATTTATCACAATAAAAATAGCTTAGGTCTCCATAAATCAAACGCTCTGCCGAAGTTGATTCGTGTTTTCGTCCTGTCAACACTTCTTCCCAGGTTTCTCCCGTTTTTTAGCCCTATCTAACGTGCATGGCCCAAACTCCTTTATGAATTATCGGACCAATATGTTTGTCTTGTTGACCAGTTGCCAACATTGATCATGTATTAAATGCATCATATTCACACAATCCACACATCATATACAATTTCAACCCATTTATCATCTCAACCTGGCAACCTATAGGCTACCCCAGTTGCACAGTCGTGGAAAGCTCAACCCGAAGCGAGCAAATTGCTCAACTTATTTATTATAAAGCAAAAAAATCATACAATATCATTATTTATTGACCATATATTACAGTGTACTTTCTATGAAATAAAGGAACATTATTTTAGATTATGTAGAGATGCCATATATTTTTTTTCAAATTTGGCTTAAACTATAGAATTGCTTCATTAGCATAAAGAGTCATTGTTCCACTGATGCCTCATATGTAATGACCATTCAACAAATGACAGCAGAAAACTGTCACTGTCATTCTCTCTGCAGCACTGCCTTCATAATGCTACTGTGAACAGACTGCCGACTGCCTTCCACTGCTTCACCACAACCTGCAATGCTTCTGCCTGACCAGCCTCAGCCTAACACTTACCTCAATACTCTTCTCTTCTGCCTCACCTCTCTTCTAGTCCCATCAAAGTGCCTCAATGGCTATATTGACTCAAGAGTGAGATTACAAATGATATCAAAATTGTCTCTCTATTAAAGATATCAGAAGTTAATCAGTTGGTGTGTAAGTGAACTCTCCTCCATCTGACACATCAGTTTGTTCTCACTCCTTTGACACCACAAGGCATCACCATAGCAACTTCTCACTCTATCACCCTCTTTTGGTCCTGTTGAGAACACATGATATGGTAACACACCATACACGCACACACACAAACACACAAGATGACCTCACTATATTGTTCAACAGAGATTTGAATTTATTGCACTGAAAATTGCTTGGCAGGGGCATTTTAATTATTTGTGCTTGCTAATACAAGCATCATTATAGCTCTGTTCCAAAATCTAGTGGGCTGACTCACTCCTTTGAAGACAATACCCCTAACCATTATGGTGGAACCTCATATAGCACTCTACACATGTAGGCTATGTGTCATGAAATGTGACCAAGGGAATGCAGGAGAAGATGAGGATCTTTTTGGACCCTTTCCTTTTTCATTGCCACGCCAGAGTTCTACGGCTATGTTCATGGCTAGGGCCAGGTTTAATTATTAAAAAATAAATAAGATGGTTAAGATTATTATTATTATTGTTAAATATCCACACAAACATCCATGAGAGGACAACAACCAACAAAGATCATAGGAAACAAGACAATTACAACAATTCGTTTTAATGAACTGGCTCAAAAAATGATTATTTGATTCACGCCAATCAAGTGATGTCACTACATAACTCAGTGTAAAGTAAAATATTAGGAGAGTCATGTTGATATGTTTCACATGTCTTGACAGGACTTGTTATAGTGTACTTTTTTTAATCACATCAGACATTTTAATAATTTGCAGTATTACATAGGACATACATTTGCTTACAATCTCTAGTCCTATCCCAGAAAACACAGAATGCTCCTCTAGTATTATCATAAGGTTCCCAATTGATTGTATTTGGGAACTAATGTCAATCGTTAGCTACGATCATTAAGACTTGAGGATAGGCTCCCTTGAACAAAGCCAATAAGCAACCTGTCACAGCGTTCGAGCAGGCAGAAGAAGACGAAAAGGCAAGAGCTACAATGCAATTTCTTTTACTTACAAAGAAACTTCCAGGCAGGTACAGACAGGCAGGAAAACACACACTAAACACGACTAACTACATACAAAGGACTGACTGAACTGAAGGAACTAATGCTGCGTTCCAGGCAAGTTTTTGAGCACGTAAATCATGACTTCAAACCACGACTCACGACTTTGTAGCGTTCCAGGCCAGTCACGCCAAACTACCTGAGCGTAAGGAATTGTGCTAGCTAGATGTAAACAAACCAGCATGGCGGACATAAGGGGATATGCGCATTTGTAATAATTTCTGTTGCCAAAGGTGCTTACTCCTTGTTTATTTGGGGAAACTGAGGAGGAAAAATGGCACATAAGGCAAGATAAGCTGTTATACCTTTTATTTTACTTTATTTGTATATTTGGAAATGTATTTGGTATTAATTTATCCTTGCACTCAATGGACTGAAAATTAGTTAACGTTATATTGTCCTAAAGTGTATTACTCACTGTGTACCGTCTACAGAAACACTGCATCTGTAGGGGCTGCCATTGTTGTTTTCTATGGTTTCGACACACATGACGATGACAAAAGACATGGGTTAATGAGGGAGTAGAATTCAGATGTGGAGACACAAGGAATATCTGGAAGTGAAGTGAGGAGCGAAGACAGTATGGTGCAGATGAAGACTGACACAACCAACTTATCAACCTTTTTAATTCTAAGATTCCACAATATTATTCAAAGGCCCCATAACTTTTACAGTTTTTGTGTTATATTAAATATATTGGTATGTTGCAGTGGGTGAGTGAAGTAAGAAATGTCTAGGTTTTAGTCATTTTGACTTAATTTAATACTAGTTTTTATCTTATTTTAAATAAACTTTCATTTAAGTCATCTTGACACCCTCTTTAGAAGTTTGTTGAGGCCTCCTAAGACTTTTTTCCACCAAAGCATTTTGAGAGCTGGTTCGAGCCGGTGCCTGCACACGAACCAGTTCTTTGTTTTGAACAGCCAAAGAACCGGTTCTCGGCCGGAAACTGGTTCCAAAGCGATGTATTAAATTAAGTCAACGATGGAGTCCGCCTTTGTTATTATTATGCTTGAAGTGGACGCAAGCGTTTTAATTTTTTTATTTGAAACATAAGCAAAGAAGAAAACAGTCACAATATAGAACAAATAAATGGAAAGAAAAAAAGACACAAGACAGGGTGTACATAACTTATCAGAAAAGATTACATATCAAACGAAAAGATTAAAAGACTTACATATTTCAATTGTTTTTAAAGTTTTCTTGGTACACGAGTTAGAGATAATCCCAAAGCAGTGTACTTGCAAGCGCTTCTCAGCGACATACACAGTGACGTAACGACGTCGATTCCCTGGGCGCTGTAGTCAGTGGAAAAACAAACAGGTTCTGAACGGGTTCGCAAGTTGAACCAACTCCGAAACCAACTTTGAACCAGGACCAGTTCCGAACCAGTTCTTTTTTGGGTGGAAAGGGGTACTAGTGGGCTCCAGTCCCTGGTCCACTGACATAGACCATGAACTGAACATCATATAGCAGAACAGAAGAACATTATAGCAACCTTCTATCCAACCCGATCACACTAAATGCGCCTTTATAGCACGCATGTGTATTGTCGTGTAATATACACGCTAAAGTGAGTTTTTACGTGCATATGATACGCATTGGTTGGTTAGGTTAAGTTTAGGTGTGGGTGGGTGCGATGTGTATTATACGTTTGGCTGAGATTAGTGGTTTGGGTGCGTGTGTATTATTCGCAAATGAACTGCGTATCAATTGCACGCGAAAAACTGCGTCTCATATGCACGTAAAACTCATTTTCGCGTATATATTACACGACAATACACATGCGTGTTTATAGAGACGCATTTACGTGAGAACAGGCTGTTCTATCCCACATCATCTGAGCACAAAAGTACAGCTTATTTTGTTACATTTAAAAATCTACACTCTTAACAATGCTGGGTTGTTTTAACCCAACTGGGTCAAATGTGGACAAACCCAAATGCTGGGTTAAAAATTTTAACCCAACTTCAACTCTCACTTTCAACTGTACATTTTAATATTACTTTTTTTAACCCAAAGTTTGGGTTTGTCCATATTTTACCCAAATTTGGTTTGAAACAACCCAGCATTTTTTAGAGTGTATTCAAGACAATTGTTGTAGTGCAAAAAAGGATGATGTAACCATTTTTGTTAGTTCTGATTCAAACAGTTTGACATTGTCATCAAATATTTGCTGAACCTTGTAATGGGTGTGGATGGTAGTGGTTTAAGATGTGTGTGAACAGGAGTTAAATGTGCCCTTGGCTGGACTAACACATCTGGACGCCCACTATTCCTCTTCTCATGTGTCTGCTGGGCAATGGCAGACCAGGACAAAGCTACAGTGTTCAGGGAACTGTACTACTGTTCCAGCTGTGCAGCTCCAGGTGAAATAGACTACCAGTCAGTGGGCAGGGACAAAAGAAGCACACTATATATGTATATATATATATGTATGTGTATGTATGTATATATATATATACACACACACACACACACACACACACGCACACCACACCCAGAGGCTCTACTACAGCAACTCTAAATGAGGCATTGCAGAGGGGGTCTACAGAAAAAAAAAACTATCATTGTTCAAAAAGAATATTGCTACAAGAGGATGATATTTTAGACTTTCAGAAAGGTTTTTCAATCCATTATAGCTGAAAACAATAAAAGCGATCCCTTAAAGATAAGAAAAAGATAAGACTGATAAGAGAAAAACTTCACCTCTCACCAACCTTTGTGAATTGTTTCGCTGGCTCTGGTTAGATGTTTGTTTTAGAACCAAACTTCATTGTTGACTGAAAGAAAATGCCTTTCTTGCAAATGTTCCTTGCCAAACCAACATTCATTTATCTATTCATTTCTGGTACACTTTGTCATAATGTGTATCCAACATATATCCAGTAAGTAAGAGTTTTGAACAAGAAAAACAACATATCACCTCTAATAGATGTGGTCAAGCTCATGGCCACTCCAAACTGTAAACAAATTTACTTTGTATGTTTTTAGTTTAGTTCCATTCCATCCAGTGGCTTTAGAAACCAAGAATTACAATCAAAAACACACATTTCAAGATGGAATAGAATTCTGGGCCGATGGATGTGCAGAAGATTATTAGATCTACTTTTGCTTGCTAAAATTCTAGAACTTCTAGCATGTTTACTTAAACTCTGCTCTGTTGGCTGTGCTTAAACTAACTTTAAATACCAGATAGGTGCCCACTGAGAAATCCTCAAATTTATACCACTTTTATTCTTTAATTTTTTAACTGTAAACTTTTAGTCTGAATGTGCATGTTCCACATTACCAGTCAGGCCTTTATCAGGTGTCTTCACATAGTGCTTTCACTGTTAGAAGCAATTCTCCAAATATTATTCCTCATCTTTCATCATGTGGCTGTTCATGCAATTGTGGCGTCATGGGATGATAAAGTGTCAATCGGATACGCATTTCAGGTATATATATATATATATATATATATATATATATATATATATATCTTCCTTTAATGAACATAAAAAATGCTAACTGACCTTATCTATACCTTCATACATTCAGTTAGCCTTTCACGCAGAAGAAACTTGCTAGAGCATGAGTTGTGGAACATGTCAATGGAAATAATTAACAATAGATCAAGTTAGATCATTTTTGACAATTAGAGACCCAATATCTTCCTTTATTGTAGAACATTTAATATATGTAGGCTACAGTACAGCACACACAAAAAGTGCATTAAAGATTTCATTAGCCCACTTATTTTTTCTCATTGCAATAAATACGTCAAAGCCTATAGATCAACAGAGCTGTCAGCATGCTTTAAAACCTATACTGCTGTCTTTAGGTTCATCAGATGACAACAATGGTGTGATAAAGTGTTGTGTGTCTGACAGCAGACTAGTCACACAGGAAACCAGTGGGCAGACAGGCTTGTAACATTGCTCCAGCTTTGGTTAACACTTCCTGTCGCTGGATGAAGCACTTCCTGTTTTAGTTCCAGCTGTTGAAAGCACCTCTCACTCTTGCATCGTTTTCACTCTTGCAATGTCTTGACATTGTTTTTGAATAATAATAATTATATTGCAATAATCTATATTGCAACATGATATTCATACCAAATCTGTGAGTTAACCCTCTGGTGCTTTTCAATACATTTTGACTGAAAATTCTTTATTTTAAACATTTTTCTTGTAATGGTACGGAACTTGGTAAAGGTTTTGGCACTTGCTATGCGAACACACACTCACACAAGTCGTCAAGTCACGTCACCTTTATTTATTTTTTAGCGCTTTTTACAATAAAAATTTTATCAAAGCAGATTCACAGTGATAACCTGAAAATAATAGCAGTTTGTTTCTAGAAGAGAAATTGCGTCATCGTCCACCTCACAGTAAATGTCCCACACACACACACACACTCCAAAAATAACCACATTGAATTTGTTTAACATTTCAAATTAATTTCAAATAAATATTCAAAGTAGTGGTTATTTTTTGTTTTCATTACAATAAATGTTAAATTCTACAACATTTTTGAAAGTTCACTTTTTAAAACTTTGGCCTGGCATTGTCTGTGAAAAGAGATCAAACTTAAGTCTGTGCTCTAAACTAAAGCATTCAAAGCAAAGAAGATTTATGACAGTTTAAGTTGGAAATGTCATTTTCAGGTTCATGCTCAAAAGTGAATGTTTTTTTAAATACATGTTTTTTAACTACTGCATACAAATTTAATTTAGTTCTACAAATCCGCTAAAAATACAAAATTAAATCAAAATATGAAATATATATGTCCCTATAAATGGCCTAATATGTCCATATCCAGACCTAACATGGATGTTAAGGACACCATGAAATCAAAATGGACACATTATAAATTTAATTTTGCAGTATTTAGTGCATTAATGATTAGTTAGACATATTATTATTTTTTTTAAATAATTATTTGCCTTTCTTTGTCATCTTTATTTAAAATAACTTCTCCTTCCTCTGATGATGACATGCTCACTGGTGCGTGGGCGGGACAAACTGTCACTCCCATTACATTATAGGCTTGTTTGAGATCATGAGAGTAGGCGGCTGCAATGACGAGTTAAAAAAAGTGCAGGCAAGACGGACAGTAGGCTAGACATACGTCTTGTACAGGATCATACACATACGAAATCAAAGGTGGATATTGCAGGATTCACGCTCACGCATATCAAGAGTTCTGTTGCTTTTATATGAAAATAAATATAATGAACAAGACACCCAAAGTAGCCTACTGTTTTTTATTAAAGGGTCACTTGGTCATGTGAATGGTCATGGTTTATTCCCCTATTTTCCCCTGAGATGGGAGAAATAAGGATTTAAGTGTTTTACTTCCTGCTTATCGTGACGTAAAAATCGTCATTTTGCGTCACGATAAGCAGGAAGTCATATTTCATTAAAATCTTTAGAACTACATACATTAGCTCATTATTATTCCAGGGTGTTGGACCCACTCACCCTACAGGCCTATTACAGATCAGTGGGTGGGACTTCACTTGCAGAAACTGAAATCAATATCCGCCATCTTGTTTGGAAGCTAAGCTAACAAGCGCTGTGGAGATAGTAAGTTATGACAATGACGGAAGAAACTAAACATGATATGAAGAAGAGGATTTTGAAATTCTGCTGCTCGAATCCAATGTTTGTGGCTATCTTTACGAGTCGCAGTATAGTGAAGAGCAGCTGATGGAGGAGCAGAAGACGGCGAGGCGGCGGCCTGTCGCGGTCAAGGACCCCGGTCCGTGTACTTTTTGGTCATTTGATTTCCTGTTTGGAATGGAATAATGAGAAATGAAAACTAGCTCGTTTATTCGTTTTTTTGTTTAGTTTAAAAAACGAAAAATTAGATTTTGGCTCGATTTTTCATTTTTCGTTTGTGGTTTACAAATCGTTTTATGGATTCGATATTTCATTTGCACACGTGGGCGGTGCTGAAACGCCCCTTTCATCTGATTGGTCAAAGCGTTCCGCCTTCATTACGAGCTTTTCTTTCTGTCAGGCAGAATAAGAGTCACGAGTGCGGCACTGACAATACACTTAGTTAATAATGTCTGAAACCACTCACTTTTAACTACGCACAATATTTGAAGCAGAAATATGTTGCTGGTCACGTAATTCGTGCTTCTGCGACTTGCAAGCGACCCCATTAATGTGAGCCACAGACAGTAAGATTATTTTAGCATAATATATTCACCATTGATAAATACAGTACAAATAGTTCCGTCTCTTTGGATGGATCAAACTTGGGTAGAGGAAATAAAAATCAATAAATGGCTGAACTGTACCATAATAGCCTATGTCCGTAACATTAGATGTCCGTATGACCTAGCTACCCACTGTTACATTGGAGTTAGGGGATAGTTTGTACAGTATAAAAATCATTAGGCTATGTATGTCTAAGTTCCCATAAAACATGAAAACCCAACCCATTGTGTAAAACTTCATAATCTGTGATTACACAATTCTAGTACGAATAGCACCGGGAGGCGTCTGGAATAACTGTGCAATGATCAATCCGCATTTTTAAGACAGCTAATTTTACAGAAGGGCAGGGCTAATTAGTTAATTAATTATTATTCTGTCCTTCTCGTATAATGCCAACGACCACACAAATGGCCGCTTCCTTTGTGAAATATAACAGACCCCGGTAAGCTTTATTTCTTTGTGCATAAATGTTTACAATCAAGTTTTCATAGAGAGAGCAGTGCATTTAAGGGCAAAAAGCAGGCTAACTGTTAGGCTGTAGCCTACTTGAAAGGAAAATAAATTTACAGAGTAACCTAAAAACAGAGTTTGCGTTGTTGAATCATATTTTTGTCCTGAAACGCAATTTTTGGCGTTGTCGGGGGAGGCGCGCTACACGCACCGTACAGTTAGAAAAAGCCTTAGAAGAATTTTTATTAGTCTGCTCTTCAGCAAATCAATAGGCCTATTAAATCAATCGTCATTCAAGTTTGGCGGTCTTCTGCAGCCTGTCTGTATCTTTCTTTAACTGTCTATGGTCTGTATGGAGTCTACATTATTTCCCTATAAAGAAACGATAGAAAGCATGATAATAAGTGGATGCTCGGTCGCTTGCAAGTCGCAGAAGCACGAATTACGTGACCAGCAACATATTTCTGCTTCAAATATTGTGCGTAGTTAAAAGTGAGTGGTTTCAGACATTATTAACTAAGTGTATTGTCAGTGCCGCACTCGTGACTCTTATTCTGCCTGACAGAAAGAAAAGCTCGTAATGAAGGCGGAACGCTTTGACCAATCAGATGAAAGGGGCGTTTCAGCACCGCCCACGTGTGCAAATGAAATATCGAATCCATAAACCGATTTGTAAACCACAAACGAAAAATGAAAAATCGAGCCAAAATCTAATTTTTCGTTTTTTAAACTAAACAAAAAAACGAATAAACGAGCTAGTTTTCATTTCTCATTATTCCATTCCAAACAGGAAATCAAATGACCAAAAGATACACGGACCGACCCCCGCACTGACTCTGGCGCTGGGCGGATTGCTGTTGCCTGTACTCTTGCTGCGTGCTACGGCCTACGGACACAGCCCGTCTGCTGCAGAGAATTTCAACGATGGCAATTTCTCCTGGAGGAAATCTGACGAGCACACGGACGATTGTGTTGTGATAGTTTCGCCTGATTAAGGCCCTGTTTACACGAGAATGCTCGCGGGTGAAAACATAAAAATATTTTATCGGATGTGCCTTTCGTTTACACGGCGACGGCGTTTTTGAGGCTTAAAAATGCAAAAAAGTGAAACCACCCTCCAGAGTGGAAATCTTAGGCTATGTTTACACGGAAACGATTCTAAAGAAAAAACGCAAAAGTGGCGTTGCGCCATCACTTTTTATTCTGCGTTTAGACGAGCGTTTTGTGTGGGAAATCCGCGTGCAAATGGTGATGCAAAAGTGTGTGAAATTCAATGTAGTATGCACTTCAGGTGGCTAGGAGTGCATACTACAACAACACCAAGTCCACGCGCCTGCGTGACAACCGTCACTGTCAAGCAGACTTTTGCGTTTCTACCGTTTACACGGGAACACGGCAGTGGAGCGTTTTAAGATTTCCACTCTGGAGGGTGGTTTCACTTTTTTTGTAAACGAAAGGCACATCCAGAAAATATTTCAGCGCTTTCACCCGGAATCGTTCTCGTGTAAACGGGGCCTTAAAACGCTCCACCGCCGCGCTCTCGTGTAAACGGTAAAAACGCAAAAGTCTGCTTGACTGTGAAGTTTGTACGCAGGCGCGTGGACTTGGTGGTGTTGTGAGTATGCACTCCTAGCCGCCTGAAGTGCATACTACATTGAATTTCACACACTTTGCGTCACCGTTTGCAAGCGGATTTCCACCACAAAACGCTCGTCTACAACGCAGAATAAAAAGTGATGACGCAGACGCCACTTTTGCGTTTTCTCTTCAGAATCGTTTCCGTGTAAACATAGCCTAAACATCCAGGTATCATGCAGTAATTCACCAAACGGAAATAAATACAAATGAGGAGTAATTCACTAATGGAGTTTGCCCAATGTATTGTCAACGGGGTTTGTTGTTGTGGGAGCCTTGCCATCATGAGAGTTTTTGACATAACCTCTTAGGCCTGCATCAAATTAGCTATATTTCTCAAACATAAATCAGCTCCAGTGTTCATAATCCAAATAATCTATGGTAAAAATGGTAAAAAGCTATGATTTCCATAGTAAAGTCTATCAAAACATATTTATTAGCATGTTCATCAGTCAATTTTATAAAAAAAAACAACAAAAAAAAAACATATTAAATATTATAAAGCCTTAAAATAATTTAATTGAATACCTTTGACTGTGTTAGCATAAAAACACAGTATATTAAGCGCTCTTTTTAATATAAAAATGGTACAATTCAAGTGCAAATGGCCCTCATAGCGTTCAACAGCATGCCAACGTTGTTGAAGTGATTATTCGTCGCCATCTGCTGGCCGTTGTTGACACAGCTCGCGAAACATCACTTCTTATCAAGAGGCAGAAGGGGCGTGGCATATATTTAAAACAACTCATCATTATCATTTCGCCTCTGCAAACACGCAGCTGTCCTGTGAACTTATCGCCCCTGTATTCACTGAACGGCGACATTTCTGTTCCTGCTTGCAACAAGAATGTTTGGTGGTAGGAGAGCTGCTGGGTGTTCAAGGTGTCATTTTGTAGCGGAATGTTTGCAACAGATTAAAAGAGTTGTGTTGGAGGCACGCGCGCGTGTAGCGGGGAAAACACCTTGCGCTTTCGAGTTGACATCTGGGAAGTGAAATTTAAGAGTAGTTTCAGGAAATTACAAAACAAAATTAAAACGGGCTTGCTGGTAAGTTTGGGATGGGGATTCTTGCAGGGCTGCCACAGGTATAGTGCTATTATGAGTCATACCATATTTTGGGGTTGCTAACCTGGAAGATGGAATTAATTTTAACCCGTTCAGAGTCACTCCTGTGGACGTTACTTTTCTCTGGTGTATTTGTCCTCTGGAAGATTACACAGTATCAGTAGACTGTTAAAATTATAGTGGTAATGTTAAAACGTTATAATATCGTTTATTTTTTTTATAGATTTTCCTGAAGATCTGTATTATATTGCAAACCTGTTAATATGATTTCCCGTTATAATTGTCCTACACCATTTGTATCAAAATTGATTGTGATGTATAATCATTTTACATGTTTACAGTTATAACTTTAAGTGCTTCCAACACTGAACCTCAAAAGCAGTGTTAAATGTTGTCAGTTATTTTATTTTGAGATATAGGCCTATATATATATATATATATATATATATATATATATATATATATATATATATATATATATATAGCGTTTCAATTCACTTTTTTATATCAACCTGAACTATCTTTAATGTTAAAATAGAAATAAACTTGACACTTGCTTATCTTTTTAATTGATTATTTATATACACTTATATAAAGATTATATATTATAAATGTAAATATTGGTATTTCTATGGATTCATATTTTTGTGTCCTTGCATATAATGTGGGTGTTGAGAAATGAGTTTTGATTGTGAAACACACAGGTGTAATTGGGAGCGGGGATGGAGTGGCGTCAGCAGTCTTCAGTCAGCTGTGAGGTTGCGTTCGAGGAGGCACAAAGATGGCTCGAGGTAATGACATCATCTAATGTACTGCTGGCTGTAGGTCTTTTCATGCCCATGTTCTGTTGAGAAGATTGACTATCTTCTATGGGCACCCAGAAACCCCAGTGCTATTAATGTGTAAACAATAGGCAATTTTACCTTAAAGATATTATTGCAGTCTTTACCTCTTGGTTTTAATTACACAGCCATTTTTTTGTGTGCCTTATTTCTTGAATGTTATTCTAGGCAGGTCCAATTAAATAGAAACTAGACAAGATAACATTCATCAATGTTTTTAAAGCAGCTTCAGATAGCCTTTACCATTTGTGGTTGTCTTAATTTATCAGCTCTTGAACCATTTGCAAAGAAGTAGGTAGCCAAGTGCCATCAGCTCCATAAAATTCAACGTGTTTTTTATTCAACTGTTGATTGTTTTAAATAATGATGTAATCCTTTGTCTGTTTTTCATCATGGTGGTTTTAAGACCGCAAGACAGTTCACAGACAAGACTTTACTTTGAGCAATAAAATGTGTACCATGGTGCCTTATAATACAGTTTTTATTTAGTTCCATAATATACATTTAAGTACTTTGGTATTTATATGAAACTTTAAAGAAATATTTTTTTCCCCATTTGTATACGACACTATTATTCAAAAATTTGGGATGGGAATTTATATATATATATATATATATATATATATATATATATATATATATATATATATATATATATACACACACATATATATATACACATATACATACTACCGGTTAAAAGTTTAGGGTTGGTAAGATTTTTTATGTTTTTAAAAGAAGTCTCTTCTGCTCACCAAGGCTGCATTTTTTTGATAAAAAATACACAAAACACAGTAATATTGTGAAATATTATGACAATTTAAAATGACTTTTTTATGTTAATATATATTAAAATGTAATTTATTCCTCTGAAAAAAAGCTGAATTTTCAGCATCATTACTCCAGTCTTCAGTGTCACATGATCCTTCACAAATCACTCTAATATGATGATTTTATGCTCCAAAAACATGTATGATTATTATCCATGTTGAAAACCGTTTTTACATTTTTATTTCAGGATTCTTTGATGAATAGAAAGTTCAAAGAACAGCATTTATTTAATTAGAATCATTTTCCAGCATTATAAATGTCTTTACTGTAACTTTTGATCAATGTAACTCATCCTTGATGAATAGAAGTATTGATTTCTTATTTATTTCCCCCAAAAATAAAATACAAATTCTTACTGACCCCAAACTTTTTAAAGGGTAGTGTTTAATGTAACAAAAGCTTTCCATTTCAGATAAAAGCTGTTCTTTTGAACTTTCTATTCATCAAAGAATCCTGAAATAAAAATGTAAAAAACTGTTTTCAACATGGATGATAATCATACATGTTTTTGGAGCATAAAATCATCATATTAGAGTGATTTATGAAGGATCATGTGACACTGAAGACTGGAGTAATGATGCTGAAAATTCAGCTTTTTTTCAGAGGAATAAATTACATTTTAATATATATTAACATAAAAAAGTCATTTAAAATTGTTATCAAAAAATTACAGCCTTGGTGAGCAGAAGAAACTTCTTTAAAAACATAAAAAATCTTACAGACCCTAAACTTTTGACCGGTAGTGTGTATAATGATATATATATATATATATATATATATATATATATATATATATATATATATATATATATACAATTGCAATTCCTTGTTTACCAAGGCTGCATTTATTTGATAAAAATACATTAAACCAGTAATATTGTGAAATATTACAAATTAATATAACTGTGTGTGTGTATACACATATCTCTCTCTCTCTCTGTTGTCCTGGTCAAGACAACTTCCTGAACTCCAAACTGAATCTCAGAATGGGAAAGAAAGGTGATTTAACTCATTTTGAGCGTGGCATGGTTGTTGGTACTGTACCAAACGGGCTGCTCTGAGAATTTCACATTCTGCTCAGTTACTGGGATTTTCACGACACAACCATTTCTAGGGTTTACAAACATCCAGTATGCGACAGTCCTGTGGGTGAAAATGCCTTGTTGATGTTAGAGGTCAAAGGAGAAGGGGCCAACTGATTCAAGCTGATAGAAGAGCAACTTTGACCGAAATAACCCACTCGTTACAACCTGCAGGTATGCAGCAAAGCATTTGTGAAGCCACAACACGCACAACCTTGAGGCGGATGGGCAGAAGAGACCACCAAGTTCCACTCATCTCCAATACAATTTGGAAAAAGAGGCTACTTTTTGCAAGAGCTCACCAAAATTGGACAGTTGAAGACTGGAAAAATGTTGCCTGGTCTGATGAGTCTCGATTTCTGTTGAGACATTCAGACGGTAGAGTCAGAATTTGGTGTAAACAGGAGAACATGGATCCATCATGCCTTGTTACCACTGTGCAGGCTGGTGGTGATGGTGTAATGGTGTGAGAGGACGTTTTCTTTGTACACTGTAGGCCATTTATTGCCAGTTGGGCATCGTTTAAATGCCACAGCCTACCTGAGCATTGTTTCTGAACATGTTCATACCTTTATGGCTACTTCCAGCAGGATAATGCACCATGTCACAAAGCTCGAATCATTTCAAATTGGTTTCTTGAACATGATAATGTAGTTCACTGTACTAAACATGACCCCCACAGTCACCAGATCTCAACCCAATAGAGCATCTTTGGGATGTGGTGGAACGGGAACTTTGTGCCCTGGATGTGTATCCCACAAATCTCCATCTATTGCAAGATGCTATCCTATCAATATGGGCCAACATTTCTAAAGAATGCTTTCAGCACCTTGTTGAATCAATGCCACGTAGAATTAAGGCAGCTCTGAAGGCGAAATAGGGTCAAACACAGTATTTTAATGGTGTTCCTAATAATCCTTTAGGTGTGTTTGTGTGTATTCGTATGTGTATAAAAGCTAATACTAGTATAAAATATTCCTGTGATTGCACGGCTGAATTTGCAGCATCATTACTCCAGTGTCTCATGATCCTTTAGAAATCTGATTTGATGCTCAAGAAGCGTTTCTTGTTACAAATGTTAAAGTTTTGCTACCTTTTTTTGTATGGAAACAGTGATACTTTTTTCAGGGTAGCTTTATGAATAGAGCATTCAAAGAGCTTTATTTAAAATATATATATATTTTTGTAGCAATGTCAAAAGTCTTCACTGTCACTAGTAATCAATTGAATGCATTCTTACTAAATAAAAGTTGTAAATACAAAAAAAAAAAAATCTTACCTACCAGTGACAAACTTTTGAATAGTATAGTGTACAGTATGCCCAGAAAACATGGTAGTGCATAGGTAATTTTAATGTTGTTAGTGTTTAGCTTTGCATGGGGAAGGTGTTCATGTTTTCATCAGCCTGCATTGAAGTCTCGCCTCTGAGATCTAACCACCATTTCCTGAAGACCTGCAGCGCCGCTCCTCTGCCATCTGAGAATGCTGGTGCTTTTTTATGCTTGCATTTTGTTGCATGCATTCCAAACGTAAATTTAGGAGAATAATGCTTCTCTACATTATTAAATATATTTGCATATGTATAAACTGGATGGAAATACTTGAATTGTTAGATCTTACAGGTTCTGCCTTGGCTCTCTCAGTTCTCTTTTGATGTAGACCTTACACAAGCAGCTATTGATGGAGTACATTCCATGTGTCCAACACACTGATGATCAGGATGCAGAATTGGGCTGGCACCAGGGCAAGCATGGATGCTTCAGTGCATCTCAATCTGATTCTGAACACAAAGGACCCCTGAGCTGTTTGCAACATTCTGTGTGCCAAATGCCCACTCCTCCACATTACTTGTACAGTCTGGAGCCTGCTTGCTTGGGCACCTCAGTCTCCAAAATTGATGCGCTGTGTGGAAGGGTCTGAGGCCCTGTTGGAGTGCATTTATGTGTGGCTGGTAAGACTGATTTGAATGGAACAGATACAAAACAAAATGAAAGTGGTTTTGGTTACAGAGCTGCCAACTTTAAGGCAGTGATGGCATGGATTGATTTGTGACCGTGATGTTGAAGGTTAGCAGTCGTGGTGCACAAAAGTGGTGTTGTTTTTCTTCTTGTAAATTCGTAGGACTTGTTGAATTTGCTTACAGTTTGTTTTTCTAGCTCAATGGCAGTATCTACTGTATTGCATGTGATGAGTAAAGACCATACTCTGGTTGGAATATATTTGGTTGGAGAGAAAATAGCATGTGTTTTTGAGAGGGCCTGTAGTTTCCTGTCAGCGGACATGCACCACACACACACACACACACACACACACACACACACACACACACACACACACACACACACACACACACACACACACACACACACACACACACACACACACAAATATATCACAAAAATATATATACACACATACATATATATACACACACACGCACTCACACTCACTGATCGGTCAAAAGCTTTGAGTATCGGTACGATTTTTTTAAAATGTTTTTTAAAAAAAGTCTCTTCTGCTCACCAAGGCTGCAATTTTTTGATAAAAAAATAAACAAAAAACACAGTAATATTGTGAAATATTATGACAATTTAAAAAGACTTTTTTATGTTAATATATATATATATTAAATATGTAATTTATTCCTCTGAAAAAAAGACTGAATTTTCAGCATCATTACTCCAGTCTTCAGTGTCACATGATCCTTCACAAATCACTCTAACAATGATTTTTGCTCCAAAGACATGTATGATTATTATCCATGTTGAAAACAGTTTTTTACATTTTTATTTCAGGATTCTTTGATGAATAGAAAAGTTCAAAGAACAGCATTTATTTAATTAGAATCTTTTCTAACATTATAAATGTCTTTACTGTAACTTTTGATCAATGTAACTCATCCTTGATGAATAGAAGTATTGATTTCTTATTTATTCTCCTCCCCCCAAAATAAAATACAAATTCTTACTGACCCCAAAACTTTTTAAAAGGGTAGTGTTTAATGTAACAAAAGCTTTCCATTTCAGATAAAAGCTGTTCTTTTGAACTTTCTATTCAGTCAAAGAATCCTGAAATAAAAATGTAAAAAACTGTTTTCAACATGGAGAATAATCATACATGTTTTTGGAGCATAAAATCATCATATTAGAGTGATTTGTGAAGGATCATGTGACACTGAAGACTGGAATAATGATGCTGAAAATTCAGCTTTTTTTGGAGGAATAAATTACATTTTAATATATATTAACATAAAAAAGTCATTTTAAATGGTCATAATATTTCACAATATTACTGTGTTTTTTGTGTATTTTCTATCAAAAAATTGCATCCTTGGTGAGCAGAAGAGCCTTCTTTTAAAAACATAGAAAATCTTACCAACATCTTAAAACCTTTGACTCGGTAGTGTGTGTATATGTGTGTATATATGTGTGTGTGTATATATATATATATATATATATATATATATATATATATATATATATATGGTGATTGACCATGTTGGTTGGTGTGATGTGAATTAGCCTTTATGCCTATCAAGTCTACATATATTTGACAATTTTACATTTTTGCTGTGTTTCACAATATTAATGGTTTTATGTATTTGTTGCCATTAAATTGACCATATTTAGGAAGGTGTGTGTGTTATGGCTGTGTAATTTTTTGGGTAGACGGCAAATTCAATTCACTTAAAGGAGTTGTTTCCCTTTAAAAAAAAAAAACTTTTGCTGATAATTTACTAGCCTAACCGATAAAGGATTTTGAAGGCTGATATCTCGATACAAATATTTGTTGGTTTTAAAATCCATATTCTGATATATTGGCCGATATTTTATTTTTTCAGAAACGCGCAACAAATCAAATATATTTCCTAACATTAGTTATTTGTAAGTTATGTATGAGTTTAACTAAAATATATGATAATGCATTTTAAAAAGAAACTTGGAACCAAAGCTCAGTAATGTTAATGTTAGCGGTCTTCCACTGATGATAGTAGCATTAGCTCAAAGGACAGTCAACTACACTGTAACAAACGTAATGTAATTATTACTAGCTGATTCCGCTTCACTCTCCGCTTATTTAACAGCAGGAAAACTGGACATGATAGTCACAAATTTTGTCATGCTTATTTGAGTTAAGAGAGCTGATGGAGCTGTTCTTTTAATTGTTATTCAAGCAATGTATGTCTCGTGACCAATTTACCATGAACACACTTCACCGAACTCATCTCGCGGATAACTGGTTCTCGGCTCTGGCTGGATCAGCAGTTTGCAGAATGTGTGGCGCGTAATCCAAGTGTTGCCAACGGGGATGGTGTAGAGTGCCCTCTGGTGGACAAACTATACAACTCCAACACTCATGACATGGTTGAAGCGTGTTTGCGTCAGGTTTTTTATTTATTTTTGAAATATTAATTTATCGGCCATTATAACTGCCGATCTAACCGTTAGTTTGGAAAATGCCTAATATCGGCCTGTCGATATATCGGTCTGAGCTCTATAATTTACTCACCCCCATGTAATCCAAGATATTCATGTCATTCTTTCTTAAGTACGAAAATAAATTAAGGTTTTTTATCAACATTCCAGGATTGTTCTCCATATAATGGACTTCAATTGAAACCAAATGGTTCAAGGTCCAAAAGACCGTTTCAGTGCAAACTGTTCAAAGGGCTTTTAACGATTTCAGACAATGAATAAGGGTCTTATCAAGCGAAACAATTGCTTATTTAAAAAAATAAATAAAAAACATAGTTTAAGTTTTAAGTACAAATGCTTGGCTTGCTCTGTTATGTGCTATGCGCGTTCGTGGCTCTCCTGTTTGAACTCGTTCATCAAAAATGAACAAATCTTTTTTTCGTGTCATTTGGTTTATTCAGCAAATGAAATGAACGAGTTGACTCTGGAATAGATTTGTTCATTTTGATGAACGTGTTCCAAGAGGAGTCACGAACGTGCATCAGCAGAACAGAGCAACGGCGACTGTTTCAGCTTAGAAATCTTTGTTGTTGTTTTTTTAAATGAGTGATCATCATTTCTCTCTGATAAGACTCTTATTCATCATCTGAAATCTTTAAAGCCGCAAGAACAGTTTGTACTGAAACTGTCTTTTGGAGCTTTAACCGTTTAGTTCTCATTGAAGTCCATTATATGAATACAATTCCTGGAATGTTCCATCAAAAACCTTAATTTCTTTTTGACTGAAGAAAAGAATGACATGGATGAGTAAATGAGTGGGTAAATGAGTAAATGGGCTGAGTAAATTATCAGCAAAAGTTTTTTTTTTTATTTTTTATTTTTTTTCAAGTGAACTACCAAGTGAATACTCAATGTGATTCGATTAATCGGTTCGATACTACACTTAAGTGCATTTAGAAGATTGTTTAATGCTTCCCCCAATGCATCATATACACTGGGACAAACTTAACGACCAGCTGAAACATTCTCAGACTGAACTGTTTCCAATGACTGGAGCAGATTTTAAACAACTGTCTCTGACTCGGTGCGTTTGGGCATGATCAGTCGTAAGTATCAAATTACATTCGTCATCGTCCTTACAGTCGTTAAGTGTGTGCCTGTCTTTAGTCAGGGTGTGAATTGCACAGCAACTTCCGAGAGTGGGCAAAAAGCGCCATTTTGCCATTGTTATATGTAAGTTTCTGCATGATGTGAGGTTCTTTCTTACTTACATTTAAAATAAAATGCTACAGGATTTCATTTTTCATTTCTAATCATGGTTATTTTGATTCTTAGCATTTTAAATCGATTATTGACCGAAACAAATGATTTGTGTTTCAACATCTATGCATCATTAGGATTTGTGCTGTATATAGTCCTGATTTGTGCCTGGGATCTGTCTTTTTTCCTTAACAGGAAGTTACCAACAAGCGTTTTGGAAGCAAAACCTTTCGAGTGGCCTTAGAGGATGGAGTCCTTCTGTGCGAGTAAGTGCTTTTGCTATGATTTGTATGTCTTTGAACAAAGCAATGGTTTATTTTGGAAATATTCAAGGTTTACCAAAAATAAGCATTTTTATACAGTTTTAATTTTTTTATTCCATCTATTTTCAGTCTGATCAACAAACTGAAGCCAGGCATCATCAAACGACTTAACAGGCTGTCCACCCCTATTGCAGGATTGGTGAGCATATTTTAAATGACATCAAAGATAAATTTATTTAGTTATAGAATTAAGATTTAGTCAACTATTTAGTCTCCAAATTAGACAATTTCATCAAACAATTCAAATATACTTGTCTAACATTGTGCATATACCAATACATTTTTTCCATGAGTCCTGAGGTTTCCATTTATAAATGCTGTGAGTGTGTTGGACAACACCTGACAACTGTCTCCTTCAGTTCCCACCCCTTTTCTGTTCAACTTGTCAATCTCTTGTACTAGTCAATTCTCAGCGAAGCTTCATCGTCCAAGCTTCCCTACCTTGTAGCATCTCAACTTTTCTTTTTTTTTTATTACTGGGATGATGTTTAACTTTTCGTTACCCTATCTGCAATATTCAATGCTGGTTTCTCTTCAGGATAAGCGTAAATGTGTTTCTCAAGGCTTGTGAGAAACTAGGGCTCGATGAAGCACAGCTCTTCCATCCTGGAGACCTGCAAGATGTGTCCACACGTGTGACTGTCAGGTGAGCAGAGAGAAGTGAAACTGCAATTCGTATTTCTAGTTTGTTGCGTTTTCATTGCAATTTAAGACTTGTAACTGTAATGAACTGAGATGGCTGGATTTGCTGCCTGTGCCTTTTAATGTCTCTCTTCCATTATATTTGCATAATTAAATTATCCTTAAATATCTGATGCAAACCTATCTGTATTTAAACTTTATTACTGCCTTTGTGGTTTGTGTGAGTGTAAAGACAGAAGTAAGTCTTCCATGTGATTGCAGGAAGAGGGTTCATTTGAATAGTGTTTGCAGTCTGATTACATTTCCATACCAAATGAAAGGCTGGATGAGTCCTGTCGCACATTATCTGTCCAACATCAAACTCGAACTATCATACCTGACCAACCAAGCCCCATGTTTTAGTCAAGCTGCTGTATGAAAATGTATTTTGAATGATGACATTTAAAGGGATACTCCACTTTTTTGGAAATAGGCTCATTTTACAACTCCCAGAGTTAAACAGTTGAGTTTTTACTGTTTTCGAATCCATTGAGCCGATTTCTGATATTTAGAAGAATATCAGTTACCAGACAGTTTCTGGTCTCATTGACTTCCATAGTATATTTTTTTCCTACTATGGAAGTCAATGAGACCAGAAACTCGCTGGTTACTGATATTCTTCTAAATATCAGAAAATTGGCTCAATGTATACGAAAAATGGTAAAACTCAACTGTTTAACTCTGGGAAGTTGTAAAATGAGCCTATTTCCAAAAAAGGGGAGTATCCCTTTAAATGGCGGAACAGTCAGACATGACGTTTTGACTGATCAGTCACTAATAAATGGTTCAATTCTCCCAAAATGGAATTCTGTCACTTATTCAATTACTGTCTTTTCAAAAACTAGACTGTTCAATTACAAATTAAGTTATTTTTAATGAAACCTGAGAGGTTTCTGTTGTTCCATTAAAAGTTAAAAGATCCAAAAAGGTCATAAAGGTGTCGTAAAATGATGTAAATAAAAGACTAAATTAAATCTTTACAATCATATCCATATAAACAATGAGTGGCACACCGAACACATCACATTTGGTGAACAGGGAAGATGTGTGAGTTTACCAAATGTCATGTGCTTTATGTGCAGTTTTATGTGAATACAAAAGTCTTTTGGTTTTGGAATGACACAAGGCTAGGAAAATTACATATTTTCATTTTTCGGTAAGTTTTACAGACATCATGAGACAGGGTTTCCGCAGGGTCTTAAAGTCTAAAAAAGTCTAAAATTTCAAAATCACAATTTAAGGCCTTAAAAAGTCTTACATTTGCTGAAGTATTGTGTTCTAGGTCTTAAATCTTTTTAAACGGGTCTTAATTTTCCATGTAAATCTCATTAAAATGCTCCCGCAGTGCTTTGGAATGTTTTTTTTTTGTAGTTGTAGTTGTAGCTTAATTTGCTGTATTACGACTACAAAATAGACCAACATGCAACAGCCAATCAGTTTTGAGGTTTTGTGTTATTGGCGGGTATCTCAGATACCACAGACAGACATAAAACAGATTTTATTCAGCTATGGGGACGTGGAAGTTTAGCGATACTTGGCTTGAAATATCTGAATTTAGGATCCGATTTTGCTGATTTGGATTTTGCTTTTTGATCAGAGCCAACACTAATAGCGGAGGTGCTCTGGGTTCTCCACACGGTGACAAGACACCAGTCCTACATTGTTTCAAACGATGTTTCCTTCAGGTGCGGGAAAGATAAAACAGCCTACATACGGCCTACGCTTTGGAATAGGGGATTTTATAAAGACAGAAACAGAACAAATTTCCAAAATCATGGGACCGTTTGTACTGATTTTCGCTGAATGTTCAGTTTGAATAAATTAAATTACTTTGCGAAAAATTTTGAGACTTGTTACGCGTTTCCTTTGTACGTTTTTTTTTTTGTGATGGGTCTTAAATTTCATTCATAATGGTCTTAAAAAGGTCTTAAAGTCTTCAATTTGACTTTGTGAAACCTGCAGAAACCCTGTGAGATGTTCATAGCTTGTTTCACTTTTGATTAAATTGCGATTGAGCTTATTGAAATGTGAAACAGGTTTTTGTATGACAGGTGGTTGAAGAGAAGGGGTTCAAAACTCTTCCTTCTCTTTCTTGTCCTCTCTTTACCACAGTGCTTCTCATACATTTTGATTCTAATGCCTTTTACATGGAAGCAATAAGGTTTTAGTTCACATCTTGATAGTATTTTTTCATCATTTGAATTTGTATTTAGATTCGATTGATTATTTACTGTGAAGTCATGAGGCCCTGGCACCCAACTGCTCTAAATACCTTTTTGTATTGATTGGGATAGTAAAGGTATTTCCAATAACTTTTGAGCTGTGTATTTCATCACACAACCAAATACTTTTAAGGTCCTGACCCTAGCCCTGAACAATAAATCTTGTCGTTCACCCTGCTGAGAGCTACATGTCCCCACCATTGGTCTTGTGGAGGGACGAGGGGCAAGAGAGGGTGGAGATGAGGCATGGCGACCTCTAAATTTAGCCCCAAATGACTGTCCCTTCAAACCAAATGCTATGGTGAAGCTATAGTGGATTTGACTGCTATTTTTAACTTGCATACTTTCTCGCGGTCATGTTGTTTTAGGGCTTAAATTAAATAAACACTTTCACTTACTAACCACAGATCAAGTGCTGTTTCTTATAGCTCGTCTGACTTATTTTTAAGATAACGCCACACTGTGGCATGAGCGTTGGGTGTTTGGATGCATTCCTCTGCAAATGCATGTTTGCTAGTCCATAGTGACAAACAGATGGCTCACATGTCCAGTGTCAGCACGCTGTAGGAACAAGTATGTTCCACTGTCAGATACAGTAGGTTACAGGATCGTTTGAACACTTGATTGTCTTCATTTTACATAATGGTTATTGTAAATAAAAATCAGTGTACATGATTAGTGACTTACAGTAAAGCTTATGCGGTATGTAGTTGAGGTCCATTTATAGCAATGACTTAATTTTATTGGAGGGTATGGGGGATTTAGTTGCCGGTACTGTTAGTGTAAGCTGGAACTGATCTATGTGTCTGACAGTGAACACTCATTGCATTTAACCTCCTTCTCTCCTTCTGCTTAGACGTGAAGAGACGTGCAGGAGACTGAAAAACGTAAGTTTCTTTCTTTTTTTTTCCTGCTGCTATTCAAAGTTTGGTATTGACCAATTGTCTATGAATGGCTTGTGTTTGACATGGACTGAATGTGGCCTTTGACTCTTTAGTTTGCATACCAAACAAGTTGACTTATCTCATTACAGTCTCCTGCGGTATTCTCAATGCAGTATCATTCAAAAGTGGACATTTAAAGCCACATACACTGCTTTGCATGCACTATTTGGATTAGGGATTGCTGACTAACAAGTGTCTTCATTTGTTTAAGTTGGTACTGATGACAAAAATGCATGTAAGATATTGGAACTGGGGGTACCCATCTGCTATGCATCTTTATTTAATTGGTAATATTATGCGCAGACGGCAAGCGGCAACATTCTAATCTGAAAGATGAAGCCTACCGGAAATGCGAAAACTGCAATACATCGAAAATCCGCTAGAGGCCGGTCCCAAAAGGGAGCAAATGTCCATCCATATACCCTATGTTAAAATATCCGTTTTCACAGCATAAATTCATATGTTTACAGGTTGGTCCCATGGACTTTTATTGTAATCTTCAATATGTTCCGCGTGCCTAACAACTGTGAGGGGGTGAATTTTTTTTCTAACTCGTTAGTTTAGATCATATTTAGATATAAAACGTATGACAAATAAGGGCGGTTAACTTTGATTGACAGCTGATAACGGGCTGCGCCGATTGGAATTTGACGTCTCGGCCATGATCTGACACAACACATCACACCACCTCTGTATCCTTTCTGAAACTTTTGTATTTCCCAAGATTTTCCAGTATGGCGCCGCCCATACCCCCATAAACAGCCTCAAAACTGTTCTTCAGAAAGTCAATGGGTGACGTCACAGATGCTTTGTCTATATTTTTTTTACAGTCTATGGTAGACAGACATATTTCAAATGTTGAAATGCTCTTGTATTAGATTCCTTATTAGAATAGTTCTAATGATCGTAGAGGTCCGAACGGGCATGCTACAGAGCCCACTGTTGTCTTCATTGTCTTGTACGTGTGCCACATTCCTACCCCTGTTCACACCCGTGTTTGTGTGTGTGTGCGCGCAAACGGCAGTTTCTCTAGATGGGAACAGAAATGAAACTGGGACACAGAAGCCATTCATGTCACACGCAAGCACTCACAACGCTAAATTCTCAGAGGCTTTGCTTTAGGCTTGTATCATGTTAACTTAAGTTGTGAAAAAAGATATAAGCTGTATAACCAAAATCTTTACATGATAGAAAAGTACATTTTTATCTTTAAGCACTCAAATGAGGACAACATATTTTCAAACACTCACACTCTTTCTCCCTATAAACAGGTTTTGATCACTATATACTGGTTGGGGAGGAAGGCCCAGTCTGATCCGTTTTACACTGGACCACAGTTGAACCTAAAAAGCTTTTGAAGGTTTGCTGGGCATAGCATTATCTAAGGTATTTCCATTGACTTTTTTGAAAATTTTCATTTTCTTTTAAAGGAAGTGCATTTGTAAGTTTGAGAAGTTATTGCATTTTATTAATGTAAAAATGTACAGAGCCCCTAAAGGGATATGGTGCTGGAAATAATGGGAGGAAAAAAAATTTGTCAACGTATTTGCATTCCTTGAGAAACTTTGTTTGTGCACAAATAATTCAAATGTTTTAGAAAAAACTAAAAAAAAAAAAATCTTTCATTTTATATTATTATTATTATTATTATTATTATTATTATAATTATGGTTATAATATATAATTATAATTATAATTAAGTAACATTTTTAATCTAATTAATTACATGACTTGCCTATTAATCACATTAAATTTGGCAGTTAGTGATTTTGGCATTAGTTATTACCCCCAAGAGATCATTTAAACAATTTGGTCCAACATATAATTTATTACACAGATTTTGGCTACTAGGGCCATGATTGTTTTTAGAAGCTATTATCTGGATTGGTATTATATATATATATATATATATATATATATATATATACACATACACACACATACACACATATATAGATATATATATACACACAGTTGGTTCACCTAATTGATTAGCTCAAAACGCAACATTTCTGCTCTGGCTTTATAGGGGACATTTCATGCTAAATTGACAGCCCTAATTATTATACAACATATTTATAAAATAAACAAGTCTGAAAGTAGTCAAATGTTTAGAGCTTAAAATGCCTCGTTTAATTAAAACATTTCAAATAGTTTTTCAAATTTCTACTCTATCAAGTCTTTGCATTGAATCTCATCCTATCAAGTGTTTATGCATTGTAACAATTCCATAAGTCAATTAAGCCCCTCTGTAGTCAGATTAATTAAATTACTCATGCATTGTGTGTTCTCACTGAAGGATGTCATGCAGGTCCAGAACTCCCCATGCATTCTGGCCACTGATAAAATGATTCATTCATGTGTAAGTCTGTGTTGTCTGTCCTCGTATAATAATTATCAGCGCACTGGCTGACATATTGCTCAGGGTGTAAGTAATTTCTTCAGTCAGCAAAATGGAAAAACTACTGTAAAAGTTCACTGGATCTTAAGTCTATTCTCTAAACTCTGAAGTTTTCTACCCTTTGTTCTGCTCTTCCTTCTACCAGGCTCTGGTGGAGTCTGTGCAGTCCAAGTCGTGTGTTAGGGACAGTGGGTATGTGGAGGGCTGGTTTTCTGACAGGGAGGATCTGTTAAGTCTGAAGCGGTCAGGCTACAGGAGGGAGGACTCAGTCGAGAGCCTGGACTCAGTGGAGTTTCGCCCGCTCAGTGTGGCTTCAGACGGCACCATCAGAGCCGGCAGTGAAGGTAAGATGTGTCTGTCTGTTAAATGAATCATTCTTTTTGAAATCAATTACAATTGTTGTTGTTTTTTTTGAGAGAAATGTTGTAGATATTTAATTAATGAAATCTTTTATTTTTATATATACTTTTTATTGTACTAGTGTACTCTTTTTAATCTGGTCATCAGAGTGAGAACTTGGATGTTTAACGTCATTACTGATTAACGTCATTCTTAATGAATCCAATTCTTATTCATTTAGTTCATTCACTAAATAAAAAAACCCCACTAGATTTAAAAACTAAATAAAAAAACACAGATTAATTTGATTCAGCAGGATGAATTCAAATGATTATGTAACAGATTATCTAAATGTAACAGTAAATACCATTACATTGTTAAAAAAACCTTTTAAAAAAAACAAACAAACAAACAAAAAAAACCTTCTATTCAAAGAATCTTGAAAAAACGTAACAGTTTCCACATAAATTAAGTAACTGCTTTCACCATTGATGCTCAAGAAACATTTCTTATCAAATCAGCATATTCAGATTTATTTCTGAAGGATCATGTGACACTGAAGACTAATATATTAAAATAGAAAACATTTTAGATATTTAACTTTTTTTAGTTATTTTAGAATGTATTTTGAGCAAATAAATGCAGACTTAATACGCGTAAAATACCACTTTTAAAAACATGTAAAAATCATATCACCCCATAACTTTTGAATGGTAGTGTGCGCACCCTAAACTTTGCGATCTAATTTAAAATGGTTGTTTGTGGCCATTACATCCATTTCAAACAATTTCTGTGCATATGTAGTCCCATCAGTCAAAAACAGGGAACACATGAGAATTTCACTGCAACTAACTGTGATATCAAAAAATAAATAAATCAGACATGCCTTTTAGCAATGTTTTGCACAAAATTAGTCTCTTCCACTGACCATTTTATAAGATCTAGGTAAATAAATAAACGTGAACATTCGCATGACATTAATGGACACATTGACACTGAATTTGACAGAGTAGGTGGAGTCAGAGGTTTACTTTTTTTTTACATTGTATTTATTGATTTTTAGAAACATTTACATTAAAACAAGCACAGGAATTTTTTTTTTAATAAAAAATAAAAATAAAAAAACAATGACAACATCTATACTAGACAAATGTCAAGACAATGGTACATTAATAACATAACATGGTAAATGTTATTCTTGGTTACACCAAAAATAAACTATTTGGTTCAGCTTCCTTTACATATTTTCATATTTAACAAATTTAAGATCTACACAACCAGTTTTAATTTGGTAATTTCATTCCTATTCGAGCTCAATTGCATAGATTTAGATAATTACATGAAGCTTTTCAGTCCAACTGAGCAATTCAATCCGATTATTAACAGTATTAAGTTGCATGCAAATGTAGCCATGGTTACTTAATCTCAAATGAACAAAATCATCAAACATTTTCTTCAGGGCATGATGGTCCATACAGATGCTTAAATATTTCCAAAATTTATCACCAAAATCACAGTGTCTTGTTTACTTTGTGACTTCGATATTGCATCTCTCAAACACTTGGTAATGAAAGTTCAGTGCCTAGACCTTGTCCCTTCGCTCCATCCATTCACGTAAGTGTGACATTCCCAAACGTTCCGCACCCATTTGGTAATGCACAGAGCTGCTGCCAAATGAAGGCAGGCTTGTGCCTGAGAGACTGCATTTGTGAAATTTCACAATGCATAATTTCACAATTGATACTAATATCGTTACCACAGCAAAACTAATATGCACACACACAAAAAAGAAAAAAAAGAAAAAAAGATGTGTATTATTAAAGGAGTGGTTCAGAATTGTGGATATCAGGCCTCATTTCCAAGTTAGCCTTAGTATTATCAGTGGAGACAGTTTTCAAAAATTTTCGTCCATAGTTAGTCCATAGTTAGTCCATAGTTAGTCCATAGTTAGTCCATAGTTAGTCCTTAGTTAGTCCTTAGTTAGTCCTTAGTTAGTCCTTAGTTAGTCCTTAGTTCACTGATGCCAGTCAACGGTATCTGCTAGCCTGAAGTCAACGGTATCTGCTAGCCTGCCATTAAAACAGTTTTACCCACTCTACAGTACACCAAAAGCAAATAAATTATAACGTCAGACTATCGATGTAAATGTCTACATTGAATCCTTTTTCTTTTTTGCTCTGGCTCTTCTCCTAGGTTGCTTTAGTGACGCAGAAGCTGAACATTGCTTCAGGATGGCGGAAGGCAGTAAAAGTGATGCCCCCATCAGAGGAAGGGTGCATGTCCCATCTGCCCTGCGGAAGAAAAGACAGGAACACCAGCAGGGAGACAGGAGTTATGCCGGCCACCTCACCAGGTAGGATGCTCCATTCTGGCTCACTTTCGCTTCAGAAACTGACTCCGCATAAAAATGTTGGATGACCTGTTTTGCTAAGCTTATAACCGATATTCAGCAGGGTGTTAGTGGGTTCTAAAGTTTAAAAATTTTCTGTATTCACTCATCTAAATTTCCAAAAAGGCTGCAAAGATTCTTAAAGCTACACTGTGTAACTCTTTGTTTATTCTTAGCTAAAAGCACTTCTTTCAAAAGAAGTTCTTTCAAAAATATATGTGCTCATTAATGTATATTTACTTCGTTCAAGTAATAAAGTATTCTCGTTAGTGTATAGTATGCCATTGAAAATAAATACGGGTAATGGGTTCTAATGTCGGTCGCCATGTTGCCTCTCCATCTTGAAAGTACATTAGCCAAAGAGGGACATACCCGTTAATTTAGGCATCACTTTTCGCATTTACGTTCAGTTAATGCTCATGGATCGAGGTCGAACTGGAAGCCATGTTAATCTTGGACTACATTGGCCAGCGTAGGAGTTAAAACGAAATCGGAATTGAGAGGAACAGAAACTAATATTCACTGGATAGTCATATACCTTTTCACCGCTGATATGGGTAAAAATAACACAATGTAACTTTAAATATCTTGCATAATTTAACACATTTTTTTTTGCAATATTTAAAAATACATTCCTATTAATTTTAATTTAATCATCAGGACATTGAATACCATTTAGAATACTTGAATATTTTAATTTTAAAATGGCCACAATTTCAAATTTCTTTCCATTTAAACATGTATATACTTTTGGTATAATAATTAAAAAAAATATGCATATAAACTAAATTTCTTCCTTTAATTGTAAAAGGTTTTGACTAGCACACCTTTTCTCTGTGTAATTCGAGGTGGTTTTCTTAGTCTCTCCACCATGTTTTGGCTGTAGTGAAAGTGTGCGGGGCTTATGCCACAACCTCCCACCTGCTTCTGCCTTCCTCCAATGGGCAAGCAGTTACCAGAGTGACAGTGACTCTGACACAGACCACCCTGAACCAGACCTCGTGCAGGATGACCTAGCAAGTCGCAGATTTCGCTCTGTAACTTCTCATGGCCCCGTGAACTTTGCAATTCCTTCAAAGCCCTCGGGCCCCAGGGTGGCCACTATGGTGACCCCAAATGCTAGGAAGTCCTGGCTCACCTTTTCAGATGCCTCACGGCAGAGATCAAACCAGAGGTCAGAATTTTAGAGTGTTTCGTGTACAGTGTGTCTGCAGTGGTGCCCTAATATTTGTGCTTATGAACATCCAACTGGTCCTAACCACTTTGTTTTGCTCATGAAATGCAATTATGTCTTGATTGCGAATAAATAGGCTTATTAATTTAGAAGATGTGCTTAGTTTTTCCTAAACTCTCGTTCAGCTCTAAAGTTTGTTTGGAAGCATTATTGCTTTGCCTGATCCTTCGATTTCAAGAATCATGTTGGCATTGTGTGGGTCTTCTTCACTAATTAGCTGATCATTCATCTCATTACCAGAACTAATTGTGGTTTGATGTCGCTGTGCATTCCACTAACTAGCACTAAAAACAAAAGAGTGGTTAACAGTTCTTAGGCCTGTTGCACTAAAGCTGGTTTCAGTTCCTAGTAGGTAAGTTTGAGTAAACTGTTTTTTTTTTTCGGGCTCAAGGATGTGGATTGGTTTTTAGCTGTGTTCACTCACTGTCACTCACTGTCTTGCACTACATGGCTAACCTGTGCCGCGGGTTTAGAGATCACAAACCAAACCTTGACCAATCAGCTGAAGCAAAGTATCTGATGCATTAAAGCCACTCCCACTGTATCTCTAGCTCCAAATTAAAGCAGCTAATAGTGAGAAATGTATATGTATATTTTTATGTGACCTATTTATAATTCAATCAAATCATTGTGTGTGTGTGTATGTGTGTGTGTGTATATATATATATATATATATATATATATATATACAATATATGCATGCATGCATGCATGCATACATACATGTACATGTATAAATATATACAGCTTTTAAGCTATTTGTGAACCTATCTAAATTATTTGAAGCAACACTAGGTAGGATTTTTTACTTTCAAATAATGTTTCCGAAATCGTTTCAGTGGTTCATCAAGTTGGGGTATATCCACGCTATGTAAGATTGCCAGATCGGTCACGTTTCTGTAGTTCTAATGATGACAGTTCTGCTTCTAACCTGTAAGGCGACCGCAGAGGAAAAGTTCCTTGGTGTTGCTTTAAAGGGTTAGTTTACCCAAAAATGAAAATTAAGTAATTAATTACTCACCCCATGCTGTTCCAACCCGTAAGACCTTCGTTCATCTTCGGAACACAAATAAAGATATTTTTGATTTAATCTGAGAGCTGGATCACTCCTGACATAGGCTGTCTAAGGGACTGGCTCTTGACGGCCCATAAAGTCATTAAAGAGAATGTTTAAATATTCCATGTGCCTACAGTGGCTCAATTATAAGTTTATCAAGCGACGAGACTACTTTTAATTCTTCCTTATGGGCGCATGCGCGAGAACTGAGATGAGGACTTTCTCATTTGACTACTTCTTGTTGCCGGCTGCTCACCACTTAGGAGTATTACCGCCCCCTGACCGTATAAGATGACGTGCTGATATAGCTGGAAGCGCAAAACTTTCTGTTTACAAGCAGAGGAAGATGCACGCTGTACATACGCTTTTCAATTAGCATATTTTCCGCACTATAAGATGCACTTAAAAGCCTTCAATCTTCTCAAAAAATGACAGTGTGCCTTATAATCCGGAGAGCTTATATATATGGATCGTCATCTTATACGGTAGATGGCGGTAATACTCCTGAAGCGGTGAGCAGCCAGTAACAAGAAGTAGTCGAATGAGAACGCTCTCTCAGTTCTCTGCATGCGCCCATAAGGAAGTAATGGAATAGTCGAATAAATTCGTTATTTATGTTTTTTTCGCACAATAAGTAGTCTCGTTGCTTGATAAAATTATAATTGAGCCGCTGTAGGCACATGGAATATTTAAACATTTTCTTTAATGACTTTATGGGCTGTCAAGAGCCAGTCCCTTAGGCAGTCTATGTAGGAGTGATCCAGCTCTCAGATTTAATCAAAAATATCTTCATTTGTGTTCCGAAGATGAACGAAGGTCTTACGGGGTTGGAACAGCATGGGGGTGAGTAATTAATGACTTAATTTTCATTTTTGGGTGAACTAACCCTTTAACACTAATACCGTCAGGGCTCGATACCTAAAACTGTGCCAGCGGGTAAAAATTGGTCCATGCAGGACCACTTTTTTGATATGCCGAGAAAAAGTATTAAGTCACTGACTGTGTTATGCCACTGTCTTCACAATGTAATGTCTAGAGATTATTTTTTTAGTCATCAACTGTTTTTGTCCTGGTGTTTTGTTCAAGGCTATTTTAAGCAGGCTATTTTAAGCATCTAATTTTGTTAATTAGATCACAGATTAAATTTTTTTTGTGTTTCAGATAACGGGCAGACTTGAATAAAGTAGCAAACAATACAAATTGCGAAAACAAAAATTTATTATTTATCCAAAGTTGAAGAAAATGTATGAGTAGGCTACAACATCTTCATCTGAATGTGCGTTTTGTGACTGTTTACAGTAAGGCTACACATTGCCCAAACACAGCGTGAAAATAAAGGCATTATATACTGTAGGTGAACTTCACCTGCTGGCGGTTTTAGGTATAAATGCCATGTTTTTATCTGAACAATTAACGGGATTGTAAATGACACATTTTAGTAAAAGTCAATGACTTTGAGACTTGGATATTTTATTGCAAATCTGTTATGAACATTTAAAAACAGCGATGGTAAATTTTACAATGTGGCGGTTCTAGTGTTCAATTCAGTTGATTGACGTGAGCCACTGAACCTGATCCAAGCCAGGTTTGATGTGCATGGGTTTGTCAAATCCAATCCTTCAGAAACTCAGGTTTAGCTAGCTTCATGCAACAGGCCACTGCATGTGTCCATGCATGTGCTTTTCGGAGACATTTTTGCTCATCTTATATGGATGGCTCTTTCTTGGGAAGCAGTATGTCCTCCGTTCCTTCTGAAAATGGATTCCCGGAATGTGAATCTGCTACTTTGGAGGAAGAGTTTCTTCAGCGATCCCTGAACAATGGCACGAGTGACTCAGATGAGGACAGAGGTTATGCCGATCCAGTGCTGGACGATCTTTACACACGTCGGGTGCTCATCTCCGAGCATCAGACCTCCATCAATGCTGATTCAGACAGGTTCCTGCCCAAATATTGGACCCCTGAGGAAACTGTACATGTGCAAAAGATCAGGCTAGGGTCCCAGCGCAGGCCGTGGTATAAGAAGATGCAGGGCTTCAGGTTTGTCTTATAATAGAGTAATCGAGGATAGAGTTTTTTTTTTTTTAAATATAGCTTTATAGGACAGTTGGAATTCTGGAAAATAATAAATTTTTCAACCCTTAGAGTCACTGTATCAAGTTAGCAGCCCTTGTTTACATTTCATAAATGCAGCTTACATTTATGAAAATTATTGCTGACTAATTGATTAGATTTTATATATTTTTAAATAATTGACCATACATTTTTGTCTTAATTTGAAACTTATAGAAAAATTACGATAAAAAAATTCTACTCATAACGAAATAAACACTGAATGTCCCTGTCTTTTCCTTTTCCTCTTTTCCTTTTTTCTCCTTTTTTTCTTACTCTCTGTCTCTCCTTTCTGTAGTCGAAAGATGTCTGGTTCTTCTGAGGACGACACTGATTTTGACATCACCCCTTGGCTAGCTGCACCTGCTCCAAACTTTTTTCATGATCCCAAACCCCCCCACACCTTTTTGAGCCATTTTTTGCGCTTTTATTTTCTTGTGCAGGCGTGCATTAGATAATTAACTCAAGCATATATATTTGGAGAAGGATATTTTAATACTAATTCAATGCAGATAATGTCTGTATTAAAATGTACTTTGTTAAAAAATCTGTGTAATATTGAAAGCTTTGCTTCATTTTGATAACAAATTTGTTTGCAATATTGATGTAGCGAAGTTTCTAGCAGCTTATACAGCAGATACTATGTATGTTTGCATCAACTTTGCTTCCTTTTTAATGAAGCTTGATTTTTAAGTCTAATGTAGTAGTAGTTGTGGCTATCTTGAGACTGTAGCACATTGTAGCTAAATTGGTAACATCCATTAAATATTGGATTGTAATTTCAGTGTTAGACCGATTTATTTATAGGTGTCGTGTGAGATGACTTAGCCCAAGCATGGATAAAGAGTAGTCCATCTAGCACATTTATATAGGATAAGATTGCTAAAGAATGCAAGCACATGTCCTGTGTGAACAGTCCCTAAGACTGCATTTGTGCAGTAGCTCCTATAAGACACAACTAAAAGAACCTAGAGCACTTTAAAACAGTTAAGGATTGTTTTACTGTGATTTACATTTTAAAGGTAGGGTAGGCAATTTTCAGAACGGTTAGTAATGGCAAGTTAGCTTTAAAGGAGAATCCTTGCAAATGAACCTTTGGTCTAATTACACATTGTTACCTAGTCAACTGTTATCTGAGATTTGTTTTCATGATTGCCAAATGTAAATAGTTTTATCTCTAAAAACAGTTTAGCCTATAACGCTAGTATTACGCTAGTATATGGGGCATAGAGTAATGACAAATAAAAATCGCTTGTTATTACCACTAACAAGGCTCAAAATAGCCCCACAATAACACGGTAGCATAATAAGGGTCCCTACATTCAAACCAAAGCATTGAGAACTTTGTCAGTGTCTCAGTTTAATAAGAAGATATTTTATCCACACAGTCAACTTCGCGAATACAGGAAGAAGCCATCTTTGAAAAATAGTCTCTACCAGTCGATCCACAAATGCCGATCCAAGTGCGCTGGTGAGATGTGAATAAGGTGATAAGGTGACCGTGAACAGTAGGCTATAGAGGAAAAAAAATGGTTTGTGTTTGTGTTTCTTCCGGAAACAACGGACCATATGAGATTCCGCACAGTTCAGCGCACTTGGATCGGCGTTCGTAGATCGACTGGTAGAGGCTATTTTTCAAAGATGGCTTCTTCCTTTATTCGCGAAGTTGACTGTATGTATAAAAGATCTTCTTATTAAACTGTATGGACACTGACAAAGTTCTCAATGCTTCGGTTTGAATGTAGGGACCCTTATTATGCTACTGTGTTAGTGTGGGGCTATTTTGAGCCTTGTTAGTGGTAATAACAATTTTTTTTTTTTGGTCATCACTCTATGCCCCATATACTAGCATTATTGGCTAAACTGTTTTTAGAGATAAAACTATTTACATTTGGCAATCATGAAAACAAATCTCAGATAACGGTTGACTGGGTAACAATGTGTAATTAGACCAAAGGTTCATTTTGCGCCGGAGTTCTCCTTTAAGAGCATGAGATCCCAACCTCCCTTTAGAGCATCTCCAAAGCCCCTTCTCATTCAAAACACAACACACTGTGATACATGACACAGCAGAGTTTGCAGAGCATCATGACACCAGAGATGGTGTTAAACTACTTCGTCTATCAAAGCACATAACTATACAATACTACTGAACATAAACAGAGAGTAGCCTACTGACCTGTACCACCTGACTTCTGCAGATTAATTTCAGCATTGATAGTTCCCATTGAAATGCAAAAATACGCTCAGAGTATAACATCACCGAGTTTTCATCTCTTCCAAATTTTAGTCGTTATGGCGTGAACACAGCATAAGCTCATTGTTTTGGTCCAGGAGGACCTGTAAAAGGTGGCTGCAGTGTCAGTTGCGCTGCTCGATGACTGAGATCTGTCTAACTCTGTGTAGCATGAAACCTGGCCCGCTGATGACGTGTGGTGTCTGCACAAGAAGGGTTTGAGGAGGTATGGAAATACATACTTTGAAAGGCAGGCAGGACATCCTATCAATGCAGTCGGACCGAATGCAGTGATTGGACGAACATTTTATGGTCTTGCACCTTCCACAGATGATGTATGTATACATATATATATATTTAGACCTCTTAACTTAGTGATTTCAATCATGATGTGAAGACACCTTCAACCAACCTAACAAAATGGGTTTTTGGAACAAATCCCTACCCTGCCTTTAAATCAAGGGCTTTATGAAAAATCGCGTCTGTGGCTATTCCTTGAACGAATACTTGCTGGATTAGTCTGGCAGAATTTGGTTAAAAATGTTTACTGTTGCCAGGGTAATGTTACAAATTCTGTAAATGCACTCATGACAACTGGAAATAGCTTTTTCATACACATTTTCATACTCACATTTTTTTGTGACTTTCTGATATGCTAGAGTGTGAAGTCAAGCAACTTGCATTGAAATGTCAAATCAACTTGTTAAATTGTATGGCCCAATAACCCCACAGCTCGAGTAATGTGCCATTTGTGTGAATTTTTGCAACTTTCTTCTCTGAGGCTCTTATTTGCATTCACTTTTGGATAGTATGTACTTTACATTTAATGGAATAGTTCACTCTAAAATAAAAATTTGAAAGCCTACCTTCATTCATTTGTAATTGCATGGAAAACAGCAACTGGTACCATTGGTCTTTTGAGTAAGACCAAAGAAAAAAATGTTGGATAAGTTTCATTTAGTTCCAGGTCCCACGTGGGTGGGTAAATGTATTTGTGTGCGAACTGTTATTTAAGTGATCTTCCATGGGGAGAAAAAAAAAACTTTATACATCCGTACTAAAAAGAAGAATTTACAATCAAATATTTCCATGGTTTCCCAGATTCCCCATCAGATGCTCTCGGTACTCTGGGTGAGTTCAGAATTTGTTGCTTCAATGCTGGTGTCATCTTGTGCTAGCAAACGCCGGATATCTTTTGCATTTGTGTTTTCATTTTGCAGCCTGTTTTTTTCTGTTTAAATGTGTGCTTTTTAAAATAAATGACAATAATTTGATCAATACAAAATATTTTAGAAAGTGCTGCATGCTATAGTAGTGCTATGTGTTCGTCTCTGGAATAGTGTGCATAAGCTTATTTTTGTTTTATGGTGTAAACTGTTATGCATACGCTTGTTATATATTGCGTTATAGTATTTAACTGATTATTTTTCCTTCATTGTTGGGTCTCTGAGCTTTAAGCAAATGGGGACTATACTGTATGTACTTTATACAGTATGTGTGAGTTTATGCTTGTCTGTTTATTTGCTTTATGCTGCTAATGGCAGTCTTTGAGGCTTGAATGGAGACACGGTACAGTAGCAGGTCTTATTTAACCTCTAGATGTCAGTATAACCCAATTTTACTTCTGCAAAATACAACATTGCAATCTTTTGGTATTATTTATGGAGATTATCATTTAAATAACCATGTACATCTCCACTCAACAGAAGCAAATCCATGGGTGACATCCCATTGGAGCCCATACCCCAGGAATCTGACAACTGCTCCAGCTTTGACCCCTGGGTCACGCCACGTTCACCAGAGGTCTGTTGGAGAGCTGACCCTTGAACCTTCAGCCATACAGAGAGTTCAACAAGAGCAGTTACAGAACATAAGGGCCAGAATGAAGGAAAGTGAGGCCAAGTGGCACGAAGTGAGTGATGCTTGGTTATTTGAGAAACACATTCTATTTCACACTGGTGGAACTACTGAACACACTGATTATAATAGCCCAAAAAATAAAAAGTCACAACTCTAAGATTTCTGACTGTCTTGGATGGAGTTATGGTTGACACACCTAGCTGGAGAAGGGAATTGTTGGGTTAGCTGGGACTACAGGCAACTCTGTCTTCGCAAGAAATGTCTGTCAGGCAGACTGAGATGTGAGCAGCTAAAATATACTAAATAAGGCAAGGGTGTAGAGTAACATTCACACCATCTTAAGGCATGGATAATTTTTCTTTCAAGGAAAAAAAAAACATTTAAATATGTAATTTTGGTGATCAAAGATGAGTTTTAAGTAATAAAATTGACTACAGGGAGACTTTAAAGGAATAGTTTGATTAAATTACAATTGTCATTTATTCACACTGATTGTTCAAAACTTCTCACTGACTGACATAAAGGGTAATTTTAAAGAATCTTGTTAACCCAACAGTTTTTGTTTCTACGGATTTTCAAGACATTTTCTCTAAATATATTTTATTTCCACTGAATAATGAGTCTCACACAGGTTTTATGATTGTGACTAATTGAAAGTATTTTCAATTCTTCACCTTTAAACTACAGCTAATGCCTCTCTTCCTTAATGGCAATTACAAATTATATTTGCAAAAATAATGGCTGTTTCAAACAACCGTCTGCTATTTTTCAAAACAAATAGTCCCTCTACAAACTTGCCGTATGTTAGCCATTAACTTTAACATTTCTAATGTCATTTTTTTTTTTTATTCCATAAAGTATTGCTTGCGCATCAAGTTTTCTCCATGATGTTGGTACTTCTGGATTGGCTCTGTGGGGGGACGTCAGTGCGCCAAATAATAGCAGAAATATACTTTTACCTGTTACAATCATTCACACATCACACTGATATTATTGTCTGACAGGTGGTTTTTTTTTTTTTTCATTTTTTTTCAACATTTTTTCTCATTTATCACTCAATTTTCACCTCTGACATTGCAGGATTTGAATAAGTGGAAGAGCCGGCGGCGGAGCACAAACTCTGACCTCCACAGAAAGCGCTGAGGAGAGGGAGCAGATTGAACTTACGAGTGCGGGAGAGACCAATGCCATCAGGACTGCACAGCTCACCGGGGGGCAGGAGGAGAGGTGTTTATACTATAATGTATTTTACTCACAACAATGCACTTTGAATCTGTTTAAGTAGATTTTTTTTTAAAGGAATAGTTCTACTTAAACCACCAAGTTCTACTTTCAAACCTGAATTACTGATTTTTTAAAAAAAAAAATTTCAAGATACACATGGACAATTGTCTGATCTTTGATGCGATTGTGGGCTGCAGCGCAAAGTTGATTCTGCGCTAAATTGATCTAATATTTGATGTTTTTTTTAACATGTTGGAGATTTAAGTAGCAAATGAGAATTACTAAAATTTAAAATGATTTTCAGTTTTTTTCAAGCTAATTAAGGCTGTTTTGCAATAACAGAACAATATATAAATGTAGGGAATTTGGGGTTAAATGCACTAGAGCCAGAATCTCAGATAAAGGATTTTGAAGGCCGATAGCTATACAAATATTTTTTGGTTTTAAAATCCGATATTATTTTATTTATTTATTTATTTCAGAAACGTGCAACAAAACAATAACAGATTTCCCTAACATAGTTATTTATGAGTTTTAACTAAAATAATATGATAAAGCATTTTAAAAGAAACTTGTTTCTTTTATTGTCACAACAGAACAGAGGAACATCAAAATATATTAAAGTTCTGATAAATAAAATAATAATTAGTCCCTACATTGCCTTATAAGCTACCTTATAATTACAATGTCAGCTTGCTTATCCCTTTAACTGCAGTTTTTAAAGGGGTGGTTTACTGCTCTTTTTCTTTGCATGATTGTGTTTATGGGGTGCAATATAACATGTATCTGTGTTTTTTCTTTTTTTAAAAGTCTTATTTTTCATAAATTTCACCTTTATTGTCTCTGAACGAGCGGTTCACTTCCTGAGTCTATGAAAAGACTCCCTCAGAACCACGTAGCGGGCTCAGATTGGTTTGTTTGGGCCGGTGTGTTGTGATTGGCTAAACTGTCGCTCACGTTGCCCGGAAGATTAACGCCCATGACCTTTACGGGCGAAACGGGCGGGCATGCCAAAGGTGGATAACATAGACGGTGGATACACGTAAATAATGATGTGGAGACTGCAGCATCACTGAGGCAGAATCAGACCGAGAAAGCCGCAATGAATCGAGTCAAGCAGAACCTCACCACACACGGCTCTTAATAAACGTTTCTGAATGATAATTTGCTTCATTTTTTAACTTTATACATGTTTGTTTTACACAATAGCATCTGACTGGCAACTATAGCAACTGACTGGCTACTAATGTTAAACACAACCAGCGTTGGCATGTTTACGTTCTTGATCAAATCGAAAATAAAGTCATAAAATAAATTTACAACATTAGTATTATAAAAAATTCAGGTCCATAATGTTTGTACGCGTTTGCCGTAGACACAAAATAGCCAAACTAGTAGCCCATAAAGCCTATAAAGCCAGCGCTGGCATTTAAACAAACAAAAAAAAACACTACGTCGGGAATTATACATGCAAATTCATTTAAAATGATGAAGTCTTAGCCTACTTACAGATTGTGGCCCAACAACTGCTGCCTCTTGTTTTAAAGTTGGATCTGCTTCATGATTTAGATACAGTTTCTTTTTTAATCCGGTGTTGAATTCGTGGAGATTCTGGAAGCTGTCTCTCGTAAATGCGCAGCACAGAGAGCTAGATTACGATAGTCACTTTCAGGAATATAATCAAACATAAATTGTATCCATCGTTGTCGAAGTATAGCGTCTGTGGGAAGTCCGAAACACAGAAGACCTGACAGCTGCGTGAACACAACTCACTCGACGAGGAGCTGCTGGAATATGGCCATGCCCTTTCCTGCATATTCCGGAGGGAGGGGTTGATGCAAATGTGTGGGTTAGTGACGTACCATAACCCAGCTGTAGTCCAAAACGAGTCCGTTTTTGTAGGCAATTTTACTTCCTGATTTTTAAAAGACGATATCTCTGCTTACACTAAACTTTCAGCGCTGCAACTTTGCAGATACTGTTCATGCACCAACAGCAACATTACACACTATTTAAAATGAAAAAAGTGAAATCGCAGTCAACCCGCCCTTTAAATTCTTTCCATCAAGCTACATGGTACCATTTTCAATCGTCAGTTGCTGCCTGCCTTTTTTAAAACCTACTATTTAGATATTCTAAATCCATTACAGAACGACAGTCTGCAACGCACACTTGGCAAGTGAAGCTACACTTTCACACCGGTGAAGCTAACTTTTATGCACAAGATACATTTGATACTTTTTCTCTATGTCTAAATGTTCACTCCTTGCAAGTCTAACTTACATTTTACAATGCGACTGTAAGTAGAGATGCTAGTTATAAATACAGTAATCATTACTTTATTTAGGCAGAAAAAGTTTGTTGTGGTTTCCAAGCTCATTAATGTTAACGTTAGATGATGATAGTGGCATTAGCTAGCTTTGTGGTTTGCTAGTCTATGATGAGCCATAATTTAGCAATAGATAACATCATACTGCAAATTGTGAAACATACATTTTCAATATAACAGGCCAAGGAGAGATGATTGAAGCGTGTTTCGTACCAGAAGATAATTGGTGCGTAGGAAAACAACCAAAAAAGATTGTTTAGATTTTTTAGTATTTTTTTAACAATTCTGACTGCTTCTCTTTTATAGATGTGTTTAACGCTTCATCAACACATTCTAAAGGGTAACCTCTAGCTGTAATTAAGTTACCTTTGTTTTTTTGTACCCACATATCAAGGAAATGTACTTTTTGGAAGAATCAATTTCGTAAAAGTTGTCAACCAAGTTATTCAAAATAATGGGTAACACTTTATTTGAAGGGATTTGCATAAGACTGACATGACACTGTCATAAACATGACATAACACCTGTCATGAACATGGAGTCTCATGAATGTTTATGACTGTTGTCATTAAGTGTTATTCGGTAAATTATGACACTTTTAATGCAAAGTTGACATTGTTTAAAATGTCTTTTGTTATGACAACTTGACATTAACCAAGAAATCATAACCTGTCAATTATAACCTGGTTGGTTTTAACTTTGGTTGTCATGACACCATTATATCTGTGACATGAATATTTTACTTGTCCTCAAGTAAAGTGGAACACATTGTACTAGTTATAAAGATGTCATTAAGGGTTATTACACTGTCAAATGCTTTCACAACAGTGTCATTAATATTTCCCCTTACCTCATGTAAAGTGGAACACGTTGGACTAGTTATGATTTTCTTGGTTAATGTCAAGTTGTCATAACAAAGATATTTCTTGTCTGTGTTAATGTCAAGTTGTCATAACAAAAGATATTTCTGTCTGTGTTAATGTCAAGTTGTCATAACAAAGACATTTTTGTCTTGGTTAATGTCAAGTTGTCATAACAAAGACGTTTTAAACAATGTCAACTTTGCATTAAAAGTATCATAATTTACCGAATGACACCTTAATGACAACAGTCATATACATTCATAAAGTACTCCTTCATGATCATGACGGGTGTTATATCATGTTTTATGACAGTGTCTTATGCACACGCCTTCAAATAAAGTGTTCCCAAATAGACATTCTCGAGCCTCATCTTGATCTTCTGAAACACAAAATATATCGTCAATATACCTATACCTTTTGATGATGCGTGAATAGAAAGGATTACTTTTTGCGTTCAGTACACGACTTTCCGAAAAACTACAGATATTTATTTTCTAAATCAGATTCAGATGCTCTTAGGACACCGTTTAGACCAAGAAGTACTGTAATTTCTGCCCAAATGTTTCTAATCGGAATGCGAGTAAAATCCCAGCAAGAAATTCTTTCACAATTACAGAACTTCTAAAAGATCCCATAGATATTTATCAATCTGAAATATAGTTTTTTTTTAACAAATGCTAAAACATGAGGTTAGATATCTCAATCGCAGTTTTATAATCACAATTTTATATTGTCAACACCCGATAAGACCTGTTTTTTATACTCTTCCCAAAATTCATAAGACTCATTGATCCTCCAGGTCGCCCTAATTGTGGCACAGACTAAACTCTCTTGTTATCTCAGTATGTTGATTTCTTTATAAAACCTTCTGTTTTTTCGTTACCATCTTATATTCGGGACTGATTTATTTATCAATAAGATTTCGGAGTTACATGATTTACCGGATAGTTCTCTATTACGAACTTTGGACATTAACGAGTCTATATCCTAATATTTCACATGAAAAATGACTTACTGCCCTCAAACATTATCTTTCATTCCGTGATAGTTAGTCCAAAAATAACACAGAACCACAGTAACCGAAAATTTTATTCTTAACCGTTCTATTTAATCAGAAACCATCTTAAAACAGGGCTGTAAGAGCAAAATGCCGAAATTGTCCTTTAACTCCCTTTGTGTTCATGATCAGAAAGTCATGTGGGTTTGTAAAGTCATGATGGATGATAACAGAATTATTATTTGTTAATTTATATGCTATTATTACATAGGCATGTTTGTGCATAAATGAATGCAAGTAGAATTTGCTCTGACATACAACATAAAAGTTCAACTTTAGTAAATTTCCCTTAGTCTGTAAGACTTCACAATAAGGTGTTAGTTGTTATTATTATGTATGTATGTAGTTGTATTAGTTACTACCAGGGTTTCTGTGGGTCTTAAATTCTTAAAATTTCCTTCATAAAAACTGCAAAAACCCTGCAGCTACTCCATTTACAGCATTTATTAATCTGAATGATTTCCATATACATTTCAATTTCCAATTACAATATACATTAGTGTATTAATAAATGAACAGATTAAAGGGCAATTCAGTAGTTTTTAGCTAGCATTGGCATCGCTGCTCATGTATTTAAGTATGCTGAGACCGTTTAAAAGTTAGTTACGATTTTTTTTTTAATTATTATTTTATTTTAGACTGCATAACTTTTTGGAGTCGGTTACATAAATAAAGATTTCTTTAATTAGACCCAAAAAGTAACTGCTAGTGGGTCATAGATCTTAAGACACTGGCTTAACATAATGGCTCCTTTATCTGGCTTAACATAATGGCTCTTTTATCTGTCTAACAAAAAGAAACTACCTTGGCATTATTACTCAGAATGTTCTGTCATTAGCTTGTTTTTTCTTTTTGTCTGTCTTTGTCCTCTGCCTTCAGATCTGCACCACATATTTTTGTTTTGTTTTTTATAGCAGAACTATGACAGCGCCTTTATCTATATTTTGAATGTACGCCATTCAGATGGCTATTCATAAAAGCAGCTCATTTTTTAATATCTAAAACTTTTTCAAATTAGCATCAAAACTACTGAATGCACCTGAAGACTAATCATTTTATATATTCGCATCCTCCTAGATTAGAAATTACTATACAAAATACTATAAAACATGTTTATTAAATTATTCCTAATGCACTAAGTGATGTTATCAAATTCTAAAGTGCTACCACTTGGTGTTCACGTGTGGCTAATAGAGACATTTGATAGTTACACCTGTCCTCCAAGCTCTCTCCACCCCTCTCCCCTTCCATTATCAGCCATGTGCTTTCTAGTAGAGTCCAGCCACATCCTTAAACCCCTAGGATCAGATCAGACATTCATTCCTGTTGGTTCACTTTCTTCCAGCTCCAACATGCCTGGACCCATGAGTGATGCAGGGTCCAGTGTCAGAAGCGCTGAGTCTAACTGGATGGTCAACCACCTCGGCTTCACCCCTCACGAACGGGACATCATCTTCTCTGACCAGAGGCGCTGACATAGAGACGCCTGACTCAGCCCAAATGTGCACCAGTGAATTCTTTAACCCTCCAGCAGCTGTTGTCTCTGAAACCCTACGAGCAGAAGGGTCCAGACTTCAGCCGCCGTGAGAGTTTCCTAGAGAGTTTTTATGCAGGGGGAGCACGCATATCTGCCACTCTACCAAGGGGTTTCAGAAGGTCAGAAGGTTGCTCGCGCCTCTCCACAGGCATCACACCACGTCTATTCGGAGCCAAACCCTCCAAAGTGTCCACACTACCCAAAGCGTATTCCGTAAGTGGCCATTCTCAGCCTTACATGTTGTTCTGTATATCGTGTGGTTTATTCATAAAAAGTCAGATCTGAATGTCAAGTCTTGATTATTGTTCTGGATTCTCAAGGTTCAGGCTTTTGATTCTGATTAATGTGTTTTTGTGTGTGTGTGTGTGTGTGTGTGTCCATTTTACTAGGTATTTAGTATCTCTCTGTCTGATTTATTATTGCAACAACTACTAAAATTTCTCTGTGGTGTCCTTTCTTATTTCCTTTTTATAGTGCAGTTTCTATTTTTCTATTCCTTAAATATTCCACTCTACCATAACCATGATCTTGTACAAAAAGCTTATTTCATGCTTAAGGGGTCATGAATGGCTTTTTAAATTTTATTATATTGTTGTCTGAGGTGAACTTATTCATTTTGATGTTTTTGAATGCAAAAGCAAATGTCATAACTAATAAGCTATTTATTAACCTAGTTTTGAGCCCAGTTCAGAAACGCTCGGTTTTTATGGCGTCTTGCACTGAAGACTTGGAAGTAAACGCCCACTGCTGTCAGTGGAGAACAGTTTTGCATATTATAATGAGTTTCAACTCACCTCGTCGGTGTACGTTGGGAAAATTGTTTTGAAAACGTCCAATGTTGTAAAATGGCATTCTGGAATGATTCGACCCATACATGTTCGACCCAGAGTCGTGTGTTGCACCATTCCTGTCAGATCCAATAAGACGGCACAGCACCGTTCTTTACTCCTGAATCGGTCTGCAAATCCAGTCTTGTTTACAAAACAATCCTCAGTGAACTGAAGCGAACAGACGGATGATGTTTTACCCTCATCAGCTGGAACGTCATTAAAAGTAAAGTTTTGCATTCCTATTGGAATCCAGAGGAAGCTTATGCAGCCACTGTCGTCTTCCACAACCATGGCACTGCACAATATTTTGTATTGCTCGGTAGCTCGATACGGTTTGTCATTACCGAGGTAGGCCTATATTGTTTAGCTATGCGGGTACTGCGTGAATTCGGTGGGCGGAGCTAAACCTTCCGTGTTAAAGTAGGCGTTGATCTTCTGCGGGGGTGGTGTTTTATTCTCTTTGACTTCATAGTTCCCCACTTTTAAAAAGAGTCCTTTGCTGAGGCTGATGTCAAAAGCTTTTATTGGATTAACAAGGACATTTTCAGTTCTGAAACTTACAGGATATTCTTATAATATGATCACCTCTTAGATGTCAAAAGCTCAAGGAAAATTTGATTTCTCAGTTCATCACCCCTTTAAAACGTTTGACTTTTTGAACATGTATAGAGGTTCTTCTGTAAATAGGGATGTGCATGAGTACCCTATTAATCAAAATTGACAGAAATGATCTTAAAAACATACATATTTTTCTTTTTTTCCTAGATTGGTTTTGGCAGAATTTAGTCAGTACCTTGACGGTCTGATTCATTTTGGGACCGAATGCCATTCAGTGGCCAGTTGTATAAATGTTAAGACTGTGCCTTGTCTGACAAATTAGCAGTTAGCCAAGTGGTAATCAGTCTTACTTTTCAGATTCAAATTAAATCAATTTTCTGTTTTATGTAAAGGACTTATGGCTAAAAAAAGTTATGGAAAAAAAAAGATTTTTTTAAATAGAGTTTATGCCACCGGCCACAGATCGGAAAACTAAAGTGAAACTCTTCCAAAGCTCACAGTGATGAGCATAAAGTGGTCATTGGTAGAGCTGGGTGATGCAGCTTAAAAAATGATGATGATGACGATGATGTTAATAATTGCAGAACTAGTCTAATGTCATTGTCTTTAGGAAACAAAACAGCCAATATAAAAGATCCTCTGAAATCATTATATTCATAATGTTTTTTTTTAAATATTATTTATAGATCAGCAGTAACTTCATGTAATGAGAATATTAAATCTATATTGGCCAGCATTATTCTTCAATGACAATTTGTTGCACCTGACAGTAATTGTCAGTTTCTAAGTACCTAGTTTATGCAGTGTTCTGTGTGTGAAGTTTAGTATTTCTCATCATCACTTGATCATCTAGCGGCTGGCTTATGAATAATGAATCAAGCCACTACTACTGCTCTGCACTCTGGGTGCTTCGTGAAACCCAAGCTAAGACTTTGGTGTGCCTTGTGTGTGCTTTTCCATGACGGACTTCTCAACCATGTGTGTACACGCACTCAAACAAAAGCAATTATGTTGCCTCTGTGTGTGTTTAATAATAATGTGGCCTTATACATTGAATTTAAAATTAAAGTCAACAAGAAATGGCGCATGAAAGTTTTTCAGAGATGGACCAAGTTGTTTGTTTTGTAGTTTTTCATTCATGTGCTTGTTAAAATCAAATTTTCAAGCAAATTAAAATTCAGTTCTCTTAAACAGTCCTAAGTTGAACAGAATTCATGGTTGTAGAAGTGGTTGTTAAAGAAACTGGCCACTTTATTTATTTATTTTTTATCTTGTGATTCTACAGATTGACGACTCTCATAAAAGCCTAATCAGTGGACGCAGAGACTATTCAGTCATCCCTTCATTTCTCAGTGGTCAAGGAAAGGTCACAGCCTCTGCCGAGACAGGTCACTCTCGTTCAAGGACTCATCCAATCAACCCTAAGAAAGCGAATGAAGACTGGAGAGATGGAAGGTCATCAGCGCCTCCCATGAACTCTTTTGTCACTAAAGTGAACATGGCCGCTTCCAGAATGCAAACATCTCCTCCTGTTGACTCGAAAGTAAGAGAAATTAAGGTAGGCTCCTTGACGATCTGAACCAATCCAATCATGATGTCCCAGGACATCCTGACCTACCTGTATCACTTTTCACTGGAATACTATGTTATATTAATAATGCACTATAAAAATGTGTATACAATTTCTGAAACTGTAATGTTATATATAATGCCTAGAATAATTATTTTTATCTTTCATTTATGCAGGTATATGTGTGATAGTGACACAGTTTGTGTTGTCCTAACTGAAGCAGATTTCATGAGGAAGAAGGTGTCATGGGATCCTCAGGTGTCACATTCTCTCTCTGTATCTCCTCTCTCTCTCTCTCAGGTGGGTCAAAGTGAAATGCGAGTCTGTTTGAATCAGAAGCCTAACAGCGGGAGAGACTTTGGATTCAAGGCTCACTGGGACTCAACTGGTGCTTGTGTGAAATCAGTTCAAGCAGGTAAGGCTTATAACTCAAAACGGCAAAGTGTTTAACTAGAATAACTGCTCGTTTTAAATGCGTTTGGGCTTTGCAATTTCACTGTATACGAGTGAAATGTGAACCAGCTGTAACTCGGTCAGGTTAGATGCCCATTTCTATCATGCAGAATCTGTTTAGAGATATAGGGTGAATCTTTGGTGGTGTGTTTTTATGGATGAATGAGGGTAATGGAGATAAACCGAGTAGGGGTTGAACCGACTAGTCAATTAGTCGACTGTCGACCTTAATGCAATGCTGTGACACTTTAAGCTTGACGTCGACTAGTCGCGTTGATCATGTGACACTATATGATTGCGCTAATTTTGATAGTATATGGCCGCATTGCAGACGACAACAAATGAAGAGCCCAGAGGGTCATTCCAGCAAGAAAGCAGCATTGGCACATAAAGCGTATGGAAATACTTTACTAACGTACCACTATATTGTTGAAAACGAAAGTAAAAGCATGACGCACGCTCACTGTTTTACCTGGAAATGAGAACAGTCTCTTTTAAAATCATTCAAACATTTTTTTCATATATTTATTTAAACATATTAATGCATCTAATTCACCCGCAATCAATTGGAATATTATTTGGTATTAGTTAGATCCATCACTAACATGCAGATGTGAATTTATAGCTTTTTTTTTTCTTTTCATCCTAAATTACATCTGGCCACTTCACGTGTTTCTGTGATCTGGCTGCTATCCGATCGTGAAAAGACCAGGTGTAAGCTAAATGCCCTACCGAATCGCATTCGAGACTTTTTTAAATCCGATTGCTCAAACCACTTCATGAGGAGGTCTGGGCCGCTTTACAGACAAAAATGGACACGTGTAAATGCATCTGGTTGTTGATACCGCTGTAAATTGGACTTCTCCCAAAAATGCTGAAATAAAACGTGTGAGAGCAGCCTATGCTATTATATTCATTATATGACAAAGCTATAACACGCACCGCAGCGGAGCATCTATTCACAAAGCCAATGTGCAAAGTATCGTAAATCAAAGTGAAAGTAAGTCACAGACGCTTAACATACAATCATCTTCGTTAAAAGTAAAGAAACAAAATGATCTTACCAGTGCTGTCTCTCTTATTGCGGTCTTTGATTGTGAAATTAGCTGATGATCAATAAAATGCAGCTCATTACTGTTGCTTTCGGTGATGTGAACTACGTTAAATCTGCATATAGCACGTTGTTTGAAGATCGGATTTATATCCATTTTGCGAAAACATATTTATGTGACCAGGTGTAAATGAAATCAGGTGTAAATGTAAATGACCAGGTGTAAATGAAAACAGATTTGCAACATGATGCCACAATTTGCAATTAATTAACAGAAAATTGTACAGACGCCGTCAGCTCATAATGAGGCCGTTAACACATGGACGCATGAAGTGTCCATGTGTTAACAGCCTCATTATGAGCTGACGGCGTCTGTACAATTTTCTGTTAATTAATTGCAAATTGTGGCATCATGTTGCAAATCTGTCGCATCTCTTGTGTTTTTATGAATGACGTCAGCGACTAGTCGACGTCGACTCAACTTTGTCATAACAGTCGACTTCAAAAAATCTGAAATCGTTCAACCCCTATAACCAAGTACAAATTACAGTTCAGAAAATTAAATAAATCCTAAATACAGAGTTTGAGAATTCATGATGAGATTGAATAATCTTTGCATACTTATCACAGATTAAAAGTTTGTGGGTTTTTATTGTGCATCTCATCTTGTGCTTGACAGTTATTTTTCTAGTTTCTTGATTTATTTTATTTTTGTGAATGCAAGGAGTGTTTGTATGGCCATGTACATTTACGTTCAGTCACAGTGTGCATCATTCCCAGGATTCTGGAGTAAGACTGAGATGAATGATTTATAGGGAACAGTGAAGGTGTGTTTTACTGTGCATTAGTCTGATTGGTTAAACAGAAAAAGTCTTGGAACCCATCCTGAAGGGAGTGTGGTCCTGAGCTTAGGATATATCATCATGAATGAGAGGAGAGGCAGCATTCATCTGTGATGTGCATTTACAAAAGCAGGTTAGGGTGGCCATGCATGTAGTAAATAGTCTAAAGCACATGTCCATTATACCAGCTCTCATTTGTATTGTTGTATAGAAGAGTACGGAGAGCGGTTGGTTTTCACTCCGGGCATCCTTTAATCAGATGTATTGTGTTAACAGAGTTAGGGTTGGGAAGAGAAGGCTTGGGTTGATCTCCTTCCCCAGAATTCCATTAAACACACTAACCAACATGTACTGCCTCATCAATGATGTATGAATCTGTTCCATTCATGTTTCTGTTTAGGGCTGTCAGTCAGTTAATATGTCATGATTAATTAAATATATAGTAATTAATCAACTTCTTTTTTTGTACATGCATGTTTAATACATTTTATACAGTACTCGTGTGTGGAAAGTGCACAAATGTTGGTTTCAGTAGTGAAATTCAGAGTAAATTATGCTTTCATTGTAAATGAATATTATTTAATACAGTGAGGAAAATAAATATTTGAACACCCATCTATTTTGCAAGTTCTCCTACTTAGAAATCATGGAGGGGTCTGAAATTATCATCATAGTTGCATGTCCACTGTGAGAGACATAATCTAAAATAAAAATCCAGAAATAACAATATATGATTTAACTATGTATTTGTACGATACAGCTGCAAATAGGTATTTAAACACCTGTCCATCAGCTAGAATTCTGACCCCCAAAGACCTGTTAGTCCCCTTTAAGGCCCCGTCCACACTACTGCGTTTCGTTTAAAAACGGAGACCTTTTGCTATGTTTGCACCTTCCGTCCAGACTAAAACGGGAAAAACGAAGACCTAAAATGGAGAAGTTTAGAAACGCTGCAGCTGCGTTTTGCGTTTTGAATCTCCGGAGGGCGATTTAGTGTAGACGGGACAAAACGGTGGACTTCAGAAACGCTACTGCAGAGGCTGACGCTCGGCTCTATGATTGGGTGTCATCAGTCATGACGTATCCTTCCATGATTCGCCAATCACTGTTTACACCGGCACGCACATGCCCAGTGTTGGTAAATGGTTACGTGATCCGCGTTTTCAGTCGTTTTAATGTGGACGGAGATCATTTCTAATACACAGATAAAACGCTGGTGTGGACAGAGACTCGTATTCTATTCGTATTAATTCTCAGTTTTTAAATGAAAACGCAGTAGTGTGGACGGGGCCTAAAATGTTCACCTCCACTCCATTTATTATCCTAAATTAGATGCACCTGTTTGAGGTTGTTAGCTGCATAAAAACACCTGTCCACCACATGCAATCAGTAAGAATCCAACTACTAACATGGCCAAGACCAAAGAGCTGTCCAAAGACACTAGAGACAAAATTGGACACCTCCACAATAGAGTTCTCAACGGGCCTGAAAATTATTACCCGACCCGACCTGGCCCGTGGCTTTTGAAGCCCGACCCGATGTAACCCGACACATCAACATGAATTATCCGCCCGAACCCGGCCCGCGGCCCGACTCGGATGCGCACGCGTTCTAGTACAGTCTATTGCCGTTGCAGCGTCTATTCATTCCGGTGAAATCACAAAATAAAATGAGCACAAACTTAGAAAGGTTGACTTACTAGTCCATCAACAAGATAGCCAGATCAGCATCACCGTTGCATCCAGTGCTGCTTTTGAGCTTCAGCTTGGTGAAAAAAGGTCCACTGTTGGAGCAATCATTAGAAAACGGAAGAAGCTAAACATGACTGTCAATCTCTCTCGGACTGGGGCTCCATGCAAGATCTCACCTCGTGGGGTCTCAATGATCCTAAGAAAGGTGAGAAATCAGCCCAGAACTACACGGGAGGAGCTGGTCAATGACCTGAAAAGAGCTGGGACCCCCGTTTCCAAGGTTACTGTTGGTAATACACTAAGACGTCATGGTTTGGAATCATGCATGGCACGGAAGGTTCCCATGCTTAAACCAGCACATGTCAAGGCCGTCTTAAGTTTGCCAATGACCATTTGGATGATCCAGATGAGTCATAAAAGAAAGTCAGTTGATCAGATGAAAATATAACTTTTTGGTCATAATTCCACTAACCGTGTTTGGAGAAAGAAGAATGATGAGTACCATCCCAAGAACACCATCCGTACTGTGGTCTCATCATGCTTTGGGGGTGATTTTATGCACATGGGACAGGGCGACTGCACTGTATTGAGGAGAGGATGACCCCGTGGCCATGTATTGCGAGATTTTGGGGAACAACCTCCTTCCCTCAGTTAGAGCATTGAAGATGGGTCGAAGATGTCTTCCAACATGACAATAACCCGAAGCACAAAGCCAGGAATAACCAAGGAGTGGCTCTGTAAGAAGCATATCAAGGTTCTGGCGTGGCCTAGCCAGTCTCCAGACTTAAACCCAATAGAGAATATTTGGATGGAGCTCAAACTCTGTTTCTCAGCGATAGCCCAGAAACCTGACTGATCTAGAGAAGATCTGTGTGGAGGAGTGGGCCAAAATCCCTCCTGCAGTGTGTGCAAACCTGTTGAAAAAACTACAGGAAATGTTTGACCTCTGTAATTGCAAACAAAGGCTACTGTACCAAATATTAACATTGATTTTCTCAGGTGTTCAAATACTTATTTTCAGCTGTATCATACAAATAAATAGTTCAAAAATCATACATTGTGATTTCTGGATTTGTTTTTGTTTTTAGATCGTCTCTCACTGTGGACATGCACAAACGATGACAATTTCAGACCCCTCCATTATTTCTAAGTGGGAGAACTTGCAAAATAGCAGGGTGTTTAAAAACGTATTTTGATGTAATGAAATTATACAATGTTAAATACAAAAAAGTGCAATAACTACCAGCAACAGAATCAATATACAGTGAAATATACAGCATAATGCACTATGAAATTGTACAATGACATGTTCTATACAGTAATTCAAGTTGAATAAGATTGAAGAGCTGACGTCCTGTTTGCGCTTCATCAGATTAAGATCTCAGTAAATGAAAACCTTCTAGAACTTGAGTTGTTTTCAATAAATATCCTATTGGTCTATATCAGGAATTAAAGTTGATTCTGTATTCACAAACTTTCTCAGTTTAGCTTTAAGGCACGGCCTTGACCTGCTTCATCTCTGACCCTGTATCACACAGGCAGCCCAGCGGAGTTGTGTGGTCTGCTGATGGGGGATGAGATTGTGGCGTTGGGTGGATGCAAGGTCGCCGAAATGAATTATGAGCAGTTTAAGGGCAGCATGGACTCGGCACAGCAAAAAGGCACTTTACTGATGGACATCCGGCGACATGGCCAAAATGGTGAGGGTGTGGGAACAGTAAGAATCAGCCCTAACTGTGTAAACTGACCATCATTTCATCAACATAATTTTGTACTACCAACAAGTGAATTTGTGAACATAAATCAAGTCATAATATATTTTAACCTCCTTAATCACACTTAGTTTTTTTTGCCTCTTTAATGACACTGTTCATATTCAGATTACACTTTTGCATGTATACACTATGGATTGGCATATAAATTATCTCTAGAAACAGCTGTTGCAATTTGACGTTGGGTATTTCGTCTTTATATTTTCTGGCACAGTTCCTTCTGCTTTTGAGCTGAGAAAATGAAGGCGCCATTCCAGAATCAGATGCTTTCTTTTGCTTTCTGTCACTGTGGGAAGGTGGTCTATCTGTCTGTCTGTCAATCATTCTCACTGTCCGGTCTGTTACAGTTGGGTTTTTTGGTAACACTTTACAATAAGGTTCAGTAGTTACTACATTAGTTAACATTAACAAAGAATGAACAATACTTCTTCAGCATTTGTTAATCTTTGGTAATGTTAATTTCAACATTTACTAATACTTTATTAAAATCTTGTTAACATTAGTTAATGTACTGTGAACTAACATGAACAAACAATGAACAGCTAGATTTGTATTAACTAACGTTAACAAAGAATAACAAATACAGTAACAAATGGTTAGTTCATGTTAGTTAATGCATGAACTAATGTTTAATAAATGAACCTTATTGTAAAGTGTTACCGTTTTTTTTTCTATTGATTCAGTAATCTTTGCTTCAATATTATCATAGGGAATAATTGTTGGCACCCTTTAATTTAATTTAATGCTGACTTTTATATTAAACTCTACAATTTTACCCACTTTCACAAATTACATCTAATTCTGATTTAAATAATTGGTCTAAATCACTAACAAGCTCACTAACGTGTGACCTGGCATTTCTGAATTGCTGATGTATGTTTTGAATACTGGACAGACTGGGGCAGTGGCCACCCTTCCCTACCATACAAGAGCCATAAGACCATCAATTTGACCAGTGCCAATTCAACACTTATAGGGCGGCCCGAGAACTATTTCCCGATCAGCACAACCTCAAACTCTCCAGTGGAGACTGTGGTGAAGACACAGGTCAACGGACAGCCTGCTAATGTGAGTCAGGACAGGAGTATAATGAATGAGGTGGACTTTGAGAAATCAGTAAGTTTAATTGTTTTTGGTTTTTTAAATTTGTTCATTTTTATTACTTGACCAAGCTGGTAAGTTATATGCTTGTTTGTACAGTGAGTGTTAAAGATACATTATTTGTCAAACGAAGAAAAAAATGCATTGAAATTATCAAGTGACAGTGAAACGACACTGTAAAAAACGCTGTATTCTGCTGCCAGGCCATTAGATGGCGATGAAATACTACACGTTAAACACATGACGTCATTGTTTTCAGAGATTGGTGAATTTGTTTTTAAAAGTTTGATTTTTCAGGCACCCAAAACTCTGTTGTCGTTTAAATAAGCGGCCAAAACACATGCGTTTTTTTTTTTTTTTTTTTTTTTTTTTTAACTGTTGTGTAAACTGCCCCTAAATTTTTGTGACACTGCAGACTGGAGTATTGGCTGCTGAGTTAAATTAAGCTTTGAAATCTAAGGGGCTGTTTTCAGCGACACCACTTTCAGCTAAAACAACGTTACACTTTGCAAGTGTTTTGGCCATTCATTTACACGTTTCAATTGGAAGGTTTTTGAAAACCGTCTCGTGTTAACAACAATCATCACCATCTAATGGCCCGGCAGCAGAATTTAGTCGTTCTCTTACAAGAGGTTATCTCGTATTGCATTAGTTTAGCTTACGCTATGGTAAAGTGATCTTTTCTGAAGATATTGAAGCCAAAAATTATTCTTAATTTTGGATTCTAAACTAAACTTGTCTTTTAACTTGTAATCTAAGCTAAACTTACGCAATACTCATTTCCTCTTCTAGAGAGAACCGAAGTTACATTAGGTAACCGATTCGTTTTCGCGGATCTGTGTGAATGGTGATTGTTTTGACAATGGTGTTGTCTGAATGCGGAAAACTTCTCAGTTTTAAGCATATTGTTGTTGTGTAAACTCTAAATTATTTACATTACATTAAGAAATTACATTTTAAATCATATTAAAATAGAAATAATTTTTATAAAATAAATCAGTTATTATAAATTGTTTTAGTATTCATATATAAATATGAATATATAAATATGTTTTAGTTTTTATTATTATTGTTAAATGCAACTGTGTGCATAAGTAAAAAAAAAAAAGTTAAATCTTACCAATCCTAATTTTTTTAATGGTAGTGTACTTTCTAATTAAATTTTAAATTTAATTGTATGTATTTGTTTAATTTTACTTCACATTTTTCAGAAAGCACTAACTAAAATGGTCAATGGACGTATCCAGGACAATCCAGTTGTACTAAGAAACAAAGGTGGGTGCTTTGATACCAGTTTAGCAATCTAATCTTTGTTCTTGTTCAGATTTCCACATTATTTATAAAACCTTTGTTTGCATTGTTCTCTCCCCACCTGTGTTGTAGACTATGAGCACATAGCTTTGAAAATTCATAGAAGAAAGTTAGAATTTTTCATGAACAAAGGTAACCGCATTCGCTCAGGCTGTAGAAATGTAATGCTACATGGCTAATTGATCACTGCAGCTTATTCATTTAATTATGCTGTGACTGATTTGCATCAAGCACTCTCTTAATGGAGTGTATTGGTGAGGTCTGGTCTGTTCAATATTAATGAATTCAATCAAAAACAGATGGGTTTGCTTATTCTGCATTCTAAGGGCCTGACTAACTAAAGCATTTAATATGTACGGTATAGTACATCTCTCACAAAGTTATGTTAAGATTACTTTTTTCATGCTCTCTTCTAAATAGTGAAGTCTCTAGGTCTGGGTACACAGATCTGAAATCACTCCTTCGGTTTCTTTTGCTTTCCATTTTTCTAAAAGCTAATGCTTTGTCCATCAGGTGCCACTGTCAGCTCCTGGGTCTTATCTCTGTGGTAAATAAAGATGGTGTGCTTTCAATTTGCATGTGATACACTGTAAAATATGGAGACTGTTGTTTCTTTGTTTCTGTCTGTCTTTAATTGACTGTCTTATTGCAGAACAGTCTCGCAAAGAGAACCTTGAGTTAGTTAGTCTCTAATAATTTAGTTTTTAAAACCAGAGTAGTACTGATCCGCAGATTCCTCTGCAATTGACAGTTATTGAACAAATACAATTCTAAAACGGATTGCTCTGAGATGTTTTTTTTGCACGTTCATTGTTTAGTTCTGTCTTGCGTGTTGTTTAAAGCCTGCGTACCAGCATGCGAGTGTGAATTTGTTGTGCGCTCGCTCGACCGTGGTGGCTTTGGTTACAGTTTTGTCATATGAGCAGGGTGTGTGTGTGTGTGTGTCAATCACTGAGCAGCATGAAACGGGTTGAAGGTTTGGGAAACTCATGGCTATGTGTGGGCTTTGCTATGCTATTTAAACAGATAATCTTTGTTTCCACCTTTTTTTACTAGGTGGCTCGGAGTCTGCCATCTCTGATGTGAGTCACTACTGTCATTCACAGTATGCTGATAATGTCTAACTTTGACTTTTTTGGTTCATTTATTCATATTGTTACTCTCTGGTATCAGCTACAGGTTCCCTCCATCAGTTCCACCTCCTCTCGCTGGTCCTGGGATCATGAGGAAGAGAGGCGGCGGCAGGAGAAATGGCAGATGGAACAAGAGCGCCTCCTGCAGGTACCACCAAATCACACATTCTGTTTTATCATAACCAGTGATGTGTTCCAGTCCAAAATTGTCATGCCCTTCACTCGCTAACTTCCCTCCGTCTCATTCACTCGGATGTACGTCATTGCTTATGTTGCATGAGTGCCCACCAGTGTTGGGGAAGCTACGCTGAAATTGTAGTTTGACAAGCTACTCGTAAGTTAAAGTAGTTTAACTACAGTCAAGCTACCCGTTTAGAAAAGTAGTTAGCTACACTACAAGTTACTATCAAAAAGTTGCTAGCTACATTGAAACTACTTTTGCTTTTTTTGAACAATGTGTATTATAAATAACTGAATTAGTCTCTGATGAATGTTTTAAGTAAAATATTTAGTGTTTAAAACAAGGAAATGCAATTACGATTTCAAAAAGAGTATTGTTTAATTATTAACACTAAAATATCTCTGACTGTTTGTCAATCTCAAAAGTGCAAAATTGCAACAAATAACCTACAACATTGCAAGAACGAAATATACATCCAACGTAAATTGCATGTAGAACATTTTCTCAAAAATACTGATTGAACTTGGACAAATAAGGCCATGGGTAATTAACGTTAGTTGTTTCTCCATCCTCCAAATCTGCCGTCACGTCTTGCTATATAATCATAATATGGGTGTGTCAACACACTTCTGTACTTCAGTGAACCGTTAGCCGCAAGATGCGTGATTAAACAACAGGTGGCGGTAATGGCAAAAAATTTGTTTGTAATCTAACAAGAAGAAGAATATCCTTGCATCGCGCTGATTCGCGCAGTCTTGAGAATGTAGCAATGTAGCTTTTGCTCGCGCTACACCGCTACTTGCTGCAAAAAGTAGTTAGCTACTGGAAAAGCTACACTGTTTAAAAAGCAACTGAGCTACTGCCAAGCTACTGAAAAATGTAGCTAAGTTAGTAGCTACGCTACTCTGTAGTTAACTACTCCCCAACACTGGTGACCACTACTGGTGGAAACTGCAATGGGCTGAATTGGAACGCCCTTGATCTCTTGGAATCAGCTATGGAGTTGATTTATTATTTAAAAAATGTTTTCCTTTACGAATTTTTTTAATGCTGCATCCAAATGTATATAGATGTGTTTGGGCTTTTATAAATCAAATCATATCAGAATTGTTTGTGGTGGTGGTGATTAGATGAGATCTGTGGTGAAGTCACAATCGTGTTGCATTGTGGGATAAGGAGCTGCCTGAAGTGTACATATGAAGAAGACTCGCCCCCTTCCAGATTTTGACTGAGGGAGCGAGGGGTCTGTCCATATATACTTTCCTTGTCCACTTCACGAAGTGGAGCATACTTCAAAATGGCGGCAGGGATTAAAAGTGTGTAACAGTAAACTGGAAAGCATCACTAATCTTGAATCCGAGACGTTTCAGAAATAGATTTCGTTTCATGGGGAATTTCTTATTTTTAGTTGAAGTTTTAGTTGGTAATGTTAAAATATAAATTTGTTTATTATAATTAAGTACAATCATAATTATGTGTATGTGTCCACACACACATTAACATTGAATTCCAATCTGGTGTAATATCTTTGATAGTGTAATTCAGCCCAATGCACTGTATGGAAGTGAGGTTTGGGGTCCACTCAGTGATCAGAGCTACACTAGATGGGACAGATATCCAATAGAGAGCCCTACGCACAATATTCTGCAACCTTGTTCTAAAATTGCAAAGCAAAACAGCCAATGATGCGTGTAAGGCAGAATTAGGCCGATTCCCATTCATTGTTAATGTGCAAAAAAAGATCCCCTCATATTTTGGATGCATCTAAAATCAAGTCCCACAGAACCGCTACATTTTAAAGCACTACAAACCCAAGAACTGAACCCTGAAAAGAGTCTCCTCAGTCAGCTGGTCCTGAGACTTACTGAAACTGACTAACACTACCATTAACATCTACTGAAAACTAACCAGTCTCACACCAGCGCTGCTTCTCCCACACACATGAGAATAAACCAAATTATCAAACAGTCTAAAAATACATATCTGGAACATTGGGATCAGGAAATTAAACACTAAAGTAAATTACAATACTGTCGAACTTTAAATCAAATTATGAATTGGAAGAATATCTCCAGAGTATGAGAGACAAAGCAGAGACGGATCCTGCGAAAGTGCAGGCTGAGTGAACATAGTCTAGCCATCAAGACAGGCAGACATAGAAAGAGCTGGTTACCCCAAGAGCAAAGGGTGTGTGTGTTCAGTGTAGGACAGGAGAGATCGAGACAGAGATGCGCTTCCTCCTTCACTGTCATAATACAGCTCAATCAGAGACCTCTACTTCAACAAACTCAACAACTTAAAACAGAACTTTACAGCCATGACTGAAGTAGAACAGATAACGATTATACTAGGAGAGGAACAGACCACAGCACTGGCTGCCAGATACGTGCGTGTGTGTGTGCGCACCACAGCCTGAGTGACGGCAGGTGAGTGTGTGTGTGTCTGACCTCAGTGTGTTTCTCTAATGTCCACCACAGTGACCGTGTGTGTGCGTACATGTTAACTCTCTTGATGGTCTTGGTTTGGGAGTCACGTCCTGAGCCTTCCTGGTCAGAAGTGACCCGGACTTCTAAAAATGAAACTTCCTCCATCCCAGTAAAAACCAATGCAATTTATTTTTGTTCTATAATATTTATTCTTTTTTAATTTCGTATTTTGAGATAATTTGATTGAATTTATTAATATTTATATATATATATATATATATTGTGTATTATTATTAATGCAGTATTTTAGTTTAATATAGAGTATTGGCCTTAAGAAAAAAAAATATTTTTTGAAGAAAAATTAGCAACATCTGGTTACAGTATAGAGAAAAAGTGTAGAATCATGGTGTAACCACTAGATGGCATGTACTTGCTCTGTACTGATTTCTTATTAAGTTTAAGATTTATTTATTTATTTTTTAGAAAAAGTGATAGTGTTTCCCATTCATTTCCCATGGGGGTCATTTTTGAATGAAGACCAAAATTGTGACTATTTTTTTTATGACCACTTAACATGCTCGGCTCATGAACTCTCATGAACTTTTTTTGTGTGTTCACATCCCTAATGCCAGAAATGTCACCAATTTTGTAACAATCAGATGAAGCTGTGATTTTTAAAAATTCTAAACAGATTTTTTGTAATCTGTAATCCTGATTGGTGTGTATGTGTATAAAAGTGAGTTTGTGTGGGTGGGTGTGAATTTTTCTCTTGATGATGTAGAGTGTGTCACCCCTATACTGCGGTGTACTTTCTTTTAGAATGGTGGCCGATTTTGTAGATTGTACAGACAAAAATTCGGAGAATTTTTTCAGAGAATTGTTGTTTTTGTAAATTTCCCATTCCTTTCCTATGGGTCTGGTCATTTTTGACAGAAGACCATGAGTGACTTTTTATTTTATTTTATTTTTTTAACGACCAATTAGCATGCAGGGATCATGATCTCATTTTTTTTTTTTTTATTCAAAACAGAAAATTATTCGGTCAGAAGTTACTGAGGACCATCAGAGGGTTGAAACACTGTGGTATCAAATGTTCATGTTCTAATTTGTTACACTGTTTATTTAAATTTAAGTTATAATATTTTCTTCTATTATTATGATTTTTTTTATTATTATTTTTCTATGTATTCCAAACTTTGGCAGATATTGAATTTACACTCATGTCAATAAAGCAGTTTTGAAGATATACACATACACTGATGAAGGGAGTTTATTTGGCTGATAAAATGTTTTGTAATAAACCGTTAACATTAAGACATGTTTGCCTGTGCTGGTTTCAGGAAAAGTATTGACGTGATCAGGAGAAGTTAGAGGAGGAGTGGAGAAGAGCTCAGGAGGAGTTTTATGGAGAGGAGCATGGTGGTCCTGAGGTCAGAGGATTGTCATAACTTGAATCTAAATTGTAACGTTGTAAAAAGTGTGTCCAATATGTTGCTCTGCAGTCATTATAAAATGGTGAATAGTAAACACTGTTATTATTTACTTTCTGTCGGTATTAGGAGCAGAAATGCCTTGCTGTGCAGTCCAATGGAAATACAACCTCTCAGATTCCACCTCCCATTGCTACCACTTCAGTGGCATCCAATCAGATTGCAGAGAAGGTGGGAGCAGAACAGAACAGACAGACCGCTTTGCAAATAGCAGCAGGACACCAGTCACTTAAGACAGAAGTGGAGTGCGATTCAACCACAAAGAGTCAGTGGTAAGACATATGCCAAGCACAAGGTGAAAAATAAGTTGTAGCTGTTTTGTTGTTCATGCTGAGAAAATATCAGGATTTTGCATTTCCCTAAATATTAGGCAAGTTTTGGAAAGCATATAATTTCATAAGACAAGCCCACAAAATGTTGATTCAATAATTTCATTAAATACATTGAATGAAATTATATTAAAGACATAACATCATTGTAGCAGAGAAGTCTTAAAGGGATACTCCACCATTTTTTTCATATTAAACTGTTATTATTTTGTCATATTAAACTGACAGTATAAGAAGTGGACAGAGTCATCTCATTGGAATTCAATTGAGACAATTGAAGCCTGTTTTTGGCTTTTTTTCTTTTCTTTTTTTTTGCACTTGTATTTGTCACATGTATTTCATACATTGTCGTGATTCTTTAGAAATAAATAATGGTCAAATGGGGTCTTCAAATGCCTCAGATGTAAAGTTATTCACTGTCAAAGTGATGCCAAAATGAATGGGAGTCAATGGAAATGCTAACGCAAGTGAAGTTCTGCTACAAGATGTCAGCTCCCGCGAGGCTTCAACTTCCAGTCAATGGCTTACCCCCTTGTACGAGTAGAGTTACTCGACCAAGAATGGTGACAAAAAAAAACAAAAAACGATGCACTTTTCTAAGCGTGAAAGTGTATAATGTATGGCGGAATACCACAGCAAGTGCTTGGCAGCACTTCGACTCGGCATAGTAACATCATCACTCGTGAAAAGTCCTCTCCCTCAACAGAGTGATGATATTACTCCGCCAAGTCCATAGATATATATGCGCCAGTCGAAGCGCTCCCAATCACTTGCTGTGGTATTCCGCCATGCATTATAGTTATCCACTTTACACGCTTAGAAAAGTGCAACGTTTTATTTTGCGTCACCATTCTTGGTTGAGCTACACTACTCGTGTAATCGTAATAGAGAAAACGTGGAGGTGTTTGGTCGCTTCTCTGCTTGGCCCCTATTCAATGAACTGGGCTAGTTAAGTGCTATCAAAGTGTCTCGTGATTGAGTACACACACTGAGACGAGAGAGCTATGCATCAACTCTTCTTGGTTAAGGGAATAACATAGTTTAATATGGAAAAATGGTCGAGTATCCACTTAATATATACTGAAGTATTCAACAGAAATCATTTTGTTTTATTTCCATATCATTGAACATATCACTGGCGCCAGCACTGTCCACAGGAATCCATTTGCGTTTGCCAGCCAGTCTGAGGAAGTAGGCCTTTCAGAAAGCACATATTTTTAGGACAGTTTTTAGCTGTTGAATTCAGCTGTGTTTTTCAGCATCTTGCTCTATGAGAATGTTAAAAATTAATACCATTTGTTAGTTTATTATTGTTTTAGCATTAGATTTATTTATTTATTTATTTATTTATTTTTTTTAATCACTAAATTACCATGTTAAATTGACAGCCCTAATTAATATGTATTGTCAGTTTCTGAAGTAGTAGTGACATTCTTGTATTGAGTGATGTGTGGAGTTGCATGTACATGTTTTGGTTGCTTTGGTGATTACTTGCATGTCTATCTATGTGCTGCTTCTGCTCTGTCCTGCTTCAGCTCACAGGAGTCCTATGGGTTTGCCAAGCTTACAGTTTCCGACAGGTCAGTTTGCTTTTGTGGCTATATTTGCATCTTTTAATGGCTTTTGTGGCATAAGGAATGATGTGATGTACAGTAGTAAATCTGGCAGCACTTATTTCTGTACTGAAAGATTTTCCACTGTCTTAAAGGTTACGTGTGCATTTTTTCCATTATTAAAAAACATTTTTCACTTTAATGGGAAGAGAAAGTTGTCTGTAATTCAGAGTTTTGTTTTCAATGAGAAATGCAAGTAAGAGAATGTTAACAAACATGAATTCTGATTATGATTCCATTTGGTAATATTTCACATTGCCCTATTATCTTTCTCATCACATTCAGATCTGTCCTCACTGCCAGCTATTTTGCAGGAATTTATTGTTGGTGATGCAAAAATAGCACACTTCACATTTAAAGATAGGCTTGCATTGGTGTTTTTTTCACTCTTTTCCTTTTAACTTCCTATTTTCCTAGGACAAAGTCAAAATCTACCCCTGCACTGAAAGCCTTCACAAACAAGATGCTAAAGGTCTGATTACTTTTCTTATTTGAGTATCCTGATTGAGTTCCTGAGTGACTGAGGTACAATGCTCCTCTTCTCTGGCTTGTCCCTTCATTAGCTGCCGGGAGCGGTAAAAAGAAGGGACAGCTGTCACAGGCAGAAAAGGAACGTCTGCAGATCCTGGAGGAGATGAGGAAGAAAACGCAGCTCCTCACAGACGGCAGTTGGATCCGTCAGCGAAATGCCATCAACAAAGAGTCCATCACTGCGGAACGTCAATCAAGAGGTCCCAATGAATAAACTGAATAAACATTTTCCCTTATCCTGTTTAGCACAGATTCTGTTTGTCAGCTTACAATGCACTACTGTATAAATGTTTGGGATTAGTAAGTGGGATTAGTAAGTGTGATTTGAATTTTTTAAAATATTTCATTTTTTAATAGTTTAAATATATTAAAATGGAAAACCTTAAAAGATAAAATCTTTAAAATATGCTTATACTTTAGATTGCAACATTTTGATTCTTCAATCCTATTACAGTATTAATAATAATTAACAGTAATTGTTTAAAAATATATGACTGAAAAGAAAGTAAGCTGTAATGGGACTGTAATCTGGTAAGTTTGTGCACACTGGGAATCATATTTTGTCATATGAAGAGTTCAGATGCAAAAGCCTTTAAATGCCATTTGAAATTTTGACTAAAATGACCATTTTTATCAAGCTTGTATATTTAAGTTCAGTAATTTCACTTAAATGACAATTAATAGGTAATCTTCATTGCCATTTAAGTGAAATTACTGAACTTAAATATACAAGCTTTATAAAAATGATCATTTTAGAAGAAAATTTCAAATGGCATTTAGAGGCTTTTGCATCTGAATTCTTCATATAAAGACAAGGTAACACTAATTTAAAATACAGCACACAGTCACAATTGCATGAAACTAGATATAGCGCTGCATATTTTTAAAATCATAGGTTTAGAGTTTGTGGATCGTGCTTCTCCTGTCTGAATTTAATTCACACGGACCAAACATTATGCACAGAGTAGCATGTTTATGCAGGCTACAAATGCACACTTCAGAAAAGTTTGCAAGGTTTGTGAAAAAATGTTCAAGTATAATAGTGTTTGCCTTTGTTACTAATAAAGGCCAATAAGAAAAACTGGTCAAACATTAGTTTTTACTGCATTTTGATTAAATACTGGAAATGCTGTCTTGTTGAGCAACTGGGCATAAGAGACATCTTTCCAAAACATAAAAAAAAAAAATAATCTTACTGACTCCAAACTTTTGAATAATGGTGTACTTTTTGTCATTTCCAGTCTGTCTTTAACATCTCAATCTCTTCACAGTTATGAATCGCTGGAGAACCTCCACTCGAACCGGCTCCTGGTCCAGGCAGTCCTACACTTCAGGTCTCACAAACCGACCCCATTCTGCTCTGGGAAGCACTGGCTCTTACAGGAGTGGACGCAGCAGCTTGGGACCTGGCTCAGCGATCTTCTCTACTGGTCTTAAACAGGCCTTGTCAGCCTCCAACTTTCACACTCCACCAATCACAACTACTCATGAGACGTCGGCCCCTGAGTCCCGTTCTAACTCTCAGCAGTGTGGCAGGTATGGAATAGTCAAAGCAACCAAAGCATTGCTTGATGAAAAATGCATATTCAGTTTAAATGCCTTTTAAGCCCATTTTAAGTGCAGCTCTTTTAATTTTTTTTCTTAAGGATCTCCCTCTACCTGACCTTTAACCCCAGGTATTTTAGCAGTGACTGACTGATCGGAATGGTATACTCACACACTGCATATTGCGGCATATAACGTGGTGTACACTACTCGTTCAAAAGTTTGAAGTTTGCATATATATATATATATATATATATATATATATATATATATATATATATATATATATATATATATGTATATATATATATATATATATATGTATATGTACTGTGATATATATATATATATATATATAAACCACAAATGCCCATCTTGTACCATCTCTGAGATGCACCACACATTACGTCATGCGTGACATTAAACATCTAGGATATGCACACTTAATGACCATTTTAAACAATAAACTCACACAAATGCATATAAACAGGTCATCCAACATACATTAACTTAGTTGAACTGTCCTCCTCCAAACTTGTAAACATTGGGTCAGGTACTGCCGACTACGTCACGCGTGACCTGTCCAACAGGATGACGTAATGCATGGCACATCTCAGAGAAGGTACAAGACGGGCATTTGTTGTTAAAAAGCATCTCATTTTTATTTCTTCTTTTTTTAGAAAATGGCAGATCGTTTCGCTAGATAAGACCCCTGTTTTTCCTTTGAAGCTGCATTGAGACTGACATTTCAAACCGTTGGTTGCCATTGAAGTCCATTATATGGAGAACAATCCTGAAATGTTTTCCTCAAATCTTAATTTCTTTTCGGCTAAAGATAGAAAAACATAGACTTCTTGGATGACATGGGGGCGAGTAAATTATCAGGAAATTTTTATTTGAAAGTGAACTACTCAAGCAGCTCAACTTTTCAACATTATAATGAGAAATGTTTTTCTTCAGTATAACAGAATAATTGACCTGAAGGATCATTTGACACTAAAAACTGGGTTAATGATGCTGAAAACTCAGCTTTGTCGTCACAGGAATACATGTATACATTTAAAAATATACCAAAATAGAAAAGTAATTTTAAACTGCAAAAAAATATTTCAAAATATTACTGTTTGTACTGTATTTTTATCAATCCTGGTGAGCATAAGAGACTCAAACATTTAAACGGTAGTGTACAAATTATGCTGCGTTGTCTAATATATTGCATACAGTGTTTTAAAAACAGTATGTGAGAGTATGCAATATTCAACAATATTTCTTGTAAGTAGTTGTATGCTACAAAACCTCACTATGTTCCAGGCTAAATCAACCATTTGCAGTCTAGTTCATTGTGGAAATACTGTTCATTTTGTAAACGTTTACAGTAGCTATTTTATAAATATTTAGTCAATTTAAAATGTAAAAATTCGTGAGCTTAGAATTATAAGGCTCTATATCCACTTTTGGTTGAAATTGAGTTTTTGACATAATCTGATCCATTAGGTGTTTATTAATGCCTGTGTGGTGTTATTTTTGTAAAAAAAAAGAAAAAGATTAATAGATAAAGCTATAATAGAAGATTATACTACATAACAGTTTTGCCTGCTGGGATGTAAAAACTTTGATGCTCAATATCTCAGAACTACCCTAAACGGAGATAGAACCTTATAATTCTAAGCTCACAAATTACAGTATTGCCTTCACTCCATTTGTCACACTGAAAGCTCAAGTGGAGAGTATTGCATTGTTGGAAGCAGTATACCACACATCATGCATTTTGACAATTTGGGTTTTCCACGAAACACCGTGCATGCTTTTAATGTGTACAGTATACATGCAGCATAGTATGGTAGTGTGCTATTCCGAACCTTCCAGTATTCTGCCGCCAACCTCTTCTGGTAAATGCAGTCGAATCAGGGAAAGGGCTGACATTTCTGACATTGACACTGACTCTGACACTGGCATGTGATGCCTGTAGGGTGCTCAGTGGCAGGCGGATGTGCTCGAGGTGCGAGCAGCCTCTGGGGAAGGGAGCCGCCATGGTCATCGATTCCTGGAGCTCTGCTTTCACATTGGTTGCTTCAAGGTGAGACTAGAGGTCACCTGAAACTAAGAGCGAGTGGGCCCTTCCATGGATCTGTTGTACCTAGCCTGGGTTTTTAACGTTTTGGGGCTACAGGAGATCATTAGCCACCTAACATCAATAAATTCTTCTATTTTGATGTAGGCAATCAGAATTACAAGCATGCGAAACAAATTAGAATTGGTGTAAATTTTGGTCCTAATTCATACTTCAATTCAAACCTGGGATTTATATAAGAAAATACATCACTAAAACATTCCAGAACTCTTAGCTGAACATGTTTTAATTCCAAGTTAAACATTGGTTCCACTTTATTTTGATAGTCCACTTTAGACAGTCTTCTAACTATAAGTAACTTTTCAATTACATGTCCACTAACTCTCATTAGAATATTAGGCTGTAATAGACTGTCAGTAGACTGTTTGTTTATGGTTAGGTGTTAGGGTTCGGCTTGGAGAACAAGTTCAAGACTTGGTAACTTGCCAAGTTACTTATAGTTCGTAATGTCTGTTGGGGGAGCATCAAAATACTGTATAGTGTTAGCAGATATTAAAGGGGTCATGAACTGGCTTTTTAAATGTTTTTGTTATGTTGTCTGAGGTCAACTTATGACGTTCGCTTGGTTTTTACATTCAAAAACATACAAATTAATAAGTTATGGGCTATTTTCTTCCCTAGTTTTCAGCCTACTTGAAAATGCTCGGATTTTATGGGCGTATCGCATTGAAGACTAGGAAGTAAACGCCCACTGCTGTGAGTGAATAACAGTTTTGCATATTATTATGAGCTTCAACTCTGTCGTTGGTTTCGGTCGGTGCGTGTGGGGGATTTATTTTGAAAACCACTGTTGTAAAATGGCAACCGGAATGATTCGCCCATACATGTTTGACCCAGAGTCCGATCTCGAATCGAAGGACAATGAGCCAACAGCACCTCGAATACAACGGATACTTGTAGACACATACAGATAATTATTAGATATCAAACAATCTGTAACAATGCAATGCTAGCCGAGTAGATTATTATTTCTAAAATAAAAATATTACTCTCATAAGTGTGTTGCACCACTCCTGTTGGATCCAATATAGAAGGTAACGTAGACTAATCATGTTCCGTACAAACAATCGATGTTCCGTACAGATTAACTTTAACCGCCGATCGCTGAATAAATACTTCTAGGTCATACACAATTTATATCTGTGTCATCTTCATTTCTCCCTCTTATATTATAATGAGCTTAACTCACCCTTCGGTGCACATGGGGAAACGTCCAATGTTGTTAAATGGCAACCGAATTTCGCCCATATATGTTCGACCCAGAGTCTGTGCGTTTCACAATTCCTGTCGGATCCAATATAGACGGCACATCACCGTTCTTTTCTCTTAATCAGTCTGCAAATCCAGCCTCGAACTGTGTCTTGTTCACAAAACAATCCTCGGTTAAATGAAGCGAACATACGGATAATGTTTTACGCTCATCTGCTGGAACGTCATTAAAAAAAATTTAAACCAGGCATTCCTAATATTGGAATCCAGAGGAAGCTTATGCAGCGACTGTCTTCTTCCACAGCCAGGCACGGCACAACATTTTGTCAACGGAATGTTTATTGCTGGTAGCTCGCTTGGGACCTTTTTGTTTACTTTTGTTTACCTATGCGTGAATGCGCGAATCGGTGGGCGGGGCTAAACCGGCCGTGTTGAAGTAGGCGTTGATGAGCGGGTGGGGTTTTAGCGTCATTGACGTCATACTTCCACACTTTCAAAAACGAGACGTTTGTTGAGGCTGGTGTCAATAAAAGCTTTTATTGGACTAACAAGGTCGTTTTCAGTTCTGAAACTTACAGGATATTCTTATAATATGATGACCTCTTAGATGTCAAAAGCTCAAGGAAAATTTGATTTCTCAGTTCATCACCCCTTTAATACTCGCTAATACTCTAATGACAGTAAGTTGACATGTTGCTGCAAAGTTACTTATAGTTAGTAGAATGTCTCAAGTGGACTATCTAAATAAAGTGTTACCCAAACATTTTTTCTGTTGAATTGAAAGACATCGTAAGTCCAGCCTGTTTTCTGATTGCCTTATTTCCAATTAACTTGACAAAATAAACAATCCTTCTGGCTAACCTCTGCACAACCAATTAAAGGCTAACCTGACCAGAACCCTGCCAGTCACTGAACACACAGGCTTTTCTAAACGCACAACTATACCGCATTTTCCGGAATACATTTTTAATTCTAATCTTTAACATGCTGAGATTTATATTCCAAAATGACTCATGTAATGATTTGTTGTTAAGTGAGAGGGAACAAAAATATGACATTTCCGGAAAATAAGGTATTTGCTTTGGTCTCTTTTGTTCCTTCTAATGATGTTTGTCCCTTTTAGATTCCTGTATCTGGTTGCAGGGGTTATTTTGTTTACATTAACCGGTAACTGCTTGTTTCTTCACTGCAGCACAGGACTGTTACATCACTGCTTCAACAGATTGCACTAAAACAAAAATCACCTTTTCATATGTAGCTGTGGTTGAGGATCTGCTCACACTGACCCAATAATTAGCACTTCTGATTTGGGAGGCTTGGACTTTCTGCATGGAGTCATGGGAAGCAAAGGGTTGTATCCTCATCTTGATGTGTATCCGGAATCACTGTTTCTTGTTGATCTTGCAGTGTGTCAGCTGCAGGACTGACCTTGGGAGAGGGCTTGAGTCCGGAGCTCAGGTCAGAGTCAGACACAGACAGCTCTTCTGTAACAACTGCTACAGAGGTAAGCCGCAACCAACATGCCATTAATATAAGCGTGTACAATTCACTGGTTGCTTTTGGCGTCAAGAATATAGTAGTCTTGACCTGCCTTTATTCCTTGATTAAATGACACTGCTAACACTGCAAATAGTTACAAACTGCTGCTAAATTATATCCAAATGATTCTACATCACTTGCCCTCACATATGTATTATATTCCACACTTAACAATAAGGCTTCATTAGTTAACATTTGTTTACTACTTTAGTTAACACAAACTAAGAATGAACAATGCTTCAACCTTTATTAGTCTTAGTCAATGTTAATTTCAACATTTACTAATGCATTAACATCAAAAGGTGAGCATATTGTGGCTATAATTAAAGGGATTGAGGCTGAATTTGACTATTTATGTTATCCTCTAAATGTATCACGTCTGAATTGGAAATATTAATGCACCGCTATAAACTGCTGTGAGGTATAATCTGCATGTTATCTAGACGCCTCTCTCAGAGTTATATGAGGGATTATGAGTCCATCCGTCCATTATAACAAAGAGAAAACACATGAATGACTATTTTTATTAACTAACATTAAAGGAGCTGTATGTAAGAAATGTATTTAAAATAATCATAAAATGGCCCTGATATATCACTAGACATTAAGAAATCATGTTCATTTCAAATACTTATATCACTGACAACAGTAGTCCAGCCAGGATATTGTCATTTAAAAAGTAAAGTTGCAGCCCTCAACTGATGTTGATGTTGTCATGTTGTGTTTTGGTATGATGCTCCACCCTCCACCGATCTACCAGTCAGCTGCTACAAATGTGTCAGATAAAAAAATGTTGGATCCTGCCGCCTATCTGGCAACCTCGAGTCGGGGGAAGGGGATACATTTTTGAATGTATTTTGAATGTTATTGCAGTACCAGTTTTGGCCACAATCTTACATAAAGCTCCTTTAACAAAAATTAATAAATACTGTATATACAATGCATTAAGGAATATGAACTACAATAAGGTCTCATTTGTTAACATTAGTTAAATATATTGCTAATTATTATTATATTATATTATGGGGTCAGTATGTTATTTTTAACGTCCAACTCTTATGTATTTATAAAAACAGTAATATTGTGAAGTTATAAATCTTATAAACAATTTAAGTTAACATTTTATATATTTTTTTTATACATTTTAAATGTAATTTATTCCTGTGACAGCAAAGCTTAATTCACTATTCAGTATCATATGATCCTTAAGAAATCATTGTAATATGCTGCTTTGGTTTTCAAAAAACATTTCTTATTATATCAACTGTCAAAAGGAGTATATACATTGTATTTTTTTTCTATATAATGTGGAACCCAAAGACATTTTTTCAAGAATCTTCACATAGATCTTTTAAATATAATTGTTTAAAGTGACCATATGCCTAAAAAAATCACTATTAAAGCACAGTGACTATTTTTGTGATGAACTCACTGAAATATAAGTCATTTTTCACAGATAATCTCAGCTGAATATTTCGAAATGGTTTGGCGTCCTGACATTTGGTTTCAGAAACATTTGTAAATAAGTATGTCAAAAACATCAAATGTCATGTCAATTTTTGTTTGACAATTCCTTTATCGTTTTGATCCTTAGCTCAGTTACATTCATCAATGGAGGGCTCTCAGTGAAACCTGCTTTTGTTTTTAAGAACAGCTCTATGCTAACTGAAAGACTATGCATTTTCCCTTAGTCTGTCCCTCCTCCTCCAAGTGACCAGAATGCCTTGCAACAGATGGAAGAGGAGTGTACCACAGAAACGGCCTCGGGAATCTGAACTATCAGTAAAATCTTAACACTGCAGCAGGCTTTATCCACTGCTTACTTTTACGTCTTTGACAATCAATACAATGAGACTGATATTTCTGTGATTGTTCTCATAGCATGACCGCTATAGTGAAGAGTTAGAACATGTTACTGATCACTGCTGAAACCCCTCAGGTTGTTTCTGTACTGGCAGACATCTGTGGTGAGATGTAAGATGTTATGCATTCCATGTGGTAACAAGTAATAACATGTCTAATGACTCCCTAAGAACTGTTTTATATTTAATTTTTTGATGCAAGTCCTTAAGAACTAATGTTTAGCATATATGTTATTCTATGTATGTGTCTTTAATATAAGCTTTCCTCTCATAATTATTTAATAAATGTTCTAGCACGCTTTATTTGGTAATTAATCACTTTTTCCCCGTCTCATTTGTAGAAATCACATAGTGGTGATGGTGGAGGGAACAGTATGTAAAGGTTAAGTCATTGTTTAGTATCAATTATTTAAGAGGAATCTTATGCTAAAGTTTTAAACAAGCTGCTTAAACATAGATGGTAATAATGTGACATTTATTTAGGCTTACAGATTTAGAAATGTTCTCCAGTAGATGGCACTCTGGGTGTAACTGGCATAAATCTGTTTTTTTTTTCCATAGAGGTAGGTTCTGCCAATCAGATGGCTTGCTAATAGAGGTTCTATTGCATATAATTGTAAGATCAAATTACCTGAGATGGTTCTTTCCAAGCCCCTATGGTGGAAATTTATGTGGGATTTCTCTCTCTCTCCCTGTTTGTCTTAGCCTAGTTAAAACTGGCTAAACTATTAAGTGTTGCCATGAAAATAAAGCTTATTTTTAAATACAAAATTATGGACTGAAACTGTTTTCACTGAAACTCCCTTATTTCTTTTGAAAACATCAGCCCGTTTTTTTATCGGAGTCATTATCTCTTCATATCCTGAAACAGATACATACTTCATTCCTAATTTGGGTAATTTAAGAGTGGCTGTAGAGCATCACCAGACTTTTCTGCTTCCTGTCATTAACTTGCTCCCACAGTCGTCTCCATTCCCACCAGTGTAAACTCATCCTCAATGGCTCTACAGTGCAGCACTTAATTGCCCTCTGGAGTGCTGACATAACAGCTTCCTGCGTTACTTTTTTGCGTTACAAATTTAATTAATGGATCTGTATGTAAGAAATGTATTTCAAATAATCATCAAATGGCCCTGATATGTCACTAGACATTAAGAAATCATGTTCATTTCAAATACTTATATCACTGACAACAGTAGTCCAGCCATTGTCATTTAATAAGTGAGGTTGCAGCCCTCAACTGATGTTGATGTTGTCATGTGTTTGTCTGATGCTCCACCCTCCACCAATCTATCAATCACGAAGTCAGTAAGGTACAATAATTTGAAAGTGATTGCAGTACCAGTTTTGGCCACAATATTGCATACGGCTCCTTTAATAACATGCATGATTAAGTGCTTCAATTGGTTTTGGTGGAAAAACAAAATGAGGAACATCATCTGCAATGGCGGGAATGCGGCTTTGTTCTGGTGTTTTTATCCTGGCATATCCAGTTGATTAGAATACCAGTGTAAATTGTGCACATCTGCCACATACTTGCCTGGAAAGGGGAGCACTGGATTTTTGAGTGAACAGTTCCTTTAAAAGGGGTTTACTGCTATTATTGACACTGAAATCAAATCTAATTATTATTATTTTTTGTATAATTCACTATTTGTATAATTACATGATGACTGGTGCACTGTGGGGAAAAAAATAAATCTGGCAAGGATGCCAATCTTTGGCATGCTTTCATTTAGTTACATTATCGACAGTGATTTAGTGGTGCCTGGAGAAGTAGGTAATGTCTTAATTTAGGCCCCCCTAATTTTTTTAAAGCATCCAAGCTAAGGATGAACGCTCTGTGTTATAAACAGTGACATGACTACTAGTCTTGCATTGGTATTCAATATGCAAGACTATAGAATATAGAATATAATGAATACCTATAGAATCAATAGTGTTCTTGCATATCAGGACCACATATATGATTTTCGAAATAACCAGGTCCCATAAATGATATTTATAGGGGTTCGGGGGCATGCCCCCTGAGAAAATGTTTATTTTCCTGATCTCAACATGAATCATTTTAAGGTGTTTTGATGGCCAAAAAAATAGACAACAGTAGCTTTAAAAGCATGAAGTAGCCTATTTGATCAGATTCTTAAACATGAAAATCAGTTCCAGTTTCAGCTACCTTTTCTTTCCCAAATTAATAAATGTTTTTGGACTAATCTGTTAATTTAATTAATGGTTCAATTGCTCACTCATAAAGACAGTCACTTGTCGCCACCCTCTGGCTTAATGATGCAAGTTACGCAAAGCAGAGAGTGATACAAATAGTGAAAAGATGAACAAAAACGTTATACAAATATATTTATAGAATAATGATGGCAATATATTTAATTGGGTACTTGTGTTGTTAAATTGATCTTATAATTTCCACTGTCTTTGATCAAACTGATAATTACAGTCGGTCATTTAAAACTTCTATAGAAAAACAGCAAGACTTGCCTTTTTCATGTCAGTGTCAGGTAAGAGAAAGATATTTGTCTAGATTTGTCTGCTCACGCATGCATGTTTGTTATAAACAGCCACTGCAATACACTTGAAGTTTGCTTAAATCTGCTGTAGGTAACTTTTGTAAAAAATTAAATAAAAATAATTACATACACTGTAAAAAATGAGCGTGATTTTTAAAGGTGCTCTATGCGATTTTTAGCGGCCACTAGTGGGGATGTTTCAGAATGCAACAAGAGCGCTCGTGCTCGTGTGTGCGTGATCTATCTCAAGAGCGAGCATTCACTACACGGCCACACGGAGACTTTCAACGCAACGGCGAAATCATCACACAACATGCTGGAAACTAATGTAAACTCCCACTGCAGGTACAATAATAGCCTACTTTTATCAGCTTGACGTTGAACTAATGCTCTGTGCTCGTCCATGATAATGTTACAATAAACTGCTGTGCATTTAGCCGACATGTGATGTAGCATGAGCCATTTCTCTAACTATTCGTGTATCTTTCACAATCAGCAATGTCAACATCGGTGAATGTATAATATGATAACGAAAACGGTTAGTGAACTAAACTGAACAGTTTCAGTGTATCAGTAAGATCGCAGGAAGTGACATTACTGCTGGAAATGTGTATAAACAATATGACAGTAGTGGATGAGTGACGTTAGTCAGTAGATCTAGTAAATAAAATAAGTTACATCCTAAAGCACCGACTTTCTGTTATCCTGGAACCTTCTTTTGTATTCATGTCATGTGTCATGTAAGAGTTTACCTTGCTATTTCACTAGAGTTTACTATGTTGATCCGCGTTTCCGTCCGGAGTCGATCAGATTCACGTTTTGCCTGACGAGCTTGAGCAGATAAAACTTTTATATATATATATATATATATATATATATATATATATATATATATATATATATATATATATATATATATATATATGTATATATGTGGAGTTTGTGTTGGAGTCTGTGTTGTGCTGGAGGCAGGACGTTTTGGGGAGTTATCAGACTCTGTGTCGTCAGCTGAAGTGCCGTTGGTCGCATCCATAGACAGTAAAAGAAATGGACACAGCGACCCCGTTGATTTCAACGGAGAGAGCTGAAGCTCAACATGGGCACTCACTTCCTGATAGTCGAGCGTTCTGCGCAGGCTCAACGACGTAGATGTCACGTGAGCAATCTGACTGACAGTTGAAAATCGTCTAGTAGCTGTGCCTACACAAATTTTAATCGTGCACACAGACGGCGAAGCGCGACCTGGAGCAACTTTTTGTAAGTATTCTGATTAATTATTTTGTCATTTTGCTTCTATCTATGCCATGGGCTGATTTTAAGACAGTAAAAGATTGCCTGCAAGGCTGTGCGAGCTTCTCCTCCTGTGTATACGGTAACTTCTCCACTGCGCGACGGACAGTCGAGTGGTTATGACGCAATTTTTAGCCTATTTTTACAAGAACGGCTTCTACGGGGCCATAACGTAACATACAAAGTAATGGAGCCTTTTATACATTGTCGTGTTTCTTTAGAAATAAATAATGGATAAATGGAGTCTTTGGACGCCTCAGATGTAAAGTTATTCGCTGTCAAAGTGACGCCTAAATGAATGGGAGTCAATGGGATGCTAACAGCAGGAGATAGTCCGCTACAATGGCGGCCCCCAGAGGCAGCTTCAGCGTCCGGCTGATGGATTACCCCCTTGGTCGCATCTCGCATATTTGACTGTAGGATAGAGAGGCTAGAGCTAGGCTCGGGAGCGCGCATGCACGTCACATCTGATGGATTTCGCAGGAAATCCGACCCGGAGACCTCACATATAAATATGAATATTGGCCTTCAGAGGTAATAGCAAAACCTGAAAAGTGGATCATTGCAATGTGTGATTACAACCCCTTCAAACACAGGCAATAAAAAAGGCTTCATTTTATAAAATAAGTTACATAAAGAACCTTTAACAGTAAAAGACTGTAAAAATGCTAGAGTGAAAAATGGTAAATTGGTTAACAGAAAGTTTCCTTACTATATACGCGTAAATAACTGTGATAAATAATGGTACATTTAATGTAATTTTACTGTAAAATACTGTTACATTTAGTTTTTGGAAGTGAAAACGTCATTGTATAATTTACAGTGAAAAAAATGTAAATTGACATTCCCACAATTCCCTGCGTGACACTTCACATTTAATGTATTTTAACTGTTTCTTCATAATTTTCTTAGTTTTTTTTTTCTAATCAGTTATGCACATTAGGGGTTTATGTTACATTTAATGTTGTTAAATAAATACTTTTTGCATTTTTATCATTTCAACATGTTACCATGATGGTGTTTAATGTTTGTATGAATGACACTTTCAATGTCACCTTCTTGTGGAAGAGCTGATTATGATGAGCTTTGATTGATAATTTGACTCTCATTATGGCTGTGATTGTTGGCTGTCAGTGTATTACAATTGAACAAAACAGATATTAATAAATAAAAAGGCCAGTAAATTAACATTATATCAGATACTGAAATACGGATTGTAAGTCTGTAAAACCTAAAATGTTGCTACCGTATTTTTAACAGGAAAACTCTGGTAACTACAGCTGTAATTTTTCCTGTAATTTAATGGATTTTTTTGTGTATTTGTTAACTGTAAATCATTTTGGCGTGCAACAATGAGAACATTTTGAATTTGCACAACTGTGATAAGAAAATGCTGTTTTGATGAACATATGGTGCAATTCCTTTCCTCTGAATAGAAACGGCTAAATCGTCCCTCAGTAGCCTGTTCTTCCCAGAATTGTTGTGGAAGTTATGACCTTAGTGCACTAGCCACAAGGGTTCACATCACCCATAAAGCATAGCATTCCGCTCATGCGTGCAACCAAGTCTCAGATGTGTCCTCTTGCTTGGTTAGCCAGTGACGCTCGCTTCGTGCAATCTGAGCTTCCTATCTGCTAGCTGAGGCCAATAGATTCCCTCTTGAGAGACCAAGAGACAATTGGTATCATTCTTCAACGGATTTAAATAATATCCAAATAACCCTCAAATTGAATTTTGTATATGGGGGATATAAAAGCCAACCTGGGTCAGATGATGCTAAACAAAAGTAGGCCACTCAAATTCGAATAAAGTCTCTCTCATGGTGCCTGCCACGGATTGTTTTTTATTTGTCCACTGTCTGCAAAAGACTCCCTATTTAATTAGCATAAGCTATTTTAGCCCTTTTTTATTTATTCACGTTGACATTTAATCTCTATCTGTTGTGCTCAAGACCTGTATATTTTTTTCCATTCCCTTTAGCCATTTCATAAACACATGGCCTTTTTTTAAGGGCACGGTAGCACTTCTGTGACTTCATATGGGAGTGCAGTGAGGTTTCATTTATTTATTTTCTTTACCGTCATGGCAGATCTAGGCTTTCCCACTAAACCCCTAAAGCAGCGTAAGGGTTCTCAGCCAAATGTAGGATGTTTTGCTTTACCTTGCAAAGCATATCCACAAACAAGAAGCAGCTTGGGAACAGCGCTTAAGAAAATATTGGATCCCAGTAGTCTGTGCATATTATGGTCTTTCTGCGTATCACTTCGATATGGTCTCTCTCAGGCTCTCTATTACAGGGAAGTTTGCACTCACATGACATTGCTCTGTGGAACAGTGATCTACAGTGACCTGTTTAACTGAAGGAGTGAATTGGTCTCGGTGATTACTTTCCTGTTACTGTTTTGGTCTATGTGGAAAATGGGCACATTACAGAATTTTCCCATACGAATGAACGGAAATTCAGGACACTCCCTAATCTAAACATTACAAATGATTAATGAATTTCTTTCTTTCTTTTCTTTCTTTGAGAGCGTGGTTTCTGGTCCTAGGCTTGACTGCGCTGTGAAGTGGTGGCGGGTGGAGGCTGTGGCTGGGAGCTTTGAGTAGACGGCTGTTTTGGGCGATCTGCTGCGAAGCTAGATCGCTTTAGTAAGAAGTGCTTCATAGCCTGTGACATCTTCTGAACCTCAGCAAATCTATCTGTAATATATTTGACGGATGATCCAAAGAGGCCAGCTGTCCGGCATCTCAGATAACGTCAGCCACAGGTGTCTCTAAGCAACGGTGAGAGAAGCCATGTTCCCGCCCAATGGCCTGTGCAGCAGATTCCACGGCGCGAAGAGCCAGGTCCGTAGCGCTCCTCAAATCGCTGCTATAAGCGCTGCTTGCATAGCGGAAGTAGTGCTGCAAGCTTTCAAATGTAGGGCCGTCTTAGCACGCCGTCCAGCAGAGGGTGGGCAAAGCTTCTGCTGGAGGAAGTGTTATACTCTGTCTTTAGCACCGTTCACCACGCGGAATGCTGCCGAGTCAGAGGTACGTGGTCCCTTTGAAGGACACATCTATCCAGTCAGCTGTGGCGGGATCTGCAAGCTCTGCCCCGCAAGTCGTCAGGCCCGTACGACTTGCGGGTTGAGGTCCACATAGCTCGCTCAATCCTCACTGTCTGATGCCAGGATAGATGGCCTCCTCTACAGATGCAGCTATCTCGTCATCATTAAAAGGGTCATGAACTGGCTTTTTAAATGTTTTTGTTTTGTTGTCTGAGGTCAACTTATGACGTTCGCTTGGTTTTTACATTCAAAAACATACAAATGAATAAGTTATGGGCTATTTTCTTCCCTAGTTTTCAGCCTACTTGAAAAATGCTCGGATTTTATGGGCGTTTCGCATTGAAGACTGTGAAGTAAACACCCACTGCTGTGAGTGGATAACAGTTTTGCATATTATAATGAGCTTCAACTCTGTTGTTGGTTTCGGTGCACGTGGGGGAATTTGTTTTGAAAACCACTGTTGTAAAATGGCAACCGGAATGATTTCGCCCATGCATGTTTGACCCAGAGTCCGATCCCGAATCGCAGGACAATGAACCAACAGCACCTCGAATACAACGGATACTTGTAGACACATAGACATAATTATTAGATATCAAACTATCTGTAACAATGCAATGCTAGCCGAGTAGATTATTATTTCTAAAATAAAAATATTACTCACATAAGTGTGTTGCACCACTCCTGTTGGATCCAATATAGAAGGTAACGTGGACTAATCATGCTCCGTACAGATTAACTTTAACCACCGATCGCTGAATAAATACTTCTAGGTCATACACAAAATGCATATCTGTGTCATCTTCATTTCTCCCTCTTATATTATAATGAGTTTAACTCACCCATCGGTGACTCGGTGCACATGGGGGAAAATGTCCAATGTTGTCAAATGGCGATTCGCCCATACACGTTCGACCCAGAGTCCGTGTGTTGCACAACTCCTGTCAGATCCAATGTAGATGGCACATCACCGTTCTTTTCTCTTAATCGGTCTGCAAATCCAGCCTCGAATTGTTAACAAAACAATCCTCTGTGAAATGAAGCGAACATACGGATAATGTTTTACACTCATCAGCTGGAACGTCATTAAAAACTAATTTTAACCAGGCATTCCTAATATTGGAATCCAGAGGAAGCTTATGCAGCGACTGTCTTCTTCCACAGCCAGGCACGGCACAACATTTTGTCAACGGAATGTTTATTGCTGGTAGCTCGCTCCGGTGTGTCATCACGAGGTATGCTTTTGTTTACCTATGTGTGAATGCGTGAATCGGTGGGCGGGGCTAATCCGGCCGTGTTGAATTTGGCGTTGATGAGCGGGTGGGGTTTCTTCGTCTTTGACGTCATACTTCCATGCTTTCAAAAACGAAGCGATTGTTGAGGCTGGTTTCAATAAAAGCTTTATTGGACTAACAAGGTCGTTTTCAAAGACCTCTTATATGTCAAAAGCTCAAGGAAAATTTTATTTCTCAGTTCATCACCCCTTTAATGGCGGAAGCGGCGGCCGTTGTCTGTCGGTGAGCGACCCGAGTAAAGCTCGCGGGCAAACCGACGAGCTTTCATGGGCTGGAGAAAGCTCAGGGAACCGCTGAGTATGGAGCTTTTTGCGGAAGTGCAGACTCTTAGAAAAATGGCAGGCAAGTCCTTAGTCACCCTGGCATTAGCTTGCAATGATGGCAGCCGCTAGCTGATCAAGGGTATTACTGATTGGTTAATTAATTTGAATATCCCCAACTGGGCAAGGCAAAGGCAACAGTGGCAAGAAACCGAAAAACTCCATCAAGTGACCTAATGGTGAAAAAAAAAAACCTTGGGAGAACCCAGGCTCAGTTGGGGCCAGTTTTCCTCTGGCGTTTATGAAAACAATTGATTTAGGAATACTATCCCTAGAACAAGAAAAGGCTTTTGACAGAGTAGATCATTCTTATCTGTTCAATGTTTTAAGTGAATATGGCTTTGGGAATAGTTTTATTTCTTGTATTAGATTACTTTATGAAACAGCAGAATGGATGGTAAAAGTGCCTGGGGGGTTAAGCTTGCCTATTAAAGTCCGAAATGGGAATAAGGCAGGGTTGTCCACTTTCGGGTCAGCTCTATAGTTTAGTTTGAACCATCATTGTGTGAATTCAGAACTTCATTAAATGGTTTACATATTGAAAGATCATTTAATAAACCCATGAAACTTTATACTTATGCTGATGACCTCACTGTGATAATTAAGGATAAAGAAGATATACAAAGTATATTAAGTTATTCAGTGCTATGAAAAGGCTTCTTCATTCAAAATAAATTGGGGAAAAGCGAAATGGTGCCGAACCACAAGTTCTATACCTTAATTGCCTGGAAATGTTGGATGGAGAAGAGATGGGGGTTTTTAGGGTCAGATTTGTATAAAACGAAAAACTGGGATGGAATGATAGAAAAGATGTGTGTACTTTCTCAATTAGAGAAAGAGTCTTAGATAGTAAATAACCTTATTGCATCTTCACTGTGGCATAAAATGGCCATTTTGGATCCTCCTTTTAACCTCATCAAAGATATTCAAAGACAATTGGTTAATATATATATATATGAAGAGTTCAGATGCAAAAGCCTCAAGTGCCATTTGAAATTTTCTTTTAAAATGATATTTTTTATCAAGCTCTGTATATTTAAGTTCAGAATTTCACTTAAATGGCAATGAAGATTACCTATTAATTGTCATTTAAGTGAAATTACTGAACTTAAATATACAAGCTTGATAAAAATGGTCATTTTTGAAGAACATTTCAAATGGCATTTAGAGGCTTTTGCATCTGAACTCTTCATATATATATATTTTTTCTTTATCAGGACAACACACTAGATTTACTTTTGCATTTATTCATTTAGCTGACACTTTTATCGCAAGCGACTTACAATTGCTATATATGTGAGGTCGTATGCCTCTTGGAGCAACTAGGGGTTAAGTGTTTTGCTCAGGGACACATTGGTGTCTCACAGTGGATTCGAACCTGGTCGCCCACACCAGAGGCATATGTCTTATACACTGCACCATCACCACCAGTACTGGATGAGAGCTGTCCTGTATCTACCAATTTTTGAAGTAAGACAAGGACTTACTGACATTGAATGCAGAGTTGCTGCCTTTAGATTGCAGGCTGCCCAAAAACGTTTGCATAACGGCACATCAGCTGGACAGATGTAGCCTGTGGACTGTTGCAAAAAGGAGGACAATTGGACCTTGATCAACACCTCTTTTTAATGGACCTTGATGGAGTGGATTTAACTGGTTTAACGCCATTTTATAAGACAATGCTTAGAGTTTGGAAAGTCTTCTCAAATTCTTTTAAACAAGGGTCTGTCAAAGGTTTCGGGGGAAAAGAAGAACCCATAATTTATAACCCTGTCCCTGTCTTTAAAAAGTTTAAACTCTGTTTCAATGAGAAATGCACTTGTAAGAGCAGGTCTCGCCAAGGTGTCATGTTTTCTGAATAAGAAGGGTGGTCAGCCACAGAACATCCTGCGATAAAGATTGATATGAAATCCTTGCGTCTTTCTGAAAGACTATTAGCTGAAATTGGAACTGCTAAACCTTTTGATTTTAAAAGTGCTCTGGATAAAGAATTGTCTGAACAAAATGTTGATGACAATGTAAAAGACTTTCCAGAATTGGAAGTAAAAGTTGGTGTGGTCTCATGGCAGGAGGAGGAAGGAAAACCTCCTCCTGATTAGGAATCAGATCTGGTCATTTATTAACTTTACCTCATACCATGGTGTTACCTGAATGTAGATCATTATATAAGCCACCACTGTCTAGAAGGTTTCGTGATATACAATGGAGAATTTTCCATGGTGCCATTGCTGTCAATTCTTTATTTCGGTGTTGAATCCAGAAAGTTAATTCTGCTTGCCCTTTCCATCTTCAGAGGGAGACTATTTTTCATGCTTTTATGTATTGTTTTAGATTCAAACTTTTGTTTATGATATTCAAAGGTTTGTTTTGTAGGTTTGATGAAACTTAATGAGACTTTAATTTTGTTTTTCATGACATGTTGCATTTTGGGACTTTTTAGGAAGAAATGTTTCAGTGCACTAATTTTGCAATTAAGACAGCCCTTAAAGTCTAGTAAGATTTAATTTGATGGGCTCGACTTCTGCAAATAAGGGCACACAGATGTTGTTTATCTGAAAACATGTCATACCTGATTGCTGTAGCGTCTAGACCATTCAGACACACAGAAATTATTCATTATATTTAATGAATATTCTAGCAAACTCACTCTCCCAACAAAGGTCTGTGAAACTTCCCCCAAAAACTAACATCACAAAGGAAGTGCTGGCAGAACCTGGTGTCCTGTTAAGACTGATAACAACGACCCAAAAAGGATTGTGCAGGGAATTGTGACTCATGTAAATTCTTAAAGAGAAGGATAAATGAACCCGTTTAATCCTATATATATATATATATATATATACTGTATATATATATATATATATATATATATATATATATATATATATATATATATATATATATATATATATGAAGAGTTCAGATGCAAAAGCCTCTAAATGCCATTTGACATTTTCTTCTAAAATGACCATTTTTATCAAGCTTGTATATTTAAGTTCAGTAATTTCACTTACACTCACCGGCCACTTTATTAGGTACCCCATGCTAGTAACGGGTTGGACCCCCTTTGCCTTCAGAACTGCCTCAATTCTTTGTGGCATAGATTCAACAAGGTGCTGGAAGCATTCCTCAGGGAGTTTGGTCCATATTGACATGATGGCATCACACAGTTGCCGCAGATTTGTCGGCTGCACATCCATGATGCGAATCTCCCGTTCCACCACATCCCAAAGATCCTCTATTGGATTGAGATCTGGTGACTGTGGAGGCCATTTGAGTACAGCGAACTCATTGTCATGTTCAAGAAACCAGTCTGAGTGAGATGATTCCAGCTTTATGACATGGCGCATTATTCCTGCTGAAAGTAGCCATCAGAAGTTGGGTACATTGTGGTCATAAAGGGATGGACATGGTCAGCAACAATACTCAGGTAGGCTGTGGCGTTGCAACGATGCTCAATTGGTACCAAGGGGCCCAAAGAGTGCCAAGAAAATATTCCCCACACCATGACACCACCACCACCAGCCTGAACCGTTGATAAAAGGCAGGATGGATCCATGCTTTCATGTTGTAGACGCAAATCTGACCCTACCATCCGAATGTCGCAGCAGAAATCGAGACTCATCAGACCAGGCAACGTTTTTCCAATCTTCTATTGTCCAATTTCGATGAGCTTGTGCAAATTGTAGCCTCAGTTTCCTGTTCTTAGCTGAAAGGAGTGGCACCCGTGTGGTCTTCTGCTGCTGTAGCCCATCTGCCTCAGAAGTTCGAGTCATTGAGTCACTATTTGAGTTATATTGGTTATTTGAGTCACTGTTGCCCTTCTATCAGCTCGAACCAGTCTGGCCATTCTCCTCTGACCTCTGGCATCAACAAGGCATTTCCGCCCACAGAACTGCCGCTCACTGGATGTTTTTTCTTTTTCGGACCATTCTTTGTAAACCCTAGAGATGGTTGTGCGTGACAATCCCAGTAGATTAGCAGTTTCTGAAATACTCAGACCAGCCCTTCTGGCACCAACAATCATGCCACGTTCAAAGTCACTCAAATCACCTTTCTTCCCCATACTGATGCTCGGTTTGAACTGCAGGAGATTGTCTTGACCATGTCTACATGCCTAAATGCACTGAGTTGCCGCCATGTGATTGGCTGCTTAGAAACTAAGCTTTAACGAACAGTTGGACAGGTGTTACCTAATAAAGTGGCCGGTGAGTGTAAATGACAATTACTTAGGTAATCTTCATTGCCATTTAAGTGAAATTACTGAATTTTAATATACAAGCTTGATAAAAATGATCATTTTAGAAGAAAATTTCAAATGGCACTTAAAAATTAACCCTTGAATAACCCTTGATTAATCATTTGGTCAATAACAAAAGTTCAACTCAATACTTTGTGCCATAACCTTTGTTGGCAATGAAATCATGTAAGTCTTCACCAGGTTTGCACACACTGTAGCTGGTATTTTGGCCTATTCCTCCATGCATGTCTCCTCTAGAGCAGTGATGTTTCGGGGCTGTTGCTGGGCAACACGACTTTTAACTCCCTCCACAAATTTTCTATGGGGTTGAGGTCTGGAGACTGGCTAGGCCACTCCAGGATCATCGTCATGCTGGAATCCAGCCACTGTCTTCATCTTCAATGCTCTTCACTGATGGTAGGAGGTTTTGGCTTAAAATCTCACGATACATGTCCCCGTTCATTACTCCCTCAAACACGGATCAGTTTTCCTGTCCCTTTGCAGAAAAACAGACCCCAAAACATGATGTTTCCTCCCCCATGTCTTCACAGTAGGTATGGGGTTCTTGGGATGCAACTCTGCATTCTTCTTCCTCCAAATACGCGAAGTCGAAGTTTTTACCAAAAAGTTCTATTTTGGTTTCTTCTGACCTCATGATATTCTCCCAATCCTCTTCTGGATCATCCATATGCTCTCTGGCAAACTTCAGATGGGCCTGGACATGTACTGACTTAAGCGGGGGACACGCCTGGCACTGCAGGATTTGAGTCCCTCTCGGTGTAGTGTGTTACTTATGGTAGCCTTTGTTACTTTGGTCCCAGCTCTCTGCAGGTCATTCATCAGGTCCCTCCATGTAGTTTCTGGGTATTTTTGCTCACCATTCTCATGATCATTTTGACCCCACGGGATGAGATCTTGCATGGAGCCCCAGATTGAGGGAGATTATCAGTGGTCTTGTATGTCTTCCATTTTCTTACAATTGCTCCCACAGTTGATTTTTTCACACCAAGCTGCTTGCCTATTGTAGATTCACTCTTCCCAGCCTGGTGCAGGTCTACAATTTTCTTCCTGGTGTCCTTCGACAGCTCTTTGGTCTTGGCCATGGTTGAGTTTGGGGTGTGACTGTTTGCCTGAGCAAACCATCAGTTTAGTTCTAACACGCCCTTCTTTTGCAGGGGTAAGGATACTTAATGTATCAAATAATGAGACTCAGTTTACTTGCATGTCTTGTCCATTTGAATTAAACTGTCGTGACTTGTGATGCAATTTGTTGAGGCTCCAGCTGATCTTTGCTGATGTAGTCTTAATGAGAGAGAACCAGTGAGAGTCAGAGGATCTTCTGGTGAATGGAAAGACAAGGCCGTTAACCATGGTTTTGGTTAACCATCAGTATGCAAGTCATGTTTCAGACCAAAATAGTTTAGAAGAGAGAATGAAGACCAAAAACAAACCACATAAAAGGAAAATCATGAGATGAAAAAGATGCATGTTAATACATTTATCACATGGTTATATATATATATATATATATATATATATATATATATATATATTAGGGCTGTGCAAAAGTTAATTGCGATTAATCGCATGCTTACATAATATATTTGTGTGTGCTGTATATAATTATTTTGTATATATAAATACCTATGCATGCATGTATATATTTAAGAATTATCTGCGCTTGAAATCTCTATATATATATATATATATATATATATATATGCACTCACCGGCCACTTTATTAGGTACCTCATGCTAGTAACGGGTTGGACCCCTTTTGCCTTCAGAACTGCCTCAATTCTTCGTGGCATGGATTCAACAAGGTGCTGGAAGCATTCCTCAGGGAGTTTGGTCCATTTTGACATGATGGCATCACATCAGTTGCCGCAGATTTGTCGGCTGCACATCCATGATGCAAATCTCCGTTCCACCACATCCCAAAGATGCTCTATTGGATTGAGATCTGGTGACTGTGGAGGCCATTTGAGTACAGCGAACTCATTGTCATGTTCAAGAAACCAGTCTGAGATGATTCCAGCTTTATGACATGGCGCATTATCCTGCTATCAGAAGCCATCAGAAGTTGGGTACATTGTGGTCATAAAGGGATGGACATGGTCAGCAACAATACTCAGGTAGGCTGTGGCGTTGGCAACCGATGCTCAATTGGTACCAAGGGGCCCAAAGAGTGCCAAGAAAATATTCCCCACACCATGACACCACCACCACCAGCCTGAACCGTCGATACAAGGCAGGATGGATCCATGCTTTCATGTTGTAGACGGCCGAATTCTGACCCTACCGTCCGAATGTCGCAGCAGAAATCGAGACTCATCAGATCAGGCAACGTTTTTCCAATCTTCTATTGTCCAATTTCGATGAGCTTGTGCAAATTGTAGCCTCAGTTTCCTGTTCTTAGCTGAAAGGAGTGGCACCCGGTGTGGTCTTCTGCTGCTGTAGCCCATCTGCCTCAAAGTTCGACGCACTGTGCGTTCAGAGATGCTCTTCTGCCCACCTTGGTTGTAACGGGTGGTTATTTGAGTCACTGTTGTCCTTCTATCAGCTCGAACCAGTCTGGCCATCTCCTCTGACCTCTGGCATCAACAAGGCATTTCCGCCCACAGAACTGCCGCTCACTGGATGTTTTCTCGGACCATTCTCTGTAAACCCTAGAGATGGTTGTGCGTGAAAATCCCAGTAGATTAGCAGTTTCTGAAATACCCAGACCAGCCCTTCTGGCACCAACAATCATGCCACGTTTCGAGCCAGACTCAAATCACCTTTCTTCCCCATACTGATGCTCGGTTTGAACTGCAGGAGATTGTCTGACTCATGTCTGCATGCTCGTGAAATGCACCCAGTTGCCGCCATGTGATTGGCTGCTTAGAAATTAAGTGTCACCGCAGCAGTTGGACAGGCGTACCTAATCAAGGTGGCCGGTGAGTGTATATATATATGAATATTAGGTTTTGCAGAAAGGAATGCTCTGCTAAATGTTTTAGCTAGTTGTTTGAAATTGAGCCTGTTTATCAGTTGAAGAGGGCTTTTGGGACAAGCTCTCATTTTAGAGTTAAATCTCTAGGTGAAAGAAGGAAAGCAGAAATAAAATTAGAAAAATTAAGATGGGAGGATGAGAGAAACAAATTCCATTAAATGTAGGACAGTGGGGAAAAAAAGATGGTTGAAAATTGAAAGATTTCAGACTTTCCAAAAGTCCATTGTAGAATTGACCTATAGGGAGATTTCATAAAAAGGGTTTGTGAGCTTGTTTCAGAGAACTGTTTGCATTCTCATGTTTGTGGTCTGAAGTCATTCCCATTGGCATCTTGTAACCTTTCCCTTTCATTCATTTCCCCTCACGGTTTTGCAGAAATGCTCTGTGTATTTGTGATCATGTTTGACCCTCTTTGTTTGCGCACTTGGCTGATATCCATTCAAGAACATGAACTGGTTCATGTTTTAGTACTATGCTTCAGACAGTATCCTCCTATCTTAAAGGCTGAAAAAGTTCCATGTCTCAAAGTGCACTTGAGTAACCAAGCTGTGTGGTATTGTATAACACCTGCTCTGTATACGGAGTCTATGAGGGCCATTCTGCCTCAAAATATGCTTTATTATAAAATGACTCCATAATAATAGACCAGCTGTTCATTTTATACACAGACAGAACATTTCTGGAAAGAGACAGTGGTTGTCATATTCTGCACAAAAATAGAGTCAGTGGAAACAATGGATCCTTTTCTCAGACAGTGAGGTGTTTTAACAGTCATCAGCATCATAAATCATGCAACGCTTTTTATATTTTCATTTTTTTATGTCCATTTATAACTACTTCTAGTGTATGCCTAGTATAGTATTACCTTTGCATAAGATTACAAAATTGGTAAATGCTGCTGTGAGAAGAGGGTATTTCTAATAGAGCAGCTGTGGGAGTGATGGTAAAGGTGACATCTTCAATCTCTTTGAATAAACTTATAGTTGAGCCGCTGTAGGCACATGGAATATTTAAACATTTTCTTTATTGACTTTCTTGGCCATCAAGAGCCAGTCCCTTAGGCAGCCTATGTGGTAGTGATACAGCTCTCAAATTTAATCAAAAATATCTTAATTTGTATTCCGAAGATGAACGAAGGTCTTGCGGGGTTGGTACAGCATGCGGGTGAGTAATTAATGACTTAATTTTTGGGTGAACTAATCCTTTAATGTTATTTTAATGTGGGATAATTAAGCGAACCGCAAAACTCAGCATTTTGTATGCGTATACCCACTCTGTCACTTCGCTTATCCCAGTTTGGGAACCACTGCCTTAAAATCCCGGAACCAACTGAAAAAGGTTCAATAATGTAACAGATCTGGAAGATATATAAATACTTGTGGTCTTTCCCTTTGGTCAGTGTTTATTGGTTTTGTTAGTGGGAGTTAGTGGGAGTAATGCATGAATAAAACACACAAAGGAGATTTTCATTTTTGTGTAACATTCCAGTTGTGAAAACATCAGCATGAGCTAGTTTTATTATACTACAAAAAATCAATTGAAATAAACAGTGTAATTTATACATACAAAAGAAATTGAAGAATGGAGTGGTGGCTCCATAACCATGTGGGCTATATTAACGTGAATGGGTTTTGTGTGCATTGAAATGGCTGTGTTAAGCAGGTCAAGTGCTCTGCCATTTCGTAAATGTCACAAGTTAGCATTATGGATCAGTATCTTCTGTTGACCTGAGATTGTTTTTCTCGCTTGATATTTAGAATGAGAGTGTTAGAGCTTCAGCCACGTTTGGTTCTCATTTACTTTGTGTGTGTGTGTGTGCTCAGTGTCAACCCACACAGAGCTCATTTCACAAGTTCTTGCAGTGTGGAAGGTTCACAGTCCAGTCCGGCAAGACATCCCAGGCCTCTGGTATCTTTAATTGCTCATTTATTTTCTCTCATTGCTCTAAAATATTCCCTGCTATCTCTAGATTTTAAAAGGTGCTTTTTAATAGGGCTGCACTGAGGACTCCAATAACACACTCTGTTTCTCCTCTTATCCGTTTTGAGAGAGAAAATGAGAGAGGGGCCATGCCAAGGGCTGGAGGAGGAGATAACAGTTTTATACAGTGACCTCCATTAGAAGAATAATTACTTGTTGCCCAGAGTCAAGACACTTGCGATGCTTGGTTAGATGGTTTATTGACAAAAAGAGAAGAAAATTATCCAAAGAGGAAAGCGATATAAACTCAAAATATGCAAAATATTACATGCCTATACACTGATAGAATGCATTAGTGTGCACTTAATTATTACTCTACTTGTGCTTGATGAAAATAATGACTTTCCTGAATTACTGGACTAAATGAGACATAACAGATTATTTTCAAAACGAAACTCACATAAAGGTGAAAATTGACTCATTTTGATGAAAACAGTCTAAGGTGAAAGTCTATATATCTTTTTGCCTACTTTTAGCTCAGACATACTGTAATTCGGAGATGAAATTCAACGTTTGTCATAGACACAAAATAGCATAGTCTAACTAGTAGTGGCTATAAAGCCAGCGCTGGCATTTGAAAAAATAAAACACAAGGCTATGTCTTGAATTATACATGCAAATACATTTAAAATGATTACGTCTTAGCCTATTTACAGATTGTGGCCCAACACTGCTGCCTCTTGTTTTAAAGTCGGAACTGCTTCATGTTTTAGTTACAGTTTCTTGGTGAATCCGGTGTTGAACTCGCGACTTACGATCGTCATTTTCAGGAACATAATCAAACATAAATTGTATCCATTGTTGAGAAAGAATAGCGTCCATGGGAAGCACGAACACAGAAGACCTGACCGCTGCGTGAACAACACACTTCGACGTGCCTCAGAAATATGCGCATAGCCATTTTCTGCATATTCTGAGGGAGGGGTTGATGCAAATGTGTACAGTAGGTTAGTGACGTACCATAACCTAGCTGTAGTCCCAATCGAGTCGTTTCTGTAGGCAATTATACTTCCTGATTTTTAAAAGACGATATCTCTGCTTACACTGAACTTTCAGCGCTGCAACTTTGCAAATACTGTTCATGCACCAACAGCAACATTACACACTATTTAAAATGATAAAAGTGAAATCACAGTCAACCCCTCCCCCCCTTTAATGCTGCTCATTGCGCAGCATTTGGGAATGTATTGTACAGTTAAATTTCTTAATTCATTAAGCTGTATTGTTGCTTTCCATTCACTCCTAAAGCTTTCTGTGAATAAGCCCTGTGTACCATTGCGGTAAGTTGTTAAACAAGGGCAGTTTTTTTTCACACTGGTTAAGGTGTCACGTCCAGTGACGGTGCAACGGCACTGCTGACGAAGTCGTCTCTGACATGCTAATTAACTACAATGGAAACACATTTAGCAAATAAATCCCTCGATGCGCAACAGAAACTCACGTGGCTTTGCCTCAGCAGTGGATTGGTGATTGGATATCAGGACTAACCAGTTAGCCAGTGTCATTGCACGGCATCTGACAGGGTTTATAGCATTTTGTCTGCACACTCTATGCAAGTCATTTATGATGTTGGGGGGTTTTGCGTGGTTTTGCGGCGTCTGCAGTGGGAGAAAGACACTATAGTCTAAAATGTTTCAGCTCAGAACAATTTCACCCTTACTGTGTGGAACACTGTTGATGTGATTTGCTCCCTTTGGACGCTGAACTTATTGGGAATGACGCCTCTAACCTCTCTTCTCAGACTCTCTGTGAGTCCCTGGGCCAAGTATTCATAAAGATTCTCAGGGTGTATTCCACACCTGCCTTCTTTGGTTCCATTGTAACCGAACTCTAGTTCGTTTCCCCACTTGGTGCGGACCTTTTGGGCAGGTGTGAATAGAGCAATCAAACTCGAGTGTGGACCAAACCGAGACCCAGCTGAAGAGGTGGTCTCAGTACGGTTCCAAATCAAACTCTGGTACGGTTCGTTTACGGTGTGAACATGAACCCTCCCAATTGCAAGAAAGCACTGCGCCTTTGAGTTAAACGGCTTCTGTAGTCAGAGTTGTGTTATGGGAAAGTGATCTGTTGTAGTCTACTTCATTTGATAAAATGAGTCATGGTTTGACCTGGAGCTTCGAAGTGCCGTGTTAAAGTAAAAAAAAAAAACTTTGGCAACATTATATCAGTTTCTTCATATTGTGTTTGTACAGAATAACACAAAATTAAGTAAAAGAACAAATATTGCTGTACGAAATATCTCCATGCTGAGCCTTTTTTGCACGTCCTGATTTCCCACTTGAGAATCCTTGTCCAATGAATTGATGACCTTAGCACATGTGTGGTTTTGTAGTAAATGCCCACATTTCTAAGAATTTTCTTAGAATTTTGTCGATTCTTTATGAATACGGGCCTGGTGTTTATGGTTGGTCATCTGCCCTTAGGACTTTGGTGTTGGATCCCAGCATGCAGGACGTTCTTACACTCTGTTCCATTAGCGTAAGATATTACACAGTACAAGAGAACCTCTCCTTACTAACATAACCTCGGCTCTCTCTGAATTCTAGCGGTTCGCTCTGGTTTGAACTGTGTCATTACATTATATCCCATCGAGCTATATTTTTAGGCCCAGGCCATGCCCGCTTTGTCGGGCGGTGACGTAGTGACCATTTTATCGTGATGTCACCAAGGGCTTCTCTTGATAGGCTGCTGCAGACAGCCCAGGGCCGGACTGGCCATCGGGAGCACTGGGACAATTCCCGGTGGCCTGGCAACTGAATTTGGCCTGCTGCCAGCCAACAGCCAACATTATTTATTTATTTATTTTATTTATTAATAGTTTATATTGCTACCTTTACGAGTGATCATTGTCAAATTGTAATTCAATTAAATTATTAATAATGAAAATAACAAATAAAATCATGAATCAAGGCTATCGATTCGACTTTACGCCTCAGCCAAACGGTTAAACAGAAAATGCAAGCAGCACCCAACGGAGAGAAAATGGCCAGGTGGAGCAGAGAGGGAAAGGACAAAGAGAAATAAAGCATTTTAAGAAGAAGCAGCAAAATATTGCAAAATTACTGACCTGTACAGGGCTTGAAGTGCAGGTCAGTTTCATCTGTTAATACTGTCCTTTTTACTTCGTTAACTTAGTATTGAACTACTAGCAAATGTAAGCAATAGCCTAGCACCTGTCGTTACATAACATTACATTCATGGAGCAATCAAAACAAATGAGTGAAACAGCACACAGAAAACTCACAGAAGAAATATACTGAGGTAAAAAAAAATATATATATATAACATATGATTTGTTTAACATAACACAACTAAGGGAGCTGTTTTGCTGAATATTATCACGATTGAAAATGTTACATTTGAATTTATTAACTGTTTTGTTCCATTTCACCGAATAAAAAAGTTCCACAGGAAAGCTACAGCAGCGCAGCGTTTTGAAAGAATCTTGAATGACTCACCAATTAAGATGCTCACTTGCCACCACTTATTGGCGGTTTAGTTTAAAGGGGTGATGAACTGAGAAATCAAATTTTCCTTGAGATTTGACATCTAAGAGGTCATCATATTATAAGAATATCCTGTAAGTTTCAGAACTGAAAACGTCCTTGTTAGTCCAATAAAAGCTTTTATTGACACCAGCCAGTTCATGACCCCTTTAATATTTAAAGGGACACTGTGTAGTCCTGTAGGTATTTTATTATCCTGAAATCAATATTTTTATTCATAAATATGTCCTTAATGGTGTACAAATACCTCTGCAAATTATCTGACTTATCCCCGTAAATGAAGAATTTATTATCTTAATTATCATGGGACGGGTAGGTTCACGGAGGCTTCCATGTTGTCCGCATCTCGAAAAACTATAATAGCAGAGAGTGTCAAAAGTACCATCAGCCAACGCGCTTCCACAACGCGTTTTCGTTCAGACTCAGAGCTAGCGTCACGTGACTGAAAGCATCAGAAACGGAGGAGTAGAGAGCATCTGAGGCGCATTCGCGGAAGTTTAGTTTAGTGCATTGCACTCCTATGTTTTTTTATTTCTCTATTATTTGTGGACGTTAATGGCGGACCAGACATACGCCGAGCCACAGGAGAAGACCTCGTCGGCAAAAAAAGGCCAGACTTGAAAGAAAAAGGAAACGTGACCAGAGATTGCAAAACAGTCGGGTGCAAGCTTGCTATTGATTGGAATAGACTGGATAAACTCTACTTTAATGCTGCCACTGTGAAGGTAAAACAACGTCGTCAGTTCACTTCATTTCATTGAGGATTGTTTTGTAAACAAGACTATTTGCAGACCTATATTGTATCTGACAGGAATGGTGCAACACACGGACACTGGGTCAGACATATTATGGGCGAATCATTTTGAACATTGGACTTTTTCAAACAATTCCCAAGTAAAGAATAAGTAAAACACATTATGCAAAACTGTTCTCCACTAACAGCAGTGGACATTATTTCAAGTCTTCAGTGCGAGACGCCCATAAAACTGAGCATTTTTCAGGTAGGCTCAAAACTTGGGTACAAAATAGCCTATTACTTATTCATTTTGATGTTTTTGAATGCAAAAAACAAGCGAACATAGTAGTAACATTCAAAAACAAGATATAGTAAAATTTGAAAGCCACTTCATGACCCCTTTAATAGTGTCCCTTTAAGTATTCTATTTTTTATTTGTAAATTCAAAACATGTATTTAAAACATTAATCTCAAAACATTATTTATTGCAGTTGTATTTGCAGTACACATTATTTACTTTTATGGGTAACAGCCCTAGTGTCTTCATATTCATATTCATATTCATATTCATTCTTTATTGTCCTCAAGAGGAAATTTGTTTCCACAGTCTGCACCAGGAGCAACATTCAACACTCATAACATACATGAATACATAATGTCCACATAAATTAGTCTTTCTGTGCATTCAGCGCTCTTATGGCCGAAATTACAAAGCTCCTCCCTAGGCGTGATTTTCTAATGGGGTAGCTGTCTATATCTCCGGCCTGAGGGAAGAAAGAGTAAAACATGAGTTAAGCGGGTGGCTCTGGTTTTTTATGATGATGTTTGCTCTGCGAATGATAGCAGCGTCAATGAGAGCCGGCAGGTTGGGTGTGGGAAGGCCTATTATTTTTGAGGAAGTGTTAGTGATTTTAAGAAGCTTGTTTCTGTCAGTAAGTGAGAGCATAGTGAAATAGCAGGTGGCACAATACAGAAGAACTGGTTCAATGATGCTACGGTACAAAAGGAGAAGAAAATGTGGTTTTACTGATAGAGTCCTGAGTTTCCGTATGACAAACAGTCTCTGTTGGCAGCGCCTGTGAATGTCTGTGATTTGATGGTGAAAGTTCAGTTTATTGTCCAGGATGACGCCAAGATACCTGAAACTGTCGACAATGTCTACTGACTGGCCGTTGATGGCGACAGGGCAATGAGCAGTAGAACATTTTTGTCGTGTGTCCATGATAAGTTCCTTTGTTTTAGCGGTATTAAGAAGAAGATGACTGTCTGTACACCATTGGGTGAAATGGGCAACAGATTGGTGGTATGCTGTGACTGATTCTGTACCGGAGAGGAGGGCGAGTATGGCTGTGTCATCTGAGTATTTGAAATACTTTGTGATGTCGGAAGGGCTGCGGCAGTCATCAGTGTATAGTGTGTATAGGAAAGGGCTGAGGACACACCCTTGAGGGGCTCCAGTGTTGACAGTAATGGAGGTGGATGTTACACTACCCACTCTCACTGCCTTATCATTATAACTGAATTTATTGATCAAATATAATAATTTGACATGAAAGATGATGCATACATTTAATAAGGTAATACAAATTTCCTTTTTTATCATCAAAAAAGAAAAACAGGGTTGTCAGTGTTTCAAAATTTTTATTTGGGTGCATAGGATGGCCTGGATGGGTATAGGATTTCCCGGCCTGAAATTGTGTCCCAGTTCAGGGTTGGGTATCGTTTGAATTTGAACGATTCCTGATTCCGATTCCTTGTTTCGATTCCGGTTCCTAACGATTCTCGATTCCGATTCTTTTAAGAGGCAGGGTCAAAAAAGTTCAGCTAACCTTGCTAACCAACGGTCTTTTTGAAGGAAATACTCCTTCTGTCACAAATACTCCTTTTGTCACAAATTTAGCATTTTGCAGAGATTTCGTTATTTTTAGAAAAGTGAAGCCACAATTTGGACCGTCGACGTAAGCTACTCATGTTCGACTCGCACGGTTATGCCAAAACTTCCGGTAGACGCTGATTCGTTGGTGTTGTTCAGCGGTTTCTTCTTTCGGTATCGGCGACTGTGAATATCGAAACTAGGAATTCGAAATTTTAACTTTTGAACAATTCCAGGAAAAACGAAAAGTTACTCCCGGTTCCAATCGATACTCGATTCCCGATACCCAACCCTAGTCCCAGTCTGGCCCTGGGACAGCCAATAGGCACACGAGCCACCTTGCCTATGTCTGCATGCTGTCGCAACGCGTTTTATATTAATTCAAAATTAAGGATAATTTTTGGCTTCAGTGTCTCATAGAAAAGAGGTTTTCCCCTTGCGTAAGATATTACGCAATACTCGTTCCCTATTCTAGAGAGAACCGAGGTTATACGTTAGTAACTGAGTACGATTTCTCACCCACGGCTTCACACAGACAGACAGACCACCAAAAATGTACTTTAGGAATGGTGGAGCCTGAGGTTCTAATTCAAATAATTTCTATTTTGCTCTCATTAAAATTCAGATTATTTGAAGACAACCAGGGCCTGTATTTCATAAAGAATCTTATTGCAAAGAGCTCATTGTGTCAAAATTTGAAGAAAATTCTTATTGTGTCTCAGTGCATTTAGTTTCCACTGGACATTCCCACCTCGCAGGCTCAAAAAACTGCATTTATGAATATAGCAGGCTTCCCTGGTGCGCACAGTCAGGGGAATGAACCGTTAATTTGTGCAATAAGCTCCCACGTCTGCTTCTTGCTCTGTGCTGTAACACCCAAATTGTCCTCTAATGATGGCCTAGTGTTCATTCACTAACTGGGCTAACAGTAAACACTGTTCTTCTGTCTTCTATCTATCTGATAATATTATTATCATTCTAAGCCAATCAAATACCATAGAAAATTAACAGCATAGTAAAAAAAAACCCTCTTATTTCCTTTCTTGGAAAACCAACCTATCACAGTCTTCAAAAGATTGTCATTCATAATAGCAATGGGTTCAAGCCCCCCTCCTCACTAAGATGAAAATTTGTCTTTTCCTTACTCAGAGCTGCTATCAGATCGGTCCAGAATCGCTCTTAAAGGAGTCATAACCTGTCATTTTCACTTTTCCACGAGAATCAATCTATGTTATGATTGTCTAAAGATTAAACATTGGCCGGGATGCCGATACTCAAAAGTGAAGCGTTTGTTTACCCCAGGGTTCGTAAATCAGCCCACGCGCACTCAAATACGAGATTTTAATTTCTCCCCGACTTGACGTCAAGACGGGGCAGGATATACCATATATGGACACCGCAGACATATGCTGCAGGAAGCTCGTGCTGTCCCTCTTCCCCATCATATTCAGTCAAGAAAGATGCAGAAATGTAGTGCACACGTGAGTTGCTCTGTGGTTGACTGCCAGAATCAACATTCAAATGTGTTTTCGCTACCAAAAACGGACCAAACTACCAGGGACCAGTGGATGAAAATCATTTTTAATGACGCTGTTCCAACAACCCTATCATCTGGCTCGTCTGCGCTAAACATTTTACACAGGAATCCTTTACAACGTTCATTTTGAGTCAGACAATTTCTACAGAGTCAGAGTGCTGTATAGAGATGGAACAGGTATAGTTTAGTAGTTTAATTACGGTTATTATAACGTAATTTGCCATCTGCTTGTATGTATCTATTATTTATTAATAGCCTACAAGTATGCAGGTCCGAATGATGATCAAACATATACTGATGATGAGTTTTTATAAAGTTTATTGTACATCACACAAAAGATGAAGCATCAGTTTTACTTCAGAAAATCACCGTAAGAGCTGAGTAAACACAGCTATAAGAAGTGCATGAACGTGAAACAAGGCAAAAACAACACATGATAGCAAACGTTGATCTCTATAACCACTGTAAGCTGATAAAAAAGTAGACTACATCTCCGTTAATGTAATCTACATTAAATAAAATGTAAACTTATGTGGGTGAAAATAGCAACAAAAGTTTTAGCTCGTTACTGATGTTAATGTATGTCTCAGTCAAAATGATTGTCAGAGACATGTTGATGTAAACGTCCTTCCATTGACCCTATATCTTCCGTTTCCAGCTCTAGTTCAGAGTCTGGCTCAAACACATATGGTTGAATTCCGTAGGTCGCCTTCCTGCCACCAATCAACGCGGCCCTCATTTGCATTATTAAAATGACCGTCCTCGACAGCCAAAATATCGCATCAGATCTCGCGAGGCAATAATGCATTCAGAAATAAGGGTCAGAGGAGCTCTGTGTTTGTGTTTTTCCACTTTTCTTTTTTAGAAGGGCCTGAAAGACTAATAGAGCATGGGTATCCAAGGTAATACTAAGTTATGACTCCTTTAAGCTAAGACTCCTACGTAAGACAAAGAAAATAAAACTTCTGTCTAGTGCCAGGCATCGGAATAAGACGAGAGTCAACATCAGGAAGCTTTCAACAAATAGAGAGATCTCCCGTCTGCTCTAGGGCTCAAACGGGTTCTATACAAAGTAATAATTTATCTTGTTCATAAACGTGTTTCACAATCATAAAAAAATACAATCATAAGTGGATACAGTAAGCACATAAAACAGTTCAACATGGAGATAGATGGAAACAAAAAACAAAGTTTTCTAACACCCCCGTTTCCCCCCAACACACACAAATAAGTGTGTAATTTACTCAAATGCCTTTCCTTTCATATATTTAAATGACTTGCAGATTTATGACTTTATTACATCATTATGACTGTAACAAAAGATGTGTGGCTGATGCTCCTTTGGTTATGAACAGCTTGTGCATGTGTGCGTGTGGTCCATGAGCATGCACACCCTTGGTTGCAGTTTCGCTTGTCGCCAGAGGGGGCGTAATTCTGAAAAAACACAGAGATTTGCGTTTTTCACCTTTAAAAACCTTCAACAATGTAGTCTCTGTCCAATTATGTTTTCTAAACCCGGATTGAAGAGTTTAAAAAATCATATTATCAGTCAGGAAGCTTTGTAATAATTGTAGTATCTGTCAAATTTTTGTCATAAATAAAAAAAATTGGAGATTGGTCTAACATTGGCTAATAGTGTGGGTCCAAGTTTTGTTTTTTAAGCAAGGGTTATACTGATGCATGTTTTAGCAGTTCAGGTATAATACCAAATTCTAAACAACAATTTAATATGACCAGAAGAAGAGAACGAACATAATCAAATTGTTTAAAAAAAAAAACAAAAAAAAACAAACAAACAAACAAAAAAAACGGAGGAATAACATGAGCAGAAGAGCCTAAAGGCCTAAGACTATTTCTTGAAGCAGAGTGCCAGTAATATGGTTAAATCGACTATAAAACAGCTGTACAGCTATAGTAAGTTGAGGGATCAGGATGAATTAGAATAATTCCTAATCTTAGATCACTTATCTTACTAATAAAAAAAAAACCTTTAAAAAGTACTCACAGATAGATGAAGATGGATCAACAAGAGAGCAAACCGAAGGGTTAATAGTGGCGTTGATAATTTAAAAAAGTTATTAGAAAAGAAATTATTAACAATTTTAGAAAAATACATTGATTTGGCTACTTTTAGCGATTTCTGATATTGAGCTAGTGAATCTCTTAACATTTCAAAAGAGACCTGGGGCACTATTTTATCTGATACGCAAGTATCAAGCGCGAAGCTCAAGTAACTTTGCCAAGCTGAGGCTGCGTTTGCCAAACTAAAAGGCTGCGTCAGAGGTGGGGGTGGGTGCAGTGTAATCTCACCGTTCTCCTTCAGACGACAAAATGCATCCTTGTGGGTTTTTTTCCTCTGTTGAACGTAATTATGACATTGAAAACAGAGAGTTGTTGGCAGTCAAGTTAGCAATGCAGGAATGGCGCCACTGGTTGGAAGGTTCAGGGGTACCTTTTATCATCTGGACCGATCATAAAAACTTGGAATACATTTGCACAGCTAAAAGATCCAGACATGCTTTCTTTTTTGGTCGTTTTGATTTTGATCTCTCGTTCCGCCCAGGTTCCAAGAACATCAAACCTGATTCTTTATTGTGCTTCGAAAGCCCGTCCACTCCCAAGTGTATTTCACCAGACACTCTATTCATCACTAAATTCACATGGTAGATTCGAATCGAAGGTCAGGTTAGCCTTAGAAGGGCTAACTCCCTCGTTTGTTTGTGCTGGAGGGGTTACGTGTTCAGCGTTATTCAGTGGGGACATTATTCCACTGTGGCTCGTCATCTGGGGCGAGTTGCATAAACTGCTAAGACTAGTCTTACAAGTTAGTCATCCATTTTTTTCTTCAAAACTGTTATTTTTAAAGTTAGTTACATAAAAACGTACATTGGTCTAAATTGATACCGAACAGCAAGTCTGATTACCTACATTGTCTTAATGGCTATGTTTATGCAACTGGCCTGGGAGTTAATCCAACTAAGTTTTTAGTCAAGCAATGATTCTGGCGGCCTCTGATGGCTCCTGATGTTCACAGTTTTGTTTTGGCTTGCTCAGTTTGTGCCACTGGTCACACCACCCTGCCAGTGACGCTGTGGAAAGATTCAGTGGACGCTCTGGATGCTCTGACGTTGATCGAATGCATTATCTTTTTTAAAACTGTATTTAAAGGGGCCGCAAAGCAAACAAGCATGTTGATAGTTATTTTTGCAGAAAATTGATCAATGGAAAGAACTTAACTATTAGTGAAATGTTTGCTAATGAAATAAACAAATTAAAAGCCATTTGTGTCGTGTGGCCTTCGGTGTTCATGGTTAAGTGCTATTATAGTTTGCATTCCCACTGAAAAATGTGTTCCAGCACGAAAATCTTGCCTATAAATAGTGTTGAGCGCCCTCTTATCAAATTCAATTGATCAAAATGCTCTATTTTGCTTGGGAACTAATGTGGTCGGAACCAAAGTTTACAGGACTGTGTTCCCTGTAATTCCTCGAACGCAGCACTTCTACATTCCAGATTGGTTGCCGCCGAACTGTGTCATTGCTTATTGCCATAAAGTTGACCTGACTTCAACTCTCCTCGCCGTCCAAGACGGGCCGCGCCACCCTCGCCGGAGCTCACCACCGGCTCTCATTGAAAATTAATGACTTCCGGCCACTTTGACAGTCTCACCGGCAGCGGTGTGAACGCACAGTATGACTTCCAATCGACCCCCTGATGGGTTACTTCAACCGCTACTGGTGCCTTCGAGATGCTGGTCCCATTTCGCTCTAAATTTTATTACCACTCTCCCACCCTCCCAAGGATACACGGTAGTTTTGACCGTGGTGGATCAGTTCTCGAAGGCGGCCCACTTCATTCTCTTGCTGAAATTACCCTCAGCCAAGGAGACAGCGGTGATTGTCATTAACCACCTCTTTCGGTTACATGGCCTACTGACAGATGTGACAGAGGACCCCAATTTGTTTCCAAATTTTTGCAAAAATTTTGTAGATTACTGGGAGTGACTGTCAGTCTGTCCTCAGGGTTTCATCCCCAGAGCAATGGTCAATCTGAGCAAGCCAAGCAGGACTTGGAGAGAATGTTACAATATTTAGTATTCAAGAATCATTTCTCTTGAAGTCAACAACTGTCTATGGTGGAGTATGCACACAACGCCTTCCCAGTGTTATCCACGGGCCTATCTACGTTTGAGTGTAGTATAGGTTACCAGCCACCAAATTTTCCTAGTCTGGAATCCGAGGTTGCGGTTCCCTCCGCTCACACCTTTGTCCAGAGGTGTCACCACACTTGGACTAGAGCCTGTGAGACTCTACTTCAAAGTGGAGTCGCGCACCAAGGCCAAAGCCGATCGCCACCATTCTAGGCCTCCCGTATATGCCGCTGGTCAAAAAGTGTGGCTTTGTACTAAGAACATTCCTTTCCGCTCCGTGAACTTGCACCCAAATTTATTGGCCTGTTCACTGTCACCAAGATGGTCAGTACGGTGGCAGTCTGCCTCAACCTTCCCCCTGCGTACAGGAGAATTCACCCTGTCTTTCATGTATCCAAAATAAAACCCGTTTTTCATTCCCACTTTAATCCGCCAGTTCCAGTCCCAACCCCAAGTGACCTCGCTACTACTGGCCTGGCATAATACAGCATTTTTAGTTGCTTTCGCATATCCATTTGAATGGGATTGGACAATGTTGATTGGACTTACTGTAGTGTTGCCAAAAAATCTCTATTCCTTGTGATATTTGTAAAATACTGCCATTATGGACAAACCCAACCGTTGGGTTAAAAATGCAATAAAAAAATTAACCCAATAGCTGGGTTTGTCCATATTTGACACAAATTTGGGTTGAAACAAGTTCAACCAAACATTTTTTTAGAGTGTAACAAATGGTATTTTTCTGATTGCACATTTTGCTGAAATATTGCTGTCAAATTCTGTGATCATTTACTTTCACTTTATATGACACTTACATGATTATCATTTATTCTATATTATGATTGAGAGACTAAACCACAGGCTAGGGAGTTGACAATTTACACTAGCACAGTCTTCCCATAAGAATGTGAGGGAGTGACACAGAACGTGCTGAAACGGCTCCAGTACATGGCCTGATCATGGTGAGCTATAGCATTTCAGTGGTTTAGTGTGGGGTCTGGTGGACTCTGTTGACTCGGGGTCAGTGACCAGCCAACCACAGTCTTGGGTTGTTGTCATGGAAACACCAGCCCGAGAAGGCAGACAGCTGAGGGAGTCTGGAAAGGTATGCAGATGACTCACCTCTTTCTTTGTGTGCATGTGTGGGAGTATTTTGAGATTTTCAGTGGAGACTTCTCCACTAAAGATTTGGCCGTGCTTCCCTTTGTTTGGTCAAAAAGTATGCAGGGCCACATATATCACTACGCAGGGCATGTACAAATAATGTTATGTATCAAACATTCCCAAATTAGATTTTCAATCAGCTACTGTAGTTCTTAGTCTGTTCCTCAATGTACGTCATAAGAGACAAACAAAAGGTAAACAAAAATATGATGTCTCTTTTTATTCATAAACATGATTAGAAAATGTAGCTTGTTCCACTGTATTTTAATTTCAACGTGCAGAAGGAAATAGCCAGGCTCTATTTCATTAGTGTGTCAACTCTGATGAAATCTAATGTAATTGTCTCTTGCGTCTGCCTATTGCACTGTAATGTTTGTCCCTGCTGTCTCCGGGAACAGACAGTGGTCAGCTAAACCCGTCTATTGTTATTTTTTTCGCTCAACCAGGCCTATTTTGACACTTACTGCCCTCATTCATACAGAGTTTTTGTTGTTCTCATAGTAAATCACTGTTTTGGCCTTTTTGACCAAATTCTCTGCTTGTTAAATTTGGCTCTTAATGGGACTTACCATGGAGTCAATGCCAGAACCTCCAAAGGCTTACAGGAAAATAACTCATGCATAGAAATCATGCTTTTTTTTTAGCCACATAATAAAAAATGAGGACTAGCACTTGGCATTTGTTTGTGCTTGGACTCTCTCTCTCTCTCTCTCTCTCTCTCTCTCTCTCTCTCTCTCTCTCTCTCTCTCTCTCTATATATATGTATATATATATATATATATATATATATATCATCTTGTTTTCCCTGTGAATGAGTGTGTGTTTGTGAATGAGAGAGGATATAATACAGACATATTGTATCTTAAAATACACAAATTGGATCGCCGAGTGTTTTCTTAGAAACATGCATCTGGAGAGAAAATGTAACCTATTCTTTCTAACTTATTGTTGTACCACTCTTTAACAAACATAGCAATAGTGAAATCATAGTAGCCTAATGCTATTTTTCAGAAAGCTTTGCAGGTTTCTGAGAAAAGGTTTGCAGGTTTCTCCTATGGCAAAATAGCCAATGTAAAAACTACATAAAATGTTGACAACATTAATACTGTTAACTTTATCGAACAGCTTTTTACATAAAGTACACTACTTTTCAAAGGTTTGGGTCAGTGTGACTTGGTCAGTGTGACTCAATGTTTTTGAAAGAATTCTTGGTAAATTAACACTTTACAATAAAGTCTTGTTTGTTAATGCAGTAGTTAAACTAATTATGAGTGTAACTAAGGTCATTAACTCTGATCACTAATATTAATAATAAGTGTTTTATTTGTACCTGTTTTATTTGTTTCGGACCTGGAAATAGAGTAAAAACAGTTGTGAGAGTTGAGAGAAAAAGAGTTTTTTGATTTTGTAGGACAGAACTGCATACATAGTGTTTTTCAAGGTTTCCTGGATTTCCCTGAAGACAAAATTATGTTTTGAACTGTGGTCATTTTTGATGGACAGTGCTCAGTAATTTTTAGGAGAATTTAAAAACAAAACATTGAATTTGAAATTTGAATAATACGTAGTTTGAATTTTAGATATTGATATTGGGAAATGTTGACACTGTGTTTCTGTGTTTTTCAGTTATTTGAAATACTGTGTGGTACTGATATCTGTTTGTTTTAATTTTGTTTCATTCTTTCAATTTCAAAAGATACAACTCATGCAAAAGAATAAAAAATAGAAAAACTACACCTACCTTTTCATTAATTAGCTGTATTCCAGTGGTCTGAGTGGTTATTATTTTTTTATCAGTGGGTGGTTGATTAAAAAAAAGACAAAGCACTCACTATTGTTATTGCTCATACTTATTGTCTTCTTCTTTATTATTCCGCCAAAAGTTTGACATGCTACTCCCACAGCTTTTGTCACAGACCCACGTATGAGGCATCAAATCATGCGGATTAGGGAGGATTGGCATGCTTTGACTTTTATAAGCTATCGGGAGTACAGTGCTTGCCCCAGGAGCAAAAAAAAGCAGCCGAAAAATCCCATAGACTTAACATTGTGACAATGTAAATTACACACAGAAACATGTAATTTGCCTAATTTGAAGTGGCTGGCAAGCTATGCAAGAACATACCTCACAATGGGGTAAAAGGTGCACCCCATTGAATTACTATGGCGTAGGACAGCCCATGAAATGCATGTGTTTTTCCTACTATGGTAAATTGCATAGGGATTTTGTATTGAACATAGCTATGGATCACAGTGTCATAGAGACAAGGGTGCAGGCTCATCTAACTCAGATGACAAATCAGTCTCTCAGGATCATTGTGAAGCTATCAAGCCACGCCCTAGCAACCATTTAGATCATCTTAGCAACAAGTTCCATAGACTGCCTTTGAAAGAGATCAAATTTGTGAGGGGCAGAAAACAGCCAATCATGAATTACCTCAACACTTTCTGGCCATGCCCTAGCAACCAAAATCCAAACAGAAACCAAAGAGGAATATCTTACATTCTGAATGTCACAAAGGCATTGGAGTTGGTTTTATAACATCCATAGTGAGAAGAAGCCTTTGGAGATTCATCATTGGCAGCTGCAAAGCAACTCCATAGCAATCAAACAGAGTACCTTGCAACTGTTTAGCAAGACTAATATCTCTGCATCAGAACATCGTATAGAGATGGGGTTTGGCTCTTTTGACTAAATAGTGTTTGGGTGTAAAAGAGCTTCTCAGTCTTTGTAAGCAAAGGTGGGTCATGGGTCATCACCTTGTGCCAAATATCATGAAAGAATTGTCAAACAATTCAAAAATCCCATTACTTAATGCATGATTGCAAAGAATTTGTCTTTCATCATCTTCCATACATGATATTGTCACAAGAGTAGGGAATCTAGAGACATCTCAGTCTGTGTATAGGGCAAGGCAGCAGACCTCTGTTGAATGTGCGTGACCTTTGAGCCCTCAGGTGGCATTGCATGAGAAACCGTCATTCTACTCTGTTAAATACAGCCACATGTGCTCAACAGTATTGGAACACCATTTTCACTTAATACAGTCTGACACTGCATCAAGAAATGCCACTTGAATCTGTTACGCAAGGAAAAAGCTATGCATCAGTTCTATGCAGAGATGCTGCCGAGTTCTTTGGACCCACGCTCATCTTAGATGGTCTAAAAGACAGTGGAAATGTGTGCTGTGGTAGAATGAGTCCATGTTTAAAGGGGTGATGAACTGAGAAATCAAATTTTCCTTGAGCTTTTGACATCTAAGAGGTCATCATATTATAAGAATATCCTGTAAGTTTCAGAACTGAAAACGACCTTGTTAGTCCAATAAAAGCTTTTATTGACACCAGCCTCAACAAACGTCTCATTTTTGAAAGTGTGGAAGTATGACGTCAATGACGCTAAAACCCCACCCGCTCATCAACGCCTACTTCAACACGGCCAGTTTAGCCCTGCCCACCGATTCGCGCATTCACGCATAGGTAAACAAAAGCATACCTCGTGATGACAAACCGGAGCGAGCTACCAGCAATAAACATTCCGTTGACAAAATCTTGTGCCGTGCCTGGCTGTGGAAGAAGACAGTTGCTGCATAAGCTTCCTCTGGATTCCAATATTAGGAATGCCTGGTTAAAATTTGTTTTTAATGACATTCCAGCAGATGAGTGTAAAACATTATCCGTATGTTCGCTTCATTTCACCGAGGATTGTTTTGTGAACAAGACACAGTTCGAGGCTGGATTTGCAGACCAATTAAGATTAAAAAAGGTGCTGTACCTTCTATATTGGATCCAACAGGAGTGGTGGAACACACTTATGTGAGTCATATTTTTATTTTAGAAATAATAATCTACTCGGCTAGCATTGCATTGTTACAGATCGTTTGATATCTAATAATTATGTGTATGTGTCTACAAGTATCTGTTGTATTCGAGGTGCTGTTGGTTCATTGTGATTCGATTCGAGATCGGACTCTGGGTCAAACATGTATGGGCGAATCATTCCGGTTGCCATTTTACAACAGTGGTTTTCAAAACAAATCCCCCCACGTGCACCGACCGAAACCGACGACAGAGTTGAAGCAAAACTGTTATCCACTCACAGCAGTAGGCGTTTACTTCCTAGTCTTCAATGCGATACGCCCATAAAATCCGAGCATTTTTCAAGTAGGCTGAAAACTAGGGAAGAAAATAGCCCATAACTTATTCATTTTTATGTTTTTGAAGGTAAAAACCATGCAAGCGAACATCATAAGTTGACCTCAGACAACAAAATAAAAACATTTAAAAAGCCAGTTCATGACCCCTTTAAGTTTATTTTTGCAAAAAAATGGACATCGATTTCTCAGTCCCAAAGACGAAAGGGACCAACCAGACTTTCTTCAGCGACATGTGCAAAAGCAAACATATGGTATTTGGGGGCAGCAGTGCAAACGTAATGGGCAACTTGCATTACTGTGACATTACCATTGACATGGAGGCATGCATTTGGATTGTACAGAGACATATATTGCCATCAAGATGACATCATGGAACCAAGACAATGTCAGGCCTCATTTTACACATGCTAAAACTGAGTGATTCTAGACACTCTGCACCATAGAAGAGATGTGTCTGGCAGCCTGCCGGCAGTCCAGATCTGTCTCTTATGGAAAATGTACGACCCACCATGAAAAGAAGAATCAGGCAACGATGACCACAGACTGTTGAGCAGACACGAGTGGGCAAATATTCCACTTCCAAAACTCTAAAAATTAGATTGGAGTCAACAATTAATTGGTGTCAACTCCCAAATGATTAAATAGTATAAGTAAAAGGAAAGGTGGTAAACATGCCGCTGTCTTTGTAGTATAAAACTTTGTAGTATACTACAAAACTTTTTTGTAGTATGTATCAGCCATCTTTTTTAACAAAATGTCCCCAACTATTCTTGAAATGGGGTTGTACTAATATACTGCCTCATGTGAATCCACTGACAGATGGGAAGACACAGCTGTTATTTATGAAGGCCAGAGGGTTAAACCCAGAATCTTCCCATCTCAGACCCAAACATGTCAGATCTCATATCCTTATGCTTATTTAGATCATCCTGTCGTAGCACTGCTTCAGTATACATATCTAGAAAAGGTTCGTTAATCAAGGCAAATGGTCTTTTTAAAGTCATTTTAGACAATCTCAATACATTCAACTTTAGCTCATTGCACCTTTTCCAAGAATACACAGGAGATGTTTTTGTTATATTCAAGGTCGAAGCAGGGTGGATATATCGCTGTACTGACTGCAATAATTTTAGCCATGAGCTCCAGGAATATCTAACAGAAGCCTTTGTTAACAGAGAGAGATCATATCATGACTTTTAAAGTTGGAGTGCTGTCTCTGATTATCTTTTGTGAAATATGATTTCACCCACAAACAAGCGGCCCTCTCACAGATAAGCGCTAGCATGAGTAGAACTAATATAAGCTGCATGGCACATTAATTAACGATGATATGAATAGTTCATGTGATTATGCAGACAGCCCTCATTTTCATCCTAAAATCATACACGTCACAAATTGCCATGGAGACTGCCGACTGCATAGCCTTTGTGAAAACGTCCATCTCTCGTGATCAGAATTGTTGAGCTAACCCTACTGAAAACTCTTATCAGTGCCGGATATAAGCTACAGCTCTGAGCAGATGTGAGCATCTGCACAACGTCTAGTGTAATAGACCCCCCTCCCCCCACCCCCACCGCTAATACTATCCAGACAGACACATTTGGCATGCTTCATATGATGGTTAACTGGCTTTGCATGGGCTCATGCTACATCTCTGTTATACCGCAAGGGTTGATATGCAGCATTCTTAGTTTGTAAATCTTCAATGTACTGGCTCTGCGTTGTAGAAGAACTTCTTTTGAAGCTGTATTTCAGTCCAAAACAATGCACGATTCATGGCTTTAACAGTCAGACATTAGCCTGAGGTTTCAGCATGCCTACACTAGGGCATTTGTTTGCCTTTATTAGAGTGCCCCTTTTATGTTTTTTTCTTCTAATAGTCCATTTCTTGCAGTGTGATAAAAAAACGAATCGACTCTGAACCTTCTCAATGAGTTGTCTGTAATTCAAATCCCCCTACGTTATGGTTACATGTCACTAGATAATATATATGCTTAATGCCCACTTATGTTGTATGTTGTCTGCCCGCAAACAACTTGACCAGCCCTCAAACGCCATATTACCGACAACTGCTTCTCAAATTCTCGCCATTCAACGCGGGATTTGCAAAAAGCTTGCTTTTGAAAGATGGGTCAGTACCCAGTTTATTTGGACCAGCTTGCTCACAAAAAGGAGGGATTTAGAGAGATTGCTTTGTCCATCGAAGTTATTTGAGAATCATTAAAAAATGTGGTGAAGTGCAATGTTTATTATGAGAAAATTAAAGTCATTTTATTTTTTTACCTTTGATGCATGCAAACCTGTTTTAGGAAACAAAATGAGTAACCTTTAAAACAGCATAATATATGGGCACTGTATAGGGGAAACAATGTTTTATTTAACTTTCTGAACTGAAGAGTCTTTTTCTCTCTTTCAAAAAAAGTAACAAAATTGTTTCAGATATCAGAAAATACCATGGTACTTTGATATGTCTTAAAGGGGTGATGAACTGAGAAATCTAATTTTCCTTGAGCTTTTGACATCTAAGAGGTCATCATATTATAAAACTATCCTGTAAGTTTCAGAACTGAAAACGTCCTTATGAGTCCAATAAAAGCTTTTATTGACACCAGCCCCAGCAAACGACTCGTTTTGAAAAGTGGGGAACTATGACGACAAAGAGGATAAAACACCACCCCCACAAAAGTAGATCGACTCCTACTTCAACACGTCCAGTTTAGCCCCGCCCACAGATTCTCACTGAAAGAGGTGGGTAAACTATGAATTCTGATGGACCACGACATGGTCACCAGGTGAGGTGGGCCACTGCCTACCGGTGTATGTGTATCTTCTGATAACATTGCTATATAAGGAGGGCTCGACATCAAGCCTTTTCATACGCTCAAGTAAATCTGCCATTCACTTGTCCGAGTAAAAAAGTTGCTTGTCCGGATTTTTTATTTTTATTTTGTGTCTGTAAATTTATTCTGAAACAATATTCTCATCAGTGTTCAATCAGCTTTGATATTTAAATCACCATATTAATAATATCTGCACCTTTAAAGGGCATCCCCTCCCTCAATATAATTAAATGTATGCTTCATCTTTCATTTTAAATTCCTAAATTTGATCAATAAATTCTAATAAGACACAAGTGCTGTTACCCTAGGGCTGATCAAATTAAATCATTTACACTGAAAAATTACAATTGCATAAAATAATGTTATGAAATTGATTTAAATTTATTTATAAGAAAAGTTGGAAAGAATTATACTACTTTTAAACATTTAACACTAAACCACCAGTAGGTGGCGGCAGGCGACCGTCTTAATGAGTGAGTCATTGATTCATTCATTCATTCACTCATTCATTCAAACGATTCGTTCAAACGGCTGAATCATTCAGTAATGAAAACAAAGTTGAGTGTTCCTGTGAGATGCGCCGTAGTTTTGTTTGGAACTATTTTCGCTGGTGAAACAGAACAAAACAGCCAATATTGCATCTAAAATGTAAGTGATTTAATTTTAACTGTTTATTGAACCGTTGTAGGAAATCAATTTCACATTTTCAATCGTGATGGTGTTCAGGAAAAATAAATGAGGTTGCTTAACATATGTTAAACATAAACAAAAACTCCACATTTAGATTTTATAGGCAGTATGTTGTTAACTGTGTGTGTGTGAGTGTGTCCTGCGCTTGTGTAGATTTCTGCTCGAGAGGCTGCGCGAGCCTCAACAAGTGCCACCGTCAGTAATTCATAGATGCCACCTACGTCACTACAAATAGAACGCCGCCATATTGGCGACCGACTGGCCCGGTGCGGCCGCCCAAAGTGCCTATTTGAATGAGACAGAGAAACCTATAGAAATGTTCAATTTTAGGCTCCGATCGTAATTTGTTACCCCCAGTTTTCTTTAGTCCATTATTATCTGCCCCAGGCTTGCCCTAATTGGCCATGATATGGAAATACATAAGTCATAGAGCGCACGCGTTCATGAGAGTCGAGGCGATGCCATGAATGATTCTTCTGCAGGAGTTCGGCTGGCATGAATCTATCTAACTTAATCCGAACAGGAACACTGGCTGGCACAGAGACACCTGCATCAGCACAGTCAGAGACATCAGTCAAATATCATAAAAGACTGCCATATCTGTCCGAAAGAACAGATGTTCAGTAACAGAGAAGGTTTAATAATCACAAAAATCGAAATGATTCTTTCGAGTCGAATCTTTTTGAATGATTTGGCTGGGGTTAAAAGCTGTGACGAGGTAATTAAAGCTCTTCAGTGATTATAATATAACGACTTGAATTGCAGTTTGTTCGTCACATAAAGCTATCATATTAATAAATAACGATATTAATACAACGTACGAGACTTTTATGATACTTTTGTGATGTCATTTATTTGTAATCTAGTTTGTAGTTATATGATATGTTGCCAGGTCTAGTAAATGTTTTTTGGAAGATAGTAGGTTAATTGCAGCGATAGCTTACGTGACCAATACTTCACTAATGTTGTTAGCTAACTTATGGTAAAATATTATAATATTAAATTATTAAAAATGGTTTAGGGTTATGCATAAGTGTTTGTATAATGCGTATAGGCATACATGAATTCACATGCATTCATATAATATATATATATATATATATATATATATATATATATATATATATATATATATATATATATATACACACACACACACACACACACACACCGAATTGAATCCCAACAGTTATGAATCGTATTTAGGAAGTTAATTCACTAATTAACTCATCATCATCATCGTCATATCTTTATTCAGGACATGCATATAAAATGGTCCATAGCACTACACAAAATAAAGTACATTCCAAACAGAAAAAAGATAAAAAAATAGTAAAAATGATAATCTCTATAATAAGAAAAATAACTATCTCTCCGGTTTTATTTTATGAAGTTAAAATGTACCGAACATTGCTGTAAATATAGTTGTTGCTATGTTATGGGAGTAGTCTATTTCCATTCCAAATCATTCATTTGTACATACAAAGCGTAATTATTTATATTTTATGTTGGTTGTCATGGTTGCAATCCTGAACGGGCCACCACGCAGACCTCTTTGCGTGATCATGGTAGGCTAATGGCTGAATCAGGATTTATAAGCAAGATCACGGGAATCAATAACCTAATACAGCCCAGTTCTGCTAAAATAAATATCATGAGACGTCCATCATCAGATGAATGACATGGAAAAGTTCAGTTAGAGCCGCTGAAAGCCAGTGCAACTACCAATGTGAGCATGAACACTAGGCTTTTCCCTCCAAAAGTATAGCCTAAAACATATCTAAGTTGTCACCCTGCCTCTCCAAATGCAACACTGACATTAACCAAATGCAATAACAGCTTAAAAAGTACTTGGATGTGTGATTTATTTTAAATTTACTGTTTAATAATGCGATCGCTGTTGTCTGTCCACAGAAGAACATGACAGCCCGCGTCTGTTTTGGAACTATTGAGGCTTCCATGAACCACGTGACAGCCTTGCGGCGACATCAAAGCGTCTCGTAACTTTCTCAATGGACGACTCTGGACGAGGTAAGTTGAAACTCATTATAATATGCAAAACTGTTATCCACTTACAGCAGTGGGCGTTTACTTCCAAGTCTTCAGTGTGAGACGCCCATAACATTACAGCGTTTTTCAGCTAGGCTAAAAACTAGGGTACAAAATAGCCTATTACTTATTCATTTGGATTTTGAATGCAAAAACCAAGCGACCTCAGACAACAATATAATAAAATTTTTAAAGCCAGTTCATGACCCCTTTAATGATTAGTCCATTTATAAACCATGGTTTACATTCTAATCTCCATGATAATAGGTACTTCAAAGATAATCCAAAACTGGTTCTTCTTTGCAAGTGTTAGCTAATTCATCCAACTATTTTTTAAACATTTTTTTGTTTTGTCATATTTACATCTATTATTGTAATCATAAACAGACTGATTTTGTAGTGCTTGTAGTTTAAACCATTTAGAGCACTTTGATATTCTTCTAGTTATTTACCTGGTTAGTAGTGGCTAATTAATCAAAAGTCTTGCATATTCACAGTAACCAGCTAAACTGTTACATGTTAAAATGTTTTTTTAGGCTGCTGATATGAGGCATCTCATAGTTGTGAGATGTCAATGATAGTGAACATATTTTTCAGAAATACATGGTGCAGTCATTAAAGCTGATTAGGTTAGATGATCAATCTCTCTTTCCCTGAACTGTATTTTTTTCCTATCCTGAACTGATCCAGCCTGCACACAATAACTTTAGCCCCCAGCCACTCCAGCACCACCTGCCTATCTGCTGGTAAAGTTCTTGCCGCAGTTCTCTAAGCCAGCAGATGAATCTACACTCCATTCTTATCAATGAGTAAACCTAACAGATCTACACAGGTGGTGCTGGGTAGGAGGAGGACTAAAGAAAATCCCCATGGAGCACAGTACTGTGCTGGAGAAGGCGTACGCCACTTTCTACGCAATAGTTGGTATTTTTAAAAATCAAACTTGACGGTAAAATGTGCGGTCCTTCACGCAAGCTCTGACCCAGGCGTACGCACAAGAACGGGTGAAATGAGAAATGGCGACACCGTCGGCAGTTGGAAAATACACGTGAAAGTGTGTGAAACTGTAGACGGTTGTGTAAAATAAATGGCAATACTGCCTCTCATAAATAACACAAAGACTTCAGAATTAACAGCCTACACACACCTGTTTGATCGATCTGCAACGGAAATGCAAATTAACACATATTTCCACAAAGAAAGTGAAATATGTTCTGCAATAATATTGTCATGTTATACAATTCATCCTCACAAATAAGATGGCAAACATAACGAAATAATGTACACAACTGATATTCTCGCCAATGTGTCTGTCTAACGGAGCAGATATAGATGCAATTAGATAGTCAGTCAGATAGATAGATAATTAGGGAGATATAGCCTATAGATTAATAAATAGATAGATGTATTATTTGTCCACTGGGGAAAGTTGTTTTCATAGTAAAAATGTCTTCATCAGCTACGGAATCATGGTATTCATGCATATGCCTTTAGTTTGTTTTATTTTTGATAAAATAACGTATGTCTCATCCATTCAGAAAGCTGCAAGAAATTAAATTTGCGCTGAACTATTTCCCATTTCCAAGTAGATTAAAACCGACATCTGTAGCTTGTCAGATGCAGAATAAAATGCCCCATCACAATGCGTAATGAACGCATAAAAGCTGATATTGTGCTCTTAGAAATATGTGGAAATTAAATGGAAGGATTCGAAGTGAACGCATCATCTTCACAACAAAAGGTGTGGAAAAAATATATTATTTATTCAAAAAATTCGCTCATGGTGCAGTTTATTTCTGTTAGGACAGTCTTGATTTCGCCCAACTCCTTGGCCACCTCTCTGATTGAATTAATGACTAGACGCTTTTTTGCCTTCGAACTTTGATGTCCGACCATTTCTTTTTTATTTCGGCCACAGTCCGAGGTTGTGAGGCTACAGCATTTATGCCGTCTGCAACCTTTTGCCACTCAAGTGCCTTTTTGGCATTAGTTAGTGCCCACAATGTGCCCTTCAAACAACATTTCTCCTCTTTTCCACCTTGCAAACGATAACTTTCTTCTTCACATTGAGTGAAGTTACGTTTTTATTATTTCCTCTCTGTGTTTAACATGATTTCGTAATTCGATGAATATTAACTTGTTGGCGTTTCACTGACTATTTATGGGCAGCTATGGGCGTGACATGAAGCCGCAAAAGCTGCGCTACATTTAGAATTGATTGTGATTTATTAATGGAAAAATGCGTGAGGATGTGCGTGCGCACGGTTTTTATAAATCCGAATATTTCTGTGTGTACGCACGTCCTATGTTTCATCCATACGCCACTTCTGACGCAAATCCTACATAAAGTTTTATAAATGAGGCCCCTGATGAGTAATGGCTTCACTCATATCAGACACCTCTTTTGTTTGTTACTTTGGATAAATGCATTTTTAAATGCACAAATGTAAAGTTATTTTGAGAGTTACTGTTGAACTACTATTCATTTCTTCAGTGTTAAAAATGGAGGATTTTTTTCTACAATCCTATAAAGTCGACAACATTAGTCATTGAAATTAATTGACATTTAGCCCCTGAATCGTTTTTGTCTCTCTTTTTGTGTTGACGTGCAAAATTTGTATGGCGAGATGATGAATTATTTGAGAGAGTTATGGCAATTGTTCCGATATTCATTACGTCTCTGTCATCTCCCTCTGTGTATGTATACATTTTCTAAAATGAGGTAAGGCAGCGTGGGTGTGTGTGTATGTGCATAATCCATATCTTTTAGATATCAACACTCTTGAGTGCTGGGACAGTAGATTTCCTGGCCTTTTTACAGTCGGCAGGGGTTCCTTTTTCTCCAAAAGAGCCCTGTGTAAGAGTCAGCGGGGCTGCAGGATGCTGGGAGGTGTGCGCCTGAGCTCCTGCTTTTGTTCCCCACCGCTGATTGATGCCGGCGGCCTTTACCACGCTCAGAAAGACCAGCGTGAGACTAACCGGACCTCCACGGTGCGGAAGCTTGACTTGGCAGAAGACACAGTGAGAGGGAAAGCAGCAGCAGCGACATTTACAGAGGACACCAGCACCAGCGAAAAATTCCTTTTTGGGAATGGTTTAGGAGCCAACCCTTGTCAAAAATTCCATTATCTACTATATCCTCACACCTGATAGATAAACGCTATAAAACGTGCGTATGAACTTGGCATGTGTGTTGGCCAACATTAAAATCCATACCCATGTTCATATTTATAAAAACAGTCTGAGTAGACATACACACTTTTCCTTGTGGCAGAGAGTCGAAGAACTGCAGGTATTTGGAAATCTAAGCAGTTCTTGACATTCGATGTTTCTTAAGTAAAGGATTTGGATGTTGACCAGTGCTCTTTAATGCTTCAATAATGAATTAAAAATCTGTTTACAAGGTGGAGATCTGAAACCATTCAGCCATGCACAATTTCACAATCTTTTTATGATTTATAAATTTAACTTCTGAAAGAGAGGCTTACGCATGTTTTTTTATTTATTTATTTATTTTACGTTTATTCTCAGATCATTTAACAAGTTCACACGTACAAATATTTAGAGTGGATAAAATTTAATGCATATTTGGCGTGCTGTCCGGGGAGAGGCTCTGAGCTTGTACTTGTACCAAAATGTGTACTCTTACTCCCCACAAAAGGCTATAGAGCAAAGGACAGCTGCTGGACCAAAGACCCCCCCAAAATGAGTGCCGAGTTTGACATGCTGGCATCTCGAGAAGGGACCTTGATGCTCAACCAGGAGGGCGGCTCGTGGCTGTCGGGCCTTACCCACTGACGGTTGAGTGACAATTCCAGCCTATGCTTACTGTAAGGTTCTTATTGCGAACGCTTGAGGCCAATTTTTTGCTGGAAGTTCTCGCTGTGTCCGCTGTGAGACCAATGCTCGCTGGAGGAGAGAGAAAACGTACGTGCTCTACCGGGAGTGTTCTCATTTCGTCCGTTGTGAAACCAATGCTCGCTAGACAGCTCTATCAGGAAAGTTTTCATTGCATCTGCTGTGGGACCAATGCTCACTGGACAGAAAGAGGAAATGGGAAAAGAGAAAAATGAGTACTCAAGCTGGAAGATTTTCTTACACTGCATCGCTGGACGAAAGAGAAAATGTAAGTGCTGTACCGGGAGGTTCTCACTGCGTCCGCTGTGAGACAAAAACTCTCTTGTCGAAAATGAGCATTTAACCAGGAGATTTTTAAATATAAATCTCTTCTTTACCTGATGAGGGTTTGGTGGGTTTTTTAAATGTGGAACCGGTTGGTCCTGAAATAGCTTTGGAAAGCATCTGAGGACCATTTCCCGAGAGCTTGGATCTGCTGTTGGGAGAGGCCTTTTCGGGCTGCTGAAGTTGCTGTCCCGATATGGAAGGAGTGAAAAATCCTTTGATTCCTTTGAGTCACAGGTTTATTTAAATCATCAATGAACAGGGGTTCCAGGGGAGAATTATCTTAGGAACTTTTCCACTGCAGATATGCCAGAATTGACAGGTTTTGTTGGATTGGCGACGAGAGGTTGAAAATGTAGATGAAATGACCTTTTTTAGTTTGGTTGGCCTCACTATGCTTGATCAAATATGAGATTGTTTTACCATCTAGTACCAACAAGTCTGAGATGGTGGGGTGGATTTTTGGGTCAAACTTGGAGGTGATGGCAAGTTCCAAGCACCTAAGAAAACCAAAAAAAGCTAGGGTGAACATGGCGTCGAGTGTGCGGGCGGTATTGAGGGGCTGGTAGCTTGTGCAGAGGGTTGATCTTTCGATCCCTTGGATCAGCAAGGAGGCTAGTGGATTATTGGTCTCAGGGGAGGGAGTTTATGGAAAAACTGGAACGCGCTCAAGTAGCTTTTAATGGACCCAGACTTGAGTGCCATTAACACTATTACAGGGTGGCCGCGGGTAATTAAAAAGTATTAAAAAGTCTTAAATCAATTTCCCTAAAAATAAGGCCTTAAAAAGTATTAAATTGTCTTAAATTCAGATTGGATAGGTCTTAAATACGTTTGTCATGTCACTGCAAAGATGCAGGCAAAGGCAATCGTTCTGCCAGCCAGGTCGAATATTTTCTACAAGGTAAGGTAACCTGTGTGTGTGTGTGTGTGTGTTTGAGACACGCGGGTGCGATCGAACAGTCATGAAAAACATCCGTCATTTTGTTCATACAGGACAACATTCGGTCTGCAAAGTGTTTACTTATATTTGTGTAGGCCTATACTCGCATTAAAACAGTTTTAAAAGCAAAACATATTTATCATACCCCTGTCTTGTGTGTTGTAACGTCTGTCAGAGTTTGAAGTCTGCCCTGATGACGAATAGATCATAACGAACTTCACGAGTCCATTTATAGTTTCTTTCTTTCAGTTAAGCACACTCTTCACATACATGTCGAATGTTAACAGGTTAAAGAAAACACTCTGTAAAACGCTACAAATCAAAGTGGAAGTAAACACATTATAATAAAACAAACCCGCGATAGATCGGTCATCTTCCTTTTTGCGTGAGCATTCTCACTCTCACTGAGCGTGCGCGCTCACATAACAACATCACGCATACAATAACGAACGCCATAGAAGAAGTCATCTTAAAGGCATATCAACATGTCATGAACACTACTGAACACTAGGTGGCCGTTACAGAGTTCCATCTTTTGGACATTCATCAGATCGCATATTGGTTTTCATTTCTTGTCCTCAAAACAGGGCACTAATCTGTTTATTTTTAAGTGTTTGTAGTATTATTTTCAATTATGTATAATTCCTATGAGGAGAATAAAGTTAAAGTTAATTAAAATTAAGGAAAATAAATATATTGATCTGAAATATAGCAAATTAATTTAAATTTTTTAATTAAAAGCTACAATAACCAAACATATTTATCTTATATATTTATCTTTTTATTAGTTTAATTAACAAACTAATTAAATGTAACTTCATCAGTACACTATAAATAAACTGGTTCTATGCCTTTATTAGTAATCTAAGCCTTTATTAATATACTTTATTATTTAAAACATACAAGGCTTAAGACATTTATAAAAATGCCTTCTATGTTTCTTTTCACTCCACTGTACTCCCACAGGCGACCGCACGTATGCAATTGACAATTGGTTATTGTCATTTCACCATATTTTTTGAACAGACAGTGTGTTTACTTGGAAATATTACTATATATTTTCAGTTTTAATTTATATTTCCATAGTAAGTTTGGTCTTAAATTTAATTTAGAAGTGGTATTAAAAAGTCTTAAAAAGTCTTACATTTAAATTGTTTATATAGCCACCCTGTATTAAGGTAGAAAATAAATGATTGAAAAGAGAGAAAAATCAGGGAATGACATGCTATAAGAGACGTTGTATGTTTTAAAACATCTCCAAGCCGTTACGTAGGATTGGAAGGTCCTGGGAGAAACTGCTTGGAGTATAGTGTCGAGTGATGTGTCGAGGAGGGGTTTTAGCGGGTGTGTTACGGGAATATCATTTCTGAATAACGAGGTACTGGAGTTGGCAATTGGTCCGCCTCTGGAGCCAGCATCCTGAATTTTTGAAAACGAGACAGCTTGTCTACGACTTCAGGTAGAGGGTGGATTGAAGATTTTTGAAATGGTTACAGGGTTGTCTGCTTTCAACAAAAGAGGAGACTCTCCTTTCAAAGTCGTGGTTTGCACTGGTTGCTGCGCAAGGCACGTAGCTGGTGGATTTTGCGGTGCTTGTTCCCAGAGAGAGGAAGGGTTAACCTGCGGGCATGATGCTTTTGAGTGCGCCTGTGATCTGCAGACTGCGCAAGAAATGTTTTTACTGCCTAAGAAAACCCTGCTGTGGAGATCTGGGTAGAGGGTGCCCCAGTATGTGCACTGGTTCCACTGTGCGACTTGCACGGCCTTTAGGCTGAAAACAGTTTATGGTACGTGTAGGACAGCGCAAGCTCTGCTATGATTGCCAGATAATCATTTAGTTTGCACCACCTGTGGAGGAAAGCTGAACAGATTATTTCAGTGAAACAAAAAAAAGCTATAAAGAATTCAGAAAATGAAGAACACAGGATACGTGTGAGTTGGTGTTTTTGTCAGGAAGAAATCCCCAGAGTCTGTTGGTAGTCTGGATCGGCTGCGGGGAGCAGAGAGAGAAGGGAAGAAAGGTCTACGTCCACACCTATACTCTCTGCCCTGATGTCTTTTATAACTCATCCCAGGCCAGGTTCCTCCTCCATAGTGGATATACACTCACCGGCCACTTTATTAGGTACCCCATGCTAGTAACGGGTTGGACCCCCTTTTGCCTTCAGAACTGCCTCAATTCTTCGTGGCATAGATTCAACAAGGTGCTGGAAGCATTCCTCAGGGAGTTTGGTCCATATTGACATGATGGCATCACACAGTTGCCGCAGATTTGTCGGCTGCACATCCATGATGCGATCTCCCGTTCCACCACATCCCAAAGATGCTCTATTGGATTGAGATCTGGTGACTTTGGAGGCCATTTGAGTACAGCGAACTCATTGTCATGTTCAAGAAACCAGTCTGAGATGATTCCATCTTTATGACATGGCGCATTATCCTGCTGAAAGTAGCCATCAGAAGTTGGGTACATTGTGGTCATAAAGGGATGGACATGGTCAGCAACAATACTCAGGTAGGCTGTGGCGTTGCAACGATGCTCAATTGGTACCAAGGGGCCCAAAGAGTGCCAAGAAAATATTCCCCACACCATGACACCACCACCACCAGCCTGAACCATTGATACAAGGCAGGATGGATCCATGCTTTCATGTTGTAGACGCCAAATTCTGACCCTACCATCCGAATGTCGCAGCAGAAATCGAGACTCATCAGACCAGGCAACGTTTTTCCAATCTTCTATTGTCCAATTTCGATGAGCTTGTGCAAATTGTAGCCTCAGTTTCCTGATCTTAGCTGAAAGGAGTGGCACCCGGTGTGGTCTTCTGCTGCTGTAGCCCATCTGCCTCAAAGTTCGACGTACTGTGCGTTCAGAGATGCTCTTCTGCCCACCTTGGTTGTAACGGGTGGTTATTTGAGTCACTGTTGCCCTTCTATCAGCTCGAACCAGTCTGGCCATTCTCCTCTGACCTCTGGCATCAACAAGGCATTTCCGCCCACAGGACTGCCGCTCACTGGACGTTTTTTCTTTTCGGACCATTCTCTGTAAACCCTAGAGATGGTTGTGCGTGAAAATCCCAGTAGATTAGCAGTTTCTGAAATACTCAGACCAGCCCTTCTGGCACCAACAATCATGCCACGTTCAAAGTCACTCAAATCACCTTTCTTCCCCATACTGATGCTCGGTTTGAACTGCAGGAGATTGTCTTGACCATGTCTACATGCCTAAATGCACTGAGTTGCCGCCATGTGATTGGCTGCTTAGAAATTAAGTGTTAACGAGCAGTTGGACAGGTGTACCTAATAAAGTGGCCGGTGAGTGTATACAAGACAAGCACAAGTAGTTTAGTACTGAGTGTCCGTTGTCAGTACTTAGTAGACATCATTCTGTCCTAACCATCTGTGAAGGAAAAGGGAAAAGATAAAATCTGCTCTTTATTAAACCCACGAGGTTATGGAGGATACCAGTGGCTTTATCTCATATAGATTTTCTTTGATGTGCTCAGTGATGTTATATTAAAATGCAATATTGACCTGTTCCTGCTGAACACAGTGAGACGTATTCATCTAATCCGCCTCATTTAAAAAGTCTGGAATGAAAAATGACTGATGCCCTGTGGATTTACAAGAGCCTCTTTATATTGCCTATATTCTCCATAATCTTTGTGTAATAACATAAATGGGCCCTATTTCAAAGCAAATATGTTCTATGAAAAGAAGCCTGACCAAATTTAGCCTAAGGCAATTATTAGTTAGAGGTAAGCCTCCAAAACCTTCCTCCTTACATTGGTGGATTTAGTGGACTTTATGATTTGTCTACTTTATCTAGACCCTGGGCTATGTTCGGCTCCAGAAGCTTTGGGATGTCCCCCACACTGAGACCAGCAAAAGGCTCCCTATTTTCCAAGCCTCCTTGTGAAGACTGCTATAGACATCCTGCCAACAAAATGTTCTTTAGTTTGCACACTGCTGGCAAATAAGCCTCTGGGCCTGAAAGCCTAATTTTAAAGACTCAATATCAGCTCTTAGAAAGAATTTAAAATATACGGTAAACCTTGTAAGAGTGTAATGGTGCTTAATGCTATGCTCATAGCTTACCACAATTAGGCTACCATCCTTTTTTGAAGATGACATAAACTGACTCGTATTCGGTCTGTTGACATGCAAGTAGAGAAAAAAAAACTAATTTCAATTATGACAATACTGTCTGCAACATAGGAATTTATAGGTGCTATTGGCTTCTGCTTTTATAAAGTGACTTTGTAAACACTAAAAGTGGTAGTCATGGTGATGACGTGAAGTGTCCAGCATCTTTCTCATTTTTTTCAGTGAGTCAGCTGGAGTTCACCATTACACGTACCCTCATTAAACCTGGCAGTCTTCGGAGGATATCTAAAGCCTTTTGATTCCCAACACAGGCATTCCTATTTTAGCCACTGACCTGTGTTGATTATTAAACAAGGCGAATGAAGGTACGAGCCTCCTGAGCATGCAGCAGGACATTCGATTATATTGATCTGGGCTTGTCGCTAAGGAGTTGGTTTACATAGAGGCTCCCTGCAGTTTATGACAGAGGCTCACGGAGCGATATGCTGGAAAGGTTCTCTCGACCGTTCATAAAATAAACAGTAAATAAAGCTCTAAATAAACAGTATTGCAAATATGTAATATACAGGAGCTTATTTATATTTGTCTTGGTCAACAAGGATAAAAGGCAATAAAACGCAAGCATCCATCTCACATGTGCTGAAGCAGCCCTGCTCCAAATCCATGAAAGACTATTAGTGTGTGCTGTCAATTATTTAAATGTCTTTCTGATGAGTACTTTCCTCTGTCCATTCATGTATTATGTTTCAGTCTAACTTCCCAGCTATGTTATGTGCTATGTTCAAGAGATAGTTCACCCCGAAATGAACACTTTCATCATATGCTTACCTCAAGTTGTTCTAAACTTGTATGAACTTATATCTTCTGCTGAACAGAAAATATATTTTTGAAGAACAGTGACCAAACATTTAATTGGACCCCATTGACTTCCAGAGTATAGCAAATACATAAATAAAAAATATATATAAAAAAAAAACTATGGAAGTCAAAGGGGTCCATTAATTATAAATATATATTTTTTATTATATTTTTTTATATAACTTGGGGGGTAGGAGTACATTTTTGGTCTGGCTTACATTATAAAAACATTTTATTTTCTCATAACACAAACGTCCTGTCAGCGTTCCGGTAACACTTTACATTACGGGTGCACTAATAAGCATTAATTCATGCTTAACTAATGCACAGATAATACTGAATTACTGTGTAACTAATAATTATGTAAGCTATTAATTAATGATTACCACATTAGGAACTAATTAAGAGTCTGTTAAGGTTAGTGTATTAGTTCATACATGAATTGTTATTAATTAAATATGTAATTGTGGATTAATTCCATAATAACTCATTTTTTAACTAATAGTGTTCATTAATATGTTAATTACCAGAATGAGTCAAAGCCTTCTATTTCAACTTCCAGATAATATGACAGGTACACTAATATGCATTAATACATGATTAATTACTTCATTGTTAGTGCAAATTCATGTGCAAATTACAACAATTACTAAATGACTAGTCAATAATGATGTGCCTCAACAAGTAAAGTCATAACATAATGATACCTTTGCAAATCATTAGCTAATGATTAATTAAAGCAGACAACTGGAAGTTTGAAGTGCATAGCTTTGACTAATTGTGGTAATTAACACATTAATTTACACTATTAGTTAATAAAATATGTTAATAAGGAATTGTAACTAGAGTGCCGAAGTTACGACGTCACTCTGTAGGCCAAAACGCGGAAGTGAGCTAGCATTTTAGCACTACGGTTCCCTCGCTCTAAAGCCTATGGGATTTTTGAATGGGTTTTTGCTAAATCGCCTGAAATAAGGTCTGTGGTGAACAGAGCCTCTAAATATTTTCACGTTTTGATCTATGACATAGAACACACAGTTATAACTTGCTTGTGGTTTTTTAAACTTTATTGTGTCTGATTGTGTTTTTTAAAATCTTTATATAGGCTTAAAAGTGTATACATTTTGGATTAACTTGTAAAGATTATCTTGCTTAGACAAAAACGTGTAAAGGTCACAACCCTTTGTTAAACACAGATCTTGTTTTTTACGATTTTCCAAAAGTCTATGGGGAAAATGCATTGCTTTTCGACTGAGGGAACCCATGCGCCGCTAGCTTCCAAGTTGTCTCTACAAAGTGACTGCCATCACTTCGGCCCTCTATACACAATGACACATTTAATTAACAGCAATTCATGTATTACTTAATCCATTAATCATATATTAGTTGCTGATGCAGTAATCATCAATTAATGGTTTAGTTCTTCATGAGTTATACATTAACTCATGATTATCTGTGCATTAGTTAAGCATGAATTAATGCATATTAGTGCACCCGTATTGTAAAGTGTTCCCAGCGTTCCCTCTGGAATGTTTGTATTCTTGTTAATGTACCACAATTGTCCCACTGAGTGAACTACAGTCCCACAAAAGTTTTCAAACTTATTTTTAGACTAGACAAAATATATGACTATTTAGTCAAATAGTCAGTTTTAATGTGTAAAATTGCAAAAGGTATATAATTGGACAAAATATATATCTATGTATCTGAGAGGATTTGTTCCCAAATGTTCTTCATAATCCTTCATCTTTAGTGTTTAATTTTGGATGACTGAAGGAATGAAATGCATTTGTCTAAAAGAATTCAAAAGAATAAATAGAGTGTCTTCCATCAAAGGAATGCATTGACCAGGACCATCTCCTGTCTCCTCCATAGCCTGCGTATGTCTCCGGTTTGGCAGAGAGAGACAGAGTATTCCTCTGAATTATTACAAGCAGTAAGACAGTCCCTCGGATACTATTATTTAAAAACTGGAAAGTAGTTTGGAAGGATCCCTTTTCTATCTTTGTCTTCTGGAAAGGGCAGTTGTACTTTACATGTGGAAAACACCTTTTGCATGAAACAGGAAACTTTTGTTATAACTGAGAGGGGGAGAGTAATGTTTTTTCCAAGATTCTTAGCCTGTTATGCATACTTCCAGTGAGTGCAATGATACACTTCAACATGGAAATCTTTTCTTAAATCTAGACTTTCCACATATAGCGGTGACTCTGGCTTTTGTGAAACCATGAAAACAAAGCAGGCTGTTTTAACTTCTGTGTTTAGAAGTACAGTAAGATCTGTTTTCTCTGTAAGTAAAATCGAGGGAAGTACTTTTGTGTGTTTTGATGAACAGATAAAATGTCATGATAGTGTCACTTGTGTGGGTGGAATGCACCAAAACGGAACCATGAATTGAAAGTGCGAAAGTTATCCACACTAAAGTTGCATGAAACAATATTCAAAGTCTTCTGTCATTGCAGGAAGTGACAGTTAGAAGTTGCAAAAAAAAAAACGGTTGCAATCTATCTTGGTAATTGGTAATATATTTATATTGCCAGCCTTTTTTTCTAGCTGGAAAGTGCTGAATAAAAAAAAAAAAATATATATATATATATATATATATATATATATTATTTTGTAATATTAGAATTTATAATTAAATAGATAATATATTGGCCTGTAGCTCTTTCACTCATTGACAGTGATATACACACACACACACTCTGCAGAGTTAAAGAGAGGGCTCTTTGTTTTCTGTTCTGTGTATTTTTTTCTGTTTTGCTTTCTCTCTTCCTTCTTGATACAACTTCCTCTGCAGAGAGAATTTGTTCCTGTCTCTGTGAGACTGACACTCTCCAGGTGGTCCAGAATTGTCAATTTTATACTGTACATGATACCTGGCAGGAATAAATAAAAGCATGTTTATGATATTTTGACCACTGATATTTGCATATTTGATTGCATCAAACACAAAGAAGTAAAAGCATATTTGGCATAATTATATGGTATGTGTGTGTACACAGGACTGCTGGCAGGCACAGGCCTAGTTCCTGTTCTCTGTCTCCATAGTTGTCCATCTGTTTCCTCAGGCCAGACAGTGTCTCTTCTCCACTCACATTCACATCTCCTTTTGGAGCCTGCACTAACAACTCTTGCACCATCACCAAAGGTGTTCAGTTAGCACACACACCACAGTTTATGTGCTTTATATCTTCACGCCGTCATTTCAAACGAACTGTGACAGGATATCAGCTATCTAGCACCAGCTAGTTTGAAACTAGTTGCCCGTAGCTTGTTTGTCCATGCAAATTTGATGTGGGACACATTCATTTGAAAACCTGTTCTTTTACTCTAAATTAATCCACTCAAATCATGAGGCATTATTCAGAGTCTCCATTCAAATATGTTTTTCATGATTAGTTTATTATGTTTGTGAAGCTGACAGACATTAAAACAAAACTGGTAATAATCCCGTATTTAATCTGAGGGAAACATAGTATATGCAGGAATCCAATGATTTGTTTTTTTATATATAGATCACAAATTATCAAGAACTTGAGTATAAAGATTTTGTGCTTCCTCCCAAACATTTTGTAGTTAAATACTGGGAATTTGCCAACAGTGGGTGTTTTGTATTATGGGAACAGACGTTGTTGTTAAATTATTACTTACACACAAATATGCACAAAACGTCTGCTCTGCGATTGACAGTACCTATATTTTTTTCTTTACATAAAACATTGTGCACAAAACACATTCGTGATGCGTATGACGACAGGAAATGTGAGTGTCCGAAAAACGTGTTGGAATAAAAGTTCCAAAAAGTGAGTCCACTTCAATCTCTGCTAAAAACGTACTCGGTGTAACTCGTTCCAGATTTTGTCCTCGTTGGGGTCGTTACTCGCGTACGCGCAGGTGCCCGTGGAGCTACAAGCAACCATATGGAAGCCCATCTCCGCCAGCCTGTCAAAGGCTTGCTCCAGGAAATTATACTTCAGGTAATACCGAGACGTGTATCTCTCTGGGAGTCTGTCGGGGTCTCTGCTCTCGTTCAGAGTCTCCCCGAAAACTTCTTTGGCGAGAGACGTTTTGCCGCACACGGTGATTCTCGCGACCCTTCGAAATTTGGCGTCTTGTTGGATGTCTCGTCCAATGGTGTAGGAGCCCCTGTACCCGATGGTTATGTAGCCGGTTTTCTTCACGTCCAGAGACGGGGACCGAGGTCCAGTGCTGGTGCCGGCGTGCGCAGCCTCCTCCGGGTCGCTCTGGCACACCTCCTCGCAGATAGAGTTATCCTTACTGACCGCCGGTCTCAGGCGTCTCGCCAGCTCTTGAAGTTGAAAATATTCCGCCTCTTTAAGAAGGCTCGCCTTCTCTTTGAAGTAATCGGGCAAAACCAGGGTCTGGTCTCGCAAGTAATCCAAGATATATCTGAACAAAAAGCCGTCCCTGTCCAAAAAGAAGCGTCCTTTGCTGTCGGTGGTAAGTTCCGTGGGTTTTTTCTGACTGAACATGGTCCAGAGCAAAGAATTGGGCACGGAGAGTAAAGTTGAGTGGCGCGTAACGTAAACTTGCCCTCCGACATTGAGCTCAATAATCTCGGAGAAACGCTGTAAAGCGTCCGCGCGACTTGTATCCATCTCTGCACAATTGCGCGAGACCTCCGGTGCAATCACGGGACTGGAGAAGAGTGGAAAGAACTATTTCAGCTTTGTTTATGTAGGCAAAACACGGTTACGTAGGAGGGGGAATCTGACGGCTGTATTAACTCTTTACTACCACCCTTTGAGAAAATAAAATGAAATATTAATAATAGGGCCTTATAGTAGTAGCAGCCCAGTAGTGGTAACACAACAACAACAATAATAATAATAATAAATGAAACTCTGCATAACAAGTCAAATGCGTCCATGAGTTTTAGAAATTTTCTTATTCTTATTATTTTGGATTTGCTTTGTGATAAGGACTTTCAGAATGTCTCCTTTTTACACACAAAACTGTATTTAGTATGATTTAAGGAGGTTCCAAATTGACTGTATGAAGCAAGGATTCAAATTTGAATGTCTACCTCTGATTAGTGACAAAGAAACTAATATTTACTAGACTAGTATTTAGTCTGCGACTACAGACAATGCATATGCTGGTTGGCCAGAATCTGAAATTCCTATTTTAAGATGTCCTCGTAACAGTGAAATTTGCACAGTTAAGCACTGAGAAATATTAACTAACAACATTACTTATTATAAGGTTATGATTATAGGGCTAGTTGCATGTATCATAATGCTGTTGACACCAAGTAGCCAACATGTACAGTAAGTTGGCTATAACAAGGACACTGTTTTAGTTAAGTGTGGCCATATTTAGTACTTAATATGCACATAGGTGCCTTAATGTGAACAGCTTTGGATTTTTTTCTTCTTAAAATGGGTTGGCATTTCCATTTATCCAGTAAAAAATGGCCAATTTTACATCAAAACATTTTCTTTACCGAGTGGTTTTCTGATCCCTATACTTTGCTTTTAGTTAATTACGAAAAAAATAAGACAATAATAAATTAAATAAATAAAAATAATAATAAATTGGGTAAGATGACATACCTATGTGCCACAGTAGATATATATACACAAATACCAGTCAAAAGTTTAGGGTTGGTAAGATTTTTTATGTTTTTAAAAGAAGTCTCTTCTGCTCACCAAGGCTGCAATTTTTTGATAAAAATACACAAAAAAACACAGTAATATTGTGAAATATTATGACAATTTAAAATGACTTTTTTATGTTAATATATATTAAAATGTAATTTATTCCTCTGAAAAAAAGCTGAATTTTCAGCATCATTACTCCAGTCTTCAGTGTCACATGATCCTTCACAAATCACTCTAATATGATGATTTTATGCTCCAAAAACATGTATGATTATTATCCATGTTGAAAACAGTTTTTTTTTTACATTTTTATTTAAGGATTCTTTGATGAATAGAAAGTTCAAAAGAACAGCTTTTATCTGAAATGGAAAGCTTTTGTTACATTAAACACTACCCTTTAAAAAGTTTGGGGTCAGTAAGAATTTGTATTTTATTTTTGGGGAAATAAATAAGAAATCAATACTTCTATTCATCAAGGATGAATTACATTGATCAAAAGTTACAGTAAAGACATTTATAATGTTAGAAAAGATTCTAATTAAATAAATGCTGTTCTTTGAACTTTCTATTCATCAAAGAATCCTGAAAAAAAAATGTAAAACATGGATAATAATCATACATGTTTTTGGAGCATAAAATCATCATATTAGAGTGATTTGTGAAGGATCATGTGACTCTGAAGACTGGAGTAATGATGCTGAAAATTCAGCTTTTTTCAGAGGAATAAATTACATTGTAATATATATTAACATAAAAAAGTCATTTTAAATTGTCATAATATTTCACAATATTACTGTGTTTTTTGTGTAAAAAACAGCTTTGGTGAGCAGAAGAGACTTCTTTTAAAAACATAAAAAATCTTACCGATCTGAATCTTTTGACCGGTAGTGTGTATATACACACACACACACAATGAGGCAATATTCTCCTTTAAACGTTTCTCCTTTATAAAGTTTCCTTTAAACTTTTCATTTATTATTAACCAAAAAGGTTGCAACTTGGTTGATAATTTAGCTGTTTATGCAAAACTTCTAGATAGTGGGAACAGGCACATCAATGTCTAAAATAGCAGTGCTTCTATAGCGACATCTAGTGGCCATGAAAATAAGCAGTTCATTTTGCAAACTACTTGAAACTACTGAATTAAGCACATGGTTGAATTCTTGTTCACTAATGAACATTTTTTTAATAATAAGTTACAATGTATAATTTAAAAAATGTGAAAACAAAGCTCTTTAACAAAGTCACCTCTGAAATATTACTTCTAACAGTCAGTATAAGACCATAAATCAATGTTAGACCTAATAAATAAATAAATAAACAATGAAACAAGATAAGAACTGTTCAGAAGTGTTCACATAGGCGCACACCCACCCGGTTCAGTAAGGGGAGCTCCCTTTAAAAAAACAAAAGAAAATAAATAAATGTTTCCTTTGGGCGCTGCAACATAAACATTGCGCTTGTCTTTTATAGACTATTTTATTGGACTCTTGACTATTTTATTGGTCTAAAAACAAACTTAAAATTGTAGACAGATGTATTCCGTAGGCCCAGTCTCACAGACAGTGCTTTGATTAAGCCTTAGTTTAATTAGGGCATTTAAGTAGCTTTTATATATATATATATATATATATATATATATATATATATATATATATATATATATATATATATATATATATATAAAACATTACTGGTATGTATTGAGACATACCCGTAAAACAAATGACAATGACAGTGGCATATTTTAATAAATGAATGTGCAAGTTGCTTTCTGTTAAACCAACAGAAATATGAGTTTTATTCTGAGACTATAGCTGGCAGTAATGTAACACACTAGACTTAAGCTCCAAAATCCCACCCCCCCAAAAACATTCTCAGTTTCAGGAAATACAACACATATGCTGGTTAGCCATATAGTTTCCTGTAAGCAAAACGTTTTATAAACAATATGCTTAATGCTGTCTAGAGAATATGGTCCACACACATCATTGACTCCTAAAAAACCACTTGGTAAATTTCCCAGAAGGCTCATTCCGTGTGCTGGAGTGTGGGAATAATCCTCCATCATAAGACCACTGAGAGACACTTACGACTGTGGGCAGATGGGAAACCACTTTTTGTTTATAAACCATTCCCTCCATCTCAGTTTGCTGCACTTTATACCTTCAAGACATAACTGAGAGAAAAAGGGACTTTTTATTTTATTAGGGACCAACCACTGAAGGTGCATAGGCACATATTTTATCCCCTGGCATACACTCACATAAAGGATTACTTTATGTGCACCATACTAATACTGTGTTTGATCCCCTTTCACCTTTAGAACTGCCTACTGTGTGGCATTGATTCAACAAGGTGTTGAAAACATTCTTTAGAAATGTTGGCCCATATTGATAGGATAGCATCTTGCAGCTGATGGAGATTTGTGGGGTGCACATCCAGGGCACGAAGGTCCCGTTCCACCACATCCCAAAGATGCTCTATAGAGCATCACAGTCCCGCCCACAGCCGAGAGAGCGCTGGTGCCGGAAGTAAATTTCCCATTCATTTCTCCCATTGACATTTTGTAAAATCCATATCTAAAGAGTATTATAGCATGTCTGAGTATAACCAGCTACGGCTAAACTCATAAGCATACAACACATCATTTCGAGTAAAAAAACGAAGAGAAAATCCAAAAAAAGTCGAGGGTACAAGCCTGTGTACATATTTTCATTTCCGAGCAAAGGAACTACTCCTCCCATAAACCACCACACCTCACTAAAGTCGTCTGAAAGCCACCGTGAAAGAGCCTTTTGAGCGACTTCCAAATCTGACAACGGCCACGTGACTTTTTCCTCCAGTGAATTTTATATAGTGAATGTGCAGGGAAACTCCTTTTCCTCGGTTTACTGAAGCAAACGCATTTGCAGCTCAACACGCAAAAACATTGAGTATCTGGCTCGCTCATTAGCTAATGTGTGGTAACTGCAATTTTGATTGTAAGTGGCGAATTTGACACACTTATGAATGGGGCACTCTGACGACACAAAAAAGCAGAGGGACGACGCCAGTTGGTGGCTATATAATCGAACACGAACATGAAATTTAAAGGGGTCGTGAACTGGCTGAATTTTATTATATTATTGTATGAGGTCAACTTATGACGTTCGTTTGGTTTTTATATTCAAAAACATCAAAATGAATAAGTAATAGGCTATTTTGTACCCTAGTTTTGAGCCTACCTGAAAAACACTGGATTTTTATGGGCGTCTCGCACTGTAGACTTGAAAATAAACGCTCACTGCTGTGGATAACAGTTTTGCATATTATAATGAGATTAAACTTACCCGTCGATGCACTTGGGGGAAATAGTTTTGAAAACGTCCAATGTTGTAAAATGGCAACCGGAATGATTTGGCCCAGAGTCCGTTTGTTGCACAATTCCTGTTGGATCCAATATAGACGGCACATCTTAATTGGTCTGCAAATCCAGTCTTGTTTACAAAACAATCCTCAGTGAAATGAAGCGAACAGACGGTTTTACCCTCATCAGCTAGAGTTGAACGTCATGAAAAATAAAGTTTATTAATGCATTCCTATTGGAATCCAGAGGAAGCTTATGCAGCGACTGTCTTCCTCCACAACCAGGTGCTGGATGCACAATATTTTGTATTGCTCGGTAGCTCGATCCGGTTTGTCATGATGAGGTAGGCATCTATGTTATTTTAGCTATGCGTGTAATGCGCGAATCGGTGGGCGGGTGTTGAAGTAGGCTGTTGATCTTCTTCTGCGGGTGTGGTGTTTTATCCTAGTAGCCCCTTTTCCAGCAAAGCATTTTGAGAGCCGGTTCGGAGCCGGTGCCTGTGCGCGAACCAGTTCTTTGTGTTTCGACAGCCAAAGAACCGGTTCTCGGCCGGGAAACTGGTTCCAAAGCGGCACCAACTCTTTGCTGGACTAGAACCGTTCTTTTACCATGTCATGCTTAAGTCGGGGGCTGGGGCGGATTTAGATGTGTTCTAAATATTTTTTTTGACCATAATATAAGATAGCAAAGCAAGGAGAAACATTTTCAGAAACACGATGGAGTCCGCCTTTGTAATTGTTATGCTTGAAGTTGGCGCAAGCGTTTCTATTTTTTTTTATTGAAATCATAAGCAAAGAAGAAAACAGTCACAATATAGAACAAATAAATGGAAAGAAAAAAAAGACACACGACAGGGGTAAGACTTACATATTTCGATTGTTTTTAAAGCCTTCTTGGTACACGAGTTAGAGATAATCCCAAAGTAGTGTACTTGCAAGCGCTTCTAGCTAAGACGTATGGCGACGTACACAGTGACGTAACGACGTCGTTCCCTGGGCGCTCTCACAGTGGAAAAACAAACAGGTGCTGAACGGGTTCGCAAGTTGAACCAACTCCGAACCAACTTTGAACCAGGACCAGTTCCGAACCAGTTCTTTTTTGGTGGAAAAGGGGTATTTGACGTCATAGTTCCCCACTTTGAAAAACGAGTTGTTTGCAGAGGCTGGTGTCAATAAAAGCTTTTATTGGACTAACAAGGACGTTTTCAGTTCTGAAACTTACAGGATATTCTTATAATATGATGACCTCTTAGATGTCAAAAGCTCAAGGAAATTTTGATTTCTCAGCTCATCACCCCTTTAATCTAACTACAGTTTCTTTGGTCTGTTTGACTTCAAAAATTGACATGCAGTGTCTTTGTCTCAGTTGCTATTATAGTCGATTGTGACATTGGTGTACCTTGATAAACATGGCCGTCATTTCAATTGCAAAACGGCAAAAAGACCCAGAGCTGTAACTTGCCAATGGTTTTGAATATTGACATCAAACTCTCCTTGTGCCGTTGTAATGCTACATGTACACTGACAAAAACACATCGATTTGGTGATCGATAGCGCCACCTTTTGTTCAAACGTGACAAGCAATTAAATCCCATAAAAAAATATTGTATTTATGTTGTTTTTTTAAAACCATTTAAAAGAAGAAAAAAAAATCAATCACTTTACATTTGGTCTATGCCATTTGTTTTGCTTCTCATTTTGTCTCTAGCTAATGTGCTTGGCCCCAATAATTGCTGCTTGGAGCTATATTTTAGACATATTTTCAATTTTGTATGTAAATGGAGAACAGAAACGGTCAGGTTTAGTTAAATAAATAAATAAATAAATAAATAAATAAAAACTAACTGGCTATTAGTTTTCCTGTCAATATCCTCCATTTTCATTTTATACCAATTCCTCAGAAAAATATCTTAAACGGCTGAATATTTTCTTCCTCTCAGTAACAACTGTCAAAACAAATTGAGATTTCAGTGAGCAGAGCTTATTAAGCAACTCTGACATGTTGCAGTTTGTGGCTGTTTTTATTATTTGACAGTATCATGGATCATGCGAGGAAAAACCATAGGGACAAACTGTGCAAGTTCACCCCCTTGTGGCTGAAATGGTACATTGCAGCACACGTCAATACTGGGACTCACATGCACTAAACAGTACATTTAACCACATGTTCTTGACAGACTTTCTATCACTTGTGCAAACACATCATTGCTCACTTGCAGATCTCTTGATTTAGCACAGCAATTTTGAGACGCCACACAGCGTGTCAGAATTTAACCACCAACAGTTCAAAATGGAGTATATAACCCTGAGATGTCTGAAGAAAGCACACTTAATTAGACAGCTGCCTCTCATCTCAGATATGCATGGTGTCATTCTGGTGAGACATAGGACATAGGAGTGGAGTAATTTCATAAAGCATGTTACCAGGGCATCTGTGTGAGAGTTGCAGTATTGATCCAATGTCTTTCCTATAAAGGTCAGGCACTGTTTGGAGTATCAGATAATTGGGCATCAGTGTAGATGAATATCACAGTGATGTTTCTGTTCACTGAATAGTGTCCGGTAAGGTGGATAGATTGAGCATGTAGCACTTAAACCTTAAATTCCCCCTTGTTCACCTTCACATTATTTCCTGGGTGGAAAAAGCTGTTCTGTGAACCAGAATTAATGAAGGTCATCTTCAGATTAGCTATTTGCTATAGTGGTACATTACTCAAATGATTAATTAATTTGAGCTTGGTGACAGACCTTAGTCATTTAAAAGTTTAACAGCTAAAGCCGGATGGTCAGTTATTTTGACTGGAATTATTAATGTATGGCATTCTAATGTAATCCTATCGACACAAACGAGTGTACTGACAAGTTACCTTTGTCAAAGAATGTCCATATCCTGAAGTGTTATATGTAATATATATAATTAGGGCAATTCATCAGATGAGCTGCAAGACTCTCCTGTACTGTTTTCTAATTGATTTCATTTCTCAGCAGCTGGTTTGTTCCATACAGACTGACAGCCTAATTTGTAAACATAATTATAAGTCAATGAATCACCTTCTACCAGTCTGACTTCTTATATAGTTTAGTCAATAATTCTTTCTGGATATAATTTTAACAGAAACAATGCAAAATAAAAGAAACACAATTATTTGGAGTACATTTATTGAGCGTCAGAGTTTCAGAAATATATTTTAGTCTTTAATTGACAGTCATTAAAAATATTATAGAGTAATACTTATATTAATTCTATTTCATTATTATTGTATTAGTTATTTTAACTACAATTATTATTTTTAATTAACGTTTATAGTATATATACGGTATAGTGTGTAACTATAAATTACTTTAAAGGAGTAGTTCACTTTAAAAAAAGAAAAAAAAAACTTTTGCTGATAATTTTTCTTACCCACATGTCATCCAAGATATCCATGTCATTCTTTCTTCAGTCGAAAAGAAATTAAGGTTTTTGATGAAAACATTCCAGCATTTTTCTCCATATAATGGACTTCAATGGCAACCAAACAGTTCAAGGTGCAAAAGACCGTTTCAGTGCAAACTGTTCAAAGGACTTTAAACGATTTCAGACGATGAATAAGGGTCTTATCAAGCGAAACGATTGCTCATTTAAAATAAAATAACAACGTTTAAGTTTTATACGCTCAAATGGTCGCCTTGGGGTTAGGGTGTGATGCACGTTCGTGACTCTCCTATTCGAACTCATTCATCAAAATGAACGAATCTTTTCCCTAAGTCAACTCGTTCATTTCATTCATTGAATGAACCAAATGAACACGAAAAAAGTGTAGAAAAAAAAAACAGGAGAGTCACGAACGCGCATCACAGAACAGAGCAAGGCAACCATTTGAGCTTATAAAACTTAAACTTTGTTATTTTTTGATAGTTTCGCTTGATAAGACCCTTATTCATCGTCTGGAATCGTTAAAAGCCCTTTGAACAGTTTGCAGTTTGCACTGAAACTGTCTTTTGGACCTTGAACCGTTTGGTTCCCATGAAAAATCCTTTTAAACTGAACTACTCCTTTAATAATAATATTCAGGGCTGGGAAAAGGTTAATTCGCATCCAAAATAAAAGTTTGTGTTTACATAATATATGTGTGTGTAGTGTGTATAATTATTTTGTAGATATAAATACACACATATAGTATGTATATATTTAAGAAAAATGTGTTATTAATATATCAAATATTTATATTTATGTATAATATTAATTTTGTATAAAATATATATATATAAAGTATATACATGCAATATTTCTTAAATGTTTACATGCATGTGTGTGTATTTATATATATATAAAATAATTATACACATTACACACACAAATATTATGTAAACACAAACTTTTATTTTGGATGCGATTAATCACGATTAATCTTTTCCCGGCCCTAAATAATATAGATATTAATACTTATCGTAAGGACGTGCAAGTAAGGACTTGCATTGCTTAACATTCTATTTAGCAATTTTAAAATTCACTTTACACCAAATTAAGGGGTAGGCCTAATGAAATACTTTTTTTCTTTTGATGTTTTATGGTTCTGTTGTATGAAGATATACATATACATAAACATAATTATTAAATTGCCATATTTCATTTGTGCTTTAATGTGTTTTAAGTGAAATATTCACACTATTTGATTTTTGCCTGGGAAATAAAGGTACGGAACGCTCACTGGTCAGCAGCAACCTACTCGGAGATCAACAAAACAATCTTTTAAAAACTCCCAGAATGCCCTCTTTTTCTAAACTGTCCATCAAACCCTTTTGTCAGGTGACACATATGGACTCTGGGCTGAATTTTAATGTAACTCTTTGCCCTGATATATCAACATGTCAGTCTTTTCCTCTCCGCTTGTCACGGTTTGTTTTTCCCAGTCAAACCCTTGTCATTTAAATACAAAAAAAAAAAGAAAGAAATCCCATAAATTTGTTTGTGATTTCCTGTCTAGCCTTGTCATGCACAAGCAATCACAGCTTGTGCCGTGGTGTTTCCTCTGGTTTTTACACACAAAAACAGTCATGACGTTTGCATGTTCAAAGGCTTGAGAATCTGCAGATTGTGATGTGCATTTGTTATATTAAATGACATTCAGAATATGTTCTATTCTATTCTATTCTATTCCAGTGTTTTGACTGCATCCAAAGCCGTAAAATACTAAGAAGGGCTCAGCTGGACGTACCCTGGTTTTATAGGGGAGATTTAAATATGTTCTCCATGCCAGTGAATGTATGAAATATTATCCTTTTTATATTCTATGCTCATAAACCAGAGGGCAGCATTGATCAGCTGTGCATCCTTGTCAAATGAAGCCTCACTACAGCCAAGGAAAAAACTGAAGTTCAGTAAACCCCTTTGAATTACATGCGCACTCTGTTACAAATATCAACCTACTATTTCACTCTGACAGTATATTCAGCCTTTGTTGTTGGCTTAAAGTCTTTTTGACCTCTGGCCTTTGAGAAAAGAGCCTTTTCCCCTGATGTCTGCCATTTGGACATGCCTGTTAATTTCAGCACAGAGAGTCTCGTCAAGATGTGTGACTGCAGACATATGAAAGTCTAATCAGTCTTGACATTTTCAGTTCTTTATCTGTCTTTCCTCTTCTGCATCTCCTCTGTCTGTCTGCTGCAGTGGCGTGAAGGTAAATGAGTCCTCATTAAGTCAATAGTGTGTGTGTGTGTGTGTGTGTGTTTTGGTTGGGATAAGTTATGTTTTCGCCAGTACCATTTAGTTTTGCTTCGGCTGGTTGAGAGCACAGCATAAAAAGAGGAGAACATAATTTGAAATATTGTCTCATACCTAATAAGCAAGTCCACCCTGAGAAAGGATCTCAAAGAAAAGCAAACCACATATTTTCATTTACCCAAACTGTCAGATTTGAGAAAAAAAAAATGTGACAAGAAAGTCCCTCATGAACTGTAAAATATTTCTTTGAGGCTCCAGTCCCTTTCCTGCATATTATAAGAGGTGTTTTCAAATACCTTCCTTTTCTCTCTCTGGGAGATGTTAGTCACACAACATTACCTTCCATCACTTCTCATGAGAGTCTTGGCATTTCAGAGTCTAAACTGCTGAAGCAACACAGTGATTAAAACAACAGAAACCTCATAGAGTTGCTTTAAAGATAATCTTTATAGAGAAGTCCACTGAAAAATTACACTCAAAACGTTGCTCTAAACCTAAATGATTTTCTTTCTTCCATGGAACACAACATATTACATATGCCTCATTTGCGTATTTAAAACATTACAGTTCACAACACTTGTTTATATATAGTGCAATTCTTAATGCAATCAATCACTTGGGAAGTATGGTGATAATTAAGTCAGTAACAATATACAATTCGATTTCATTACGCTGAATTAACAAAGAGCATAACATTTGTTACAGTATTTGTTCACCTTTGTTAATGCTAGTTAATAAAAACAACCTTTGTGTCTGTGTTCATTAAAGAGCCCCTATCATAGGGTTTGAAATGTTCCTATTTTTGTTTGGGGAGTTGCCAAAAACAGTTTAACGTGCATGCAAGGATAAAAAAACACTTTATTTGTCTTATAATATGCATTTATTTTTAACTAATTTGCTCAACGACTCCCAAATGATTCATTTCGATGATTCATTTTCCCAGAACACCTCCTTTGAGTGACGCAAATCTGCGGTGATTGGTCAAATGACCCAGTCAGTTGTTATTGGTAAACCGCAGGCAGAGATTGTCGGAAACGGAACACCATCACCATTAATTGATTATAACTTGTCAAGTGTTGTAAAACATGTCCGAGAAAGTGCACTTTTTCCACACGGTCCCTTACTTGCGTGTCCGTCAAGAGCGAGCTTTCCCGTCGAAAGCTCACATTGCGGTGGCTTTTGAGGGCAGTGCTTATTATATTAGAACAAAGTCATATTTGGCTAAGTCGTTTAGGAGGTAATTGCCACTTTTCAGTGAATGTCTGGCGAGTATCAAAAACAAAACTAACTTTACCCCACTTAGAAGCTGTGCGGAGTGTACACAACACACACAATATAACTATATTGTGCATGCTACAGAAAACAAACATTATTAATAATACTTACTGATTGTGATTCGGAGGAGGACAAACCTGATCCATAGGATACCGAGCCCTCCTTCGGGAACAACCGGCTTGGAATCCACATTTGAATTCATTTATATTTTTGAATGATTCGTCATTAAAAATGATAGAGAACACAAGGTTCAGGCTCTACTTTTGTGGTAGTCGTTGCAAGATATGATCTCTAACCACTGATTCTTCACATGCTCGTCCCTGGGCAATGAAAACAAGTGGCTGAACTGTCTTTGCAATGTAGAACACAGCGTCTTCTCGACATGATGCTATTCAGCTGAAGTATTTGAATGTGTTCTAGACTTTAAGTTTACACTTCCGTCTGTGCAGCAGTTGTTGGGAGCGGCCAATGAGCTAATCTACGTCACTAGAAACAGCTAATGACTCGTTTCAAATATCATTTCATAGACTCAGAGTCGACTCTCACTTTTGAAAGACAATCACTTTATATACGGTGCACTTTCAGGTATAAGTCTTTGCAGGATGTTTTCATTGACTTAGAGCTATAGTCCACACTACATGAACAGTCATTTTCAAAAATCCACGATAGGTGCTCTTTAAGTAATATTACCAGATACAACTTTTGATTTGAATGTATTAATACATGTTTGAATTAACATCAACAAATGTTTTAGAAGCATTTTTTACTGTATACAACTATTACAATATGAAACCTTATTGCAAAGTGTTACTGTTAATTTTTTGTTATCCTTTTCACCTGGTTTTGAGTTTATCAAACAAAGTGATCATATGGCTTCAGAAGACTTAGAATATAGTGCAAGAGTCATATTTAATTTTGCATTTATGGTGCTTGTCGTAATTTGTTGCACTGCCAGCTGAGTATCCACTTCATTTTATAGAAAAGAGCAGCATGAACATCCAACCTGACATCTAATCTACAGTATAATCTACAGAAAACAGAAAACTGTACTATTGTCTGCTAAAAATTATTCTAACTGTTGTTGTTTTGAAACAACGTGAACATAATAATAATACTGTGTTTTTGGGTGAACTATCCCTTTAAATGAACAACATCTGATTATGTGTCTAACAGATGTCATGAAATTCTTTCTCTCCTTTAGAACATGGGTAATCAATAGTGAGACTGATGGCAATGAGTGGTGCAAGTGTTTGAGCTATATTTAGATGATGTCATTCCTCATGCCCAAGGGAGCTGAGGGGGGAGTCCATCTTGTTTTGCGACATTGTATACAGTAATTCTGCCTGAAATCAGAGAAGTCACTAGTTGAAATGAAAGCCATAGCCTATATTTCCCACCATTGCCATTTAAACGACTGCTAATTCAGTTTGGAAAATGTTAAACTTACATCAGACTCTTGATGAAAACTGGCTATTTTTCACTAAAGACTTCTGGTCATATCTTCATTGATGCTTTTTGAGAATCACTACGAACAAAACACGATCATTATCTAAATCTGTTTTGAACATTCAGATGTGTGCTCAACCATCAGGCTCTTTAGAATTTTCACCTGTGAAAACAGATCATGTTTTCATCAATACGTTTTCAGAATCGTTTACTCTCATATTGAACAAAATCAACCAATATTTAAATCTTTGAATTACCTTGAACGCTCAGATGTATGTCCGAATCAGTGCATGCATATGGAGACAACACTATAAAGGGAAGGAAGGAATACTTAGATCATCATCATATATTGTCTCATCACTCAACCTTATAATAAAGCACTAAGGCATTAGACATAGCTTTCTGTAAAAACTTTCTGTTAAAGGTGCTATTTGACTTACAAAACATAAAGATATAATGACTACACACATAAAATGTTTCATAATATTAACCAACATCGGTTTAAATGCATACATACATATTCCTAGCGTTCCATCTATAAAGATCAATACTTAAACAATTTATCTAATGTATCATTTCAGCCTGTTTTGACCTTTAGCACATTTGAACCCTGATCTTCTGCTTCCCCCATCTTTTTCCATGCCCACTGTCTTCATTCTCAGAGACATACTTTATGGTTGAGCTGTTCACCTTCTCTCAGGGTTACAGCTGTATCCCTTCGCTTTTCAATCAGTGCTAATGGATCTGTTGGCCTGCATTCAGCTCGGTTAAAAAGCTTCTGTACTCATACGCACATTCATACACACTCCAAGGACGCTTTCTCTGCCCTGACAGAGTGGGCAAGCATGTCAATGAAGGGAAACAACCCTAAGGATGTTCGCATTAAGTGTTCTATCTCAGTGCGTCATTTCCTCTACTGCTAAAAAAAACCCTACACTAGCAATTTTAGAAATAAGTTTTGCTGGTTTTTAATATTATGGAAGCCTGATTAGTCACTTTTCAGTAAAAAAATGCAAATCACTGGAAAACGTGCTTGACCGTTCTACAGTGGTCAATGTTTTGTAGCTTTGAGACAACACAAAAGCTTGTTGGTCACATTTGACTGAAATATGCTCATTGCTCACATGTCCGACCCCCCTCCTTTTGAGTGATAGCTACAGAGTGGTGAATAGCAGCACATGGACACTGCTTGTTGCCTTTGGGGACTTTCTTTTTGGTCCCAGCACAGGGATCTCACAAGGCAAGAGCCCCGCTATTGAATTAAGCTGTGTGTGTGTGTGTGTGTGTGTGTGTGTGTGTGTGCGTGTGCACCTGCTGTCTGGTCTCGTACACAGTAGTGCAGTGCCAGATCAGTGCTTTGTGTAATAAGCCCGTCAGTGTTTATGTGGATGAGTGCGTATTGGCGCTGATTGTGTCCTCTTTAAGATTATTAAGATTCTCCAATCTTCTCAAAACTCTGGATTCTGATAGAGGGCCATGAGACTTAGACCTTAGTGCAAAAATGGAGGCTCTAGACCCTTCCAGAGCTGAGATATTGAGATATTTGTACACGATGAGTGCGTGTTGGCGCTGATTGTGTCCTCTTCACATCCGTTCCTCCACTCCTCCAACACTCACTTCAGTCCCTGAATATGAAGACGTGTTGTGATGGATCTCTGTCAGATATCGGGATTCTGATAACACCTGGTTTGGCCTATACATCCTTTAACATATCTCAGCTCTGGAAGGGTCTAGAGCCTCCATTTTTGCACTCAGGTCTAAGTCTCATGGCCCTCTATCAGAATCCAGAGTTTCAAGAAGATCCGAGAAACTAAAAATTTCGACCAAAAAAAGAAACGACAGTGGTACTCCTTTCGTTTTTTTTGTAGAGGCGAGAAATTAAGATTCTCCAATCTTCTCAAAACTCTGGATTCTGATAGAGGGCCATGAGACTTAGACCTGAGTGCAAAATGGAGGCTCTAAGACCCTTCCAGAGCTGAGATATTGAGATATTTATAATGGCATAAATGCTACGTGGGATCTCGATATCTCGGCTCTGGAAGGGTCTGAGAGCCTCAATTTTTGCACTCAGGTCTAAGTCCCATGGCCCTCTATCAGAATCCAGAGTTGCAAGAAGATCAGAGAAACTTTTTTTTTGCACAAAAAAAACCATAAGGGGTACCACTGTCTTTTTTTTTTTCTGGTCGAAATTTTGAGTTGCTCCAATTTTCTTGAAACTCTGTATTCTGATAGAGGGCCATGGGACTTAGACCTGAGTGCAAAAATGGAGGCTCTAGACCCTTCCAGAGCTGAGATATTGAGATCCCACGTAGCATTTATGCCATTATAAATATCTCAACATCTCAGCTCTGGAAGGGTCTAGAGCCTCCATTTTTGCACTCAGGTCTAGTCCCATGGCCCTCTATCAGAATCCAGAGTTTCAAAAAATTGGAGAAACAATATTTTCGCACAAAAAAAAACCCCTAAGGGGTACCACTGTCGTTTTTTTTTTCTGGTCGAAATTTTGAGTTTCTCTGATCTTCTTGAAAACTCTGGATTCTGATAGAGGGCCATGGGACTTAGACCTGAGTGCAAAAATGAGGCTCTAGACCCTTCCAGAGCCGAAATTGAGATCCCACGTAGCATTTATGCCATTATAAATATCTCAATATCTCAGCTCTGGAAGGGTCTGAGCCTCCATTTGCACTCAGGTCTAAATCACATGGCCCTCTATCAGAATCCAGAGTTTCAAGAAAATTGGAGCTACTCAAAATTTCGACCAGAAAAAAAACGACAGTGGTACCCCTTATGTTTTTTGTTTTTTTTTGTGCGAAAAAATAAGTTTCTCCAATTTTCTTGAAACTCTGGATTCTGATAGAGGGCCATGGGACTTAGACCTGAGTGCAGAAATGGAGGCTCTAGACTCTTCCAGAGCTGAGATATTGAGATATTTATAATGGCATAAATACTACGTGGGATCTCAATATCTCAGCTCTGGAAGGGTCTAGAGCCTCCATTTTTGCACTCAGGTCTAAGTCAAGAAGATGAGAGAAACTCAAAATTTCGACCCCCAGCCAAAAAAAACAAACGACAGTGTTGCCCCAGTCGTTTTTTTTCTGGTGCGAAAAATACGTTTCTCCAATTTTCTTGAAACTCTGTATTCTGATAGAGGGCCATATTAGACCTGAGTGCAAAAATGGAGGCTCTAGACCCTTCCAGAGCTGAGATATTGAGATCCCACGTAGTATTTATGCCATTATAAATATCTCAATATCTCAGCTCTGGAAGGGTCTAGAGCCTCCATTTTTGCACTCAGGTCTAAGTCCCATGGCCCTCTATCAGAATCCAGAGTTTCAAGAAAATTGGAGAAACTTATTTTTTCGCACAAAAAAAAACCTAAGGGGTACCACTGTCTTTTTTTTTTCTGGTCGAAATTTTGAGTTGCTCCAATTTTCTTGAAACTCTCGATTCTGATAGAGGGCCATGGGATTTAGACCTGGGTGCAAAAATGGAGGCTCTAGACCCTTCCAGAGCTGAGATATTGAGATATTTATAATGGCATAAATGCTATGTGGGATCTCAATATCTCAGCTCTGGAAGGGTCTAGAAACTCCATTTTTGCACTCAGGTCTAAGTCCCATGGCCCTCTATCAGAATCCAGAGTTTCAAGAAAATTGGAGAAACTTATTTTTTCGCACAAAAAAAAAACCGTAAGGGGTACCACTGTCGGTTTTTTTTTCTGGTCGAAATTTTGAGTTGCTCCAATTTTCTTGAAACTCTGGATTCTGATAGAGGGCCATGGGATTTAGACCTGGGTGCAAAAATGGAGGCTCTAGACCCTTCCAGAGCTGAGATATTGAGATATTTATAATGGCATAAATGCTATGTGGGATCTCAATATCTCAGCTCTGGAAGGGTCTAGAAACTCCATTTTTGCACTCAGGTCTAAGTCCCATGGCCCTCTATCAGAATACAGAGTTTCAAGAAAATTGGAGAAGCGCTATTTTCGCACAAAAAAAAAAAAAAACGTAAGGGGTACCACTGTCGTTTTTTTTTCTGGTCGAAATTTTGAGTTGCTCCAATTTTCTTGAAACTCTGGATTCTGATAGAGGGCCATGGGACTTAGACCTGAGTGCAAAAATGGAGGCTCTAGACCCTTCCAGAGCTGAGATATTGAGATCCCATGTAGCATTTATGCCATTATAAATATCTCAATATCTCAGCTCTGGAAGGGTCTAGAGCCTCCATTTTTGCACTCAGGTCGAAGTCTTTATATTTCCTGCTTTATATTTTGGGGTGAAGTGTGACCAGGATCTGGTTTTGTTGAGATTCACACACTGACTGTGGTGTGTGTGTGTGTTTGTGCGTGTGCACCTGCTGTCTGGTCTCGTACACAGTAGTGCAGTGCCAGATCAGTGCTGTGTGTTATAAGCCCATCAGTGTTTATGTGGATGAGTGCGTGTTGGCGCTGATTGTGTCCTCTTCACATCCGTTCCTCCACTCCTCCAACACTCACTTCAGTCCCTAATATGAAGACGTGTTGTGATGGATCCGTGTCAATATCGGGATTCTGATAACACCTGGTTTGGCCTATACATCCTTTAACATATCTCAGCTCTGGAAGGGTCTAGAGCCTCCATTTTGCACTCAGGTCTAAGTATCATGGCCCTCTATCAGAATCCAGAGTTTCAAGAAGATCCGAGAAACTAAAAATTTCGACCAAAAAAAGAAACGACAGTGGTACCCCTTTCATTTTTTTTTTTTTGAGGCGAGAAATTAAGATTCTCCAATCTTCTCAAAACTCTGGATTCTGATAGAGGACCATGAGACTTAGACCTGAGTGCAAAATGGAGGCTCTAGACCCTTCCAGAGCTGAGATATTGAGATATTTATAATGGCATAAATGCTACGTGGGATCTCAATATCTCGGCTCTGGAAGGGTCTAGAGCCTCCATTTTTGCACTCAGGTCTAAGTCCCATGGCCCTCTATCAGAATCCAGAGTTTCAAGAAAATTGGAGCAACTCGAAAATTTCGACCAGAAAATAAAATTACAGTGGTACCCCTTATGTTTTTTTTGTTTTTTTTTTGTGCGAAAAAATAAGTTTCTCCAATTTTCTTGAAACTCTGGATTCTGATAGAGGCCATGGGACTTAGACCTGAGTGCAAAATGGAGGCTCTAGACCCTTCCAGAGCTGAGATATTGAGATATTTATAATGGCATAAATACTATGTGGGATCTCAATATCTCAGCTCTGGAAGGGTCTAGAGCCTCCATTTTTGCACTCAGGTCTAAGTCAAGAAGATCAGAGAAACTCAAAATTTCGACCCCCGCCAAAAAAAAACAAAAAATGACAGTGTTGCCCCAGTCGTTTTTTTTTCTGGTGCGAAAAAAAATACGTCTCTCCAATTTTCTTGAAACTCTGTATTCTGATAGAGGGCCATATTAGACCTGAGTGCAAAAATGGAGGCTCTAGACCCTTCCAGAGCTGAGATATTGAGATTCCACGTAGTATTTATGCCATTATAAATATCTCAATATCTCAGCTCTGGAAGGGTCTAGAGACTCCATTTTGCACTCAGGTCTAAGTCCCAAGGCCCTCTATCAGAATCCAGAGTTTCAAGAAAATAGGAGAAACTTATTTTTTGGCACAAAAAAAAAAACATAAGGGGTACCACTGTCTTTTTTTTCTGGTGCGAAAAAAATAAGTTTCTCCAATTTTCTTGAAACTCAGTATTCTGATAGAGGGCCATGGGACTTAGACCTGAGTGCAAAAAATGGAGGCTCTAGACCCTTCCAGAGCTGAGATATTGAGATCCCACGTAGTATTTATGCCATTATAAATATCTCAATATCTCAGCTCTGGAAGGGTCTAGAGCCTCCATTTTTGCACTTAGGTCTAAGTCCCATGGCCCTCTATCAGAATCCAGAGTTTCAAGAAAATTGGAGAAACTTATTTTTTCGCACAAAAAAAAAAACATAAGGGGTACCACTGTCGTTTTCTTTTTCTGGTCGAAATTTTGAGTTGCTCCAATTTTCTTGAAACTCTGAATCCTGATAGAGGGCCATGGGATTTAGACCTGAGTGAAAAATGGAGGCTCTAGACCCTTCCAGAGCTAAGATATTTATAATGGCATAAATGCTACGTGGGATCCCAATATCTCGACTCTGGAAGGGTCTTGTTACGGCATCTAGTGAGATTCCCAGTACTCAGTCTCGAGCGCCTTCCCCTGAATACTAATTATGCTGCCCCTTAGTGTGGATTCATTGGAGCTCTGATCATCACCACCTGTCAGCAATTTACCCTGAGTGCAAGCTTATATCTAGCTTGTTATATCAGCGTCCGTTGCGTAGTATTGTCTCACCCCCGTGTTACATGTCTGAGCGCTTTCTGGCGATTCACCCTGTTACTCTGATTTACTGAACCCTGCTTGCTTAATCTACCTCTCTGATTGTGTGCAGCCTGCCTTGTGAACCTTGCCTGGGACCTGACTCTGATGCTCGCCGCCTGCCCTGAACTTCTGCCTGTCTCCGACCTGCATGCTTGCTGCCAGCCCCGAACTCACGTCTGGTCTCACCCCGTCTTCAGCCTGCTGCCTTTACTATTATTCTGAGTTCTTTCATTACTACTTTTGGTTGTTAATAAATCGTTGCACATGGATCTGTCTCCGCCTCCTGAGTCACAACAGAATACTACGCCAGACCAAGATCCAGCAACGATGTCTGCTTGGACAGCCGCTTTCAACGCACAAGCCGCACAGCTAACTTCTCACCATCATCAGCTGTCTCGTCTAACTGCAGTGACGGAAGAGTTAGTGAAAGCTGTTCAGAACCTGCAAAAGCCCGCGGCGGAATCCTCCGCACGCGCCGCGCCTATTCAAGCACCTGTTCTCCCGACCGACTCAAGCCTCAGCACTCGCCTTTCACTCCCCGAAAAGTATGACGGAGACCCAGGTAAATGCAAAGGTTTTATACTTCAATGCTCTATGTATCTCGCTCGGCAGACCACGCCGCACACTACTGACATTGACAAGATCACATTCATCTGTTCTCTACTCACCGGACGTGTGCTGGAATGGATCTACCGCGGTCTGGAGAACGGATGGATCAGCTTTCGCCTCGTTCAATGAATTCCTGGAGCGCTTTCAAGCCGTCTTCGAGCACGCAGTGGAGGGAAAAGGAGCGGAGGATCGTCTGCTGGAGCTCACTCAGGGACGGATTCCCGCCTCGGAGTACGCCCTCAATTTTCGAACACTCGCGGCGCAGACCGACTGGACTGATAGTGCTCTTAAGGTGGTCTATCGGCGGGGGCTCAACCACGAGCTTCAAGCTGAGCTGGCCTGCCGCGATGAGGGTAAGAATCTGGATCAGTTTATTCATCACTCCATACAGATAGACAATCTCATTCCGCTCACGCCGAGCCAGCGTACGGGCCCCGACTCTCTCATGCAACATCTTCACTCCGACGTCTCCAAGTCACGTGGTCTCGGAAGCCGGTGAGCCTATGCAAATTAACACGTCCCGGTTAACGGAGGAGGAACGTGTACGTCGGAGGACCCTGAAGCTGTGCATGTACTGTGGAGGAACTGGCCATTTTAGTCTACATTGTCCTCAACTATCAACATGCAAAGAAAAGGCAGCGGTGAGTTTAACTCTTGATAGTCTGAATCCTCTCTCTTGTATCTCTGTACCTCTGGAATTTACTATGTGTGATCAGTCTTTCCACGTCTGAATTAATTGATTCCGGGGCGGCTGGGAATTTTATGTCACAAGATTTTGCCAAACGGCACAAGATAGCTCTAATCCCCTGTACTTCTCCACTCACAGTCGAAACGGTTGATGGACAGCCCCTTGGTACGGGGCGAATCACTCACATGACGCAAGAGCTAAAGATGCGCACAGGGCTGTTACACCATGAGAATATTCATTTCTACATCCTGTCTGCTCCACACACCCCTGTTATACTGGGTCTACCCTGGCTAAGAAGTCATAATCCTCACCTACAATGGACTACTGGTCAGATTATCCGCTGGGGTGAGGATTGCTTTTCCAAGTGCCTAAGTTCCATTAAGCCACTGCCAGTACGAAGCATCTCAAAGTCCAATGAAAATTCTGCTCTCTCCAGTTTACCCACTGAATATTGCGATCTGGCTGAGGCCTTCAGTAAGGCCAAAGCTACCCAGTTACCACCGCATCGGGATTACGACTGTGCCATCGATCTCATCCCAGGTTCCATACCGTCCAGGGGACGCATTTTCCCCCTCTCTCTGCCCGAGACAGAAGCTATGGAGAAATACATCGAGGAGGAACTGGCTAAAGGATTCATTCGTCCATCCACCTCTCCCATGTCAGCTGGTTTCTTCTTTGTCAAGAAGAAAGATGGTGGGCTACGTCCATGTATCGACTACCGAGCACTCAATGACTGCACTGTGAAGTTTCGTTATCCCCTACCACTGGTTCCTGCTGCTCTTGAGCTCCTCCGTTCAGCGAAAATCTACACCAAACTGGACCTACGCTCAGCTTATAACCTGATTCGTATCCGAGAGGGAGATGAGTGGAAGACGGCGTTCTCTACCAGCACTGGCCACTATGAATATTTGGTTATGCCCTTCGGGCTGTCTAACAGTCCAGCCGTGTTCCAGTCCTTCGTCAACGACATATTCCGAGACATGCTCCAGCGCTGGGTGATTGTCTATATCGATGATATTCTGGTTTACTCTGATACCCTCGAGGACCATGTTCAGCACGTACGAGCCGTGCTTCAAAGACTCCTTCAATTCCAGCTTTACGCCAAGTTGGAAAAGTGTAACTTCCATCAAACCTCCATTGCTTTCCTGGGCTATGTGATCAGTCCTGAAGGCGTGACCATGGATGAGGGCAAAGTCAGGGCGGTGGTGGACTGGCCCCGACCTACCACACTAAAGGAGCTGCAGCGCTTCCTGGGGTTTGCTAACTTTTACCGGCGGTTCATTCGGGGATTCAGCTCTGTGGCAGGACCTCTGACTGCTCTGGTGCGGAAAGGAACCACTCGGCTCTCCTGGAACGAGAGCGCTACGCAAGCCTTTCATCAACTCAAGCTCCGCTTCACCACAGCGCCTATCCTGCATCATCCCAATCCTGAACTGCCATTCGTGATCGAAGTAGACGCCTCCAATACGGGCCTGGGCGCTGTTCTCTCTCAGCGTCAAGGTAACCCTGCTAAGTTGTTCCCTTGTGCATTCTACTCCCGGAAGTTGAACTCTGCAGAACGGAATTACGACGTTGGAGACCGTGAGCTACTAGCCATGAAGACAGCGTTTGAGGAGTGGCGGCATTGGCTTGAGGGAGCTTCCCAACCGTTTGTCGTCTACACTGATCACAAAAACCTTGAGTATCTTCGCACAGCTAAAAGGCTGAACCCACGTCAGGCCAGGTGGTCTTTGTTCTTCTCGCGTTTCCAGTTCACTGTAACCTACCGCCCGGGGACAAAAAATACCAAGGCAGACTCCCTGTCCCGTCAGTACGACTCTGAGGTCTCCAGCCAAGCACCTGAGAACATACTCTGTCCTGATCTGGTCCTTGGTCCCATTCAGTGGGACATCGAAACTGAGCTAGAACAAGCCAACGCCAGCGCTGAGATTCCGTCCGATTGCCCTTCAGAAAAGATATATGTGCCAGAAGCACTCCGAGAAGAGGTGTTGAAACACGTTCATGCTCTGCCTAGCTCCGGGCACCCAGGTATCACTGCCACTGTTCATCTCTTGCAGAACCGCTACTGGTGGCCCACGCTACTTCAGGACACTACAAAATTCATTCAGCAATGCCAAAACTGCAATACACAGAAGTCATCGCGTCTCTTACCGGCTGGCCTCCTTCAGCCTTTGCCAGTACCTCAACGTCCCTGGTCTCACATTGCGGTTGACTTCGTCACGGATCTACCACCCTCTGATGGTCACACGACTATTCTCACTGTAATAGACAGATTCTCCAAAGCCTGCAGACTAATTCCCCTTCCTAAACTGCCTACCGCTTTGCAAACCGCTGAACTCCTCTGCAACCTAGTCTTTCGGTTCTATGGTCTACCTGAAGATATTGTTTCCGACAGAGGACCACAGTTTACCTCTCGTGTCTGGGCAGCTTTTTTCCGGATGCTACAAGTGAATGTCAGCCTCACGTCTGGGTACCATCCTCAAGCCAATGGCCAAGCTGAGCGGCTGAATCAGGAGATCATCCGTTTCCTGCGGTCATACTGCCACCTCCACCAGGAGGATTGGAGCCGGTATCTCATGTGGGCTGAATATGCTCAGAACTCTATTCGCAAACACTCCACGGGTCTCACACCATTCAGCTGCATTCTGGGCTTCCAACCACCCTTATTCCCCTGGTCTGGTGAGCCGTCTAATGTACCTGCTGTGGATGACTGGCTGAAACGTAGTGAGGAAACTTGGAACCTGGCTCACACTCACCTTCTGCGTGCTGTCAACCGCAGTAAGAGGCAGGCTGATCGCCACCGCCGCTCCGGTCCCGTCTACCAACCCGGCCAGTGGGTATGGCTCTCCACCCGGGACCTCCGGCTCAATCTGCCATGTAAAAAGCTCAGTCCCAAGTATATGGGTCCCTACAAGATAATTCGTCAAATCACCCCAGTGTCTTTCCGTCTCGCTCTGCCCACTCATCTCCGCATCTCTCCCACCGTTCCACGTCTCACTGTTGAAACCGGCCACCGCTCCCTCTGAAACCAGGAATGTGGAGTCTGAAGGTCCTGTTTCTCAACTCATCCTTGTAGAGGGTGAAGAAGCGTACCGCGTACGCCATCTGCTGGACTCTAGACGTCGTGGAGGTCATTTGCAGTATCTTGTAGACTGGGAGGGCTGTGGCCCTGAGGAACGTTCTTGGGTGAATTCAAGAGACATTCTGGACCCCCTTCTAGTTCAAGACTTCCATCGTGAAAATCCAAACAAGCCTGCTCCCCGTGCCCATGGCAGACCCCGCCGCCATCAGTTTCTCGCGCCAGGAGTCGCTCCCAGGGGAGGGGCTCTGTTACGGCATCTAGTGAGATTCCCAGTACTCAGTCTCGAGCGCCTTCCCCTGAATACTAATTATGCTGCCCCTTAGTATGGATCATTGGAGCTCTGATCATCACCACCTGTCAGCAATTTACCCTAAGTGCAAGCGTATATCTAGCTTGTTATATCAGCGTCCGTTGCGTAGTATTGTCTCACCCCCGTGTTACATGTCTGAGCGCTTTCTGGCGATTCACCCTGTTACTCTGATTTACTGAACCCTGCTTGCTTAATCTACCTCTCTGATTGTGTGCAGCCTGCCTTGTGAACTTTGCCTGGGACCTGACTCTGATGCTCGCCGCCTGCCCTGAACTTCTGCCTGTCTCCGACCTGCATGCTTGCTGCCAGCCCCGAACTCACGCCTGGTCTCACCCCGTCTTCAGCCATGGGACTTAGACCTTAGTGCAAAATGAAGGCTCTGAGACTCTTCCAGAGCTGAGATTATTGAGATATTTATAAATGGCATAAATGCTACGTGGGATCCAATCTCCGACTCCTGAGTCACAACGGGTCTAGAGCCTCCATTTTTGCACTCAGGTCTAAGTCCCATGGCCCTCTATCAGAATCCAGAGTTTCAAGAGAATTGGAGCAACTCAAAATTTCGACCAGAAAAAAAACAAACGACAGTGGTACCCCTTATGTTTTTTTGTTGTTTTTTTTTGCAAAAAAATACGTTTCTCCAATTTCTTGAAACTCTGGATTCTGATAGAGGGCCTTGGGACTTAGACCTGAGTGCAAAAATGGAGGCTCTAGACCCTTCCAGAGCTGAGATATTGAGATCCCACGTAGTATTTATGCCATTATAAATATCTCAATATCTCAGCTCTGGAAGGGTCTAGAGCCTCCATTTTTGCACTCAGGTCTAAGTCCCATGGCCCTCTATCAGAATCCAGAGTTTCAAGAAAATTGGAGAAACTTATTTTTTCACACAAAAAAAACATAAGGGGTACCACTGTCATTTTTTTTCTGGTCGAAATTTTGAGTTGCTCCAATTTTCTTGAAACTCTGGATTCTGATAGAGGGCCATGGGATTTAGACCTGAGTGCAAAAATGGAGGCTCTAGACCCTTCCAGAGCTGAGATATTGAGATATTTATAATGGCATAAATGCTACGTGGGATCCCAATATCTCGGCTCTGGAAGGGTCTAGAGCCTCCATTTTTGCACTCAGGTCTAAGTCCCATGGCCCTCTATCAGAATCCAGAGTTTCAAGAAAATTGGAGCAACTCAAAATTTCGACCAGAAAAAAAAAACGACAGTGGTACCCCTTATGTTTTTTTGTTTTTTTTTTTTTTGCGAAAAAATAAGTTTCTCCAATTTTCTTGAAACTCTGGATTCTGATAGAGGGCCTTGGGACCTGAGTGCAAAAATGGAGGCTCTAGACCCTTCCAGAGCTGAGATATTGAGATCCCACGTAGTATTTATGCCATTATAATATCTCAATATCTCAGCTCTGGAAGGGTCTAGAGCCTCCATTTTGCACTCAGGTCTAAGTCCCATGGCCCTCTATCAGAATCCAGAGTTTCGAGAAAATTGGAGAAACTTATTTTTTCGCACCAAAAAAAAACAAAAAAACAAGGGGTACCACTGTCGTTTTTTTTTCTGGTCGAAATTTTGAGTTGCTCCAATTTTTTTGAAACTCTGGATTCTGATTGAGGGCCATGGGATTTAGACCTGAGTGCAAAAATGGAGGCTCTAGATCCTTCCAGAGCTGAGATATTGAGATATTTATAATGGCATAAATGCGACGTGGGATCCCAATATCTCGGCTCTGGGAGGGTCTAGAGCCTCCATTTTTGCACTCAGGTCTAAGTCCCATGGCCCTCTATCAGAATCCAGAGTTTCAAGAAAATTGGAGCAACTCAAAATTTCGACCAGAAAAAAAAACGACAGTGGTACCCCTTATGTTTTTTTTTTTGTTTTTTTTTTTTGCGAAAAAAATAAGTTTCTCCAATTTTCTTGAAACTCTGGATTCTGATAGAGGGCCTTGGGACTTAGACCTGAGTGCAAAAATGGAGGCTCTAGACCCTTCCAGAGCTGAGATATTGAGATCCCACGTAGTATTTATGCCATTATATATATCTCAATATCTCAGCTCTGGAAGGGTCTAGAGCCTCCATTTTTGCACTCAGGTCTAAGTCCCATGGCCCTCTATCAGAATCCAGAGTTTCAAGAAAATTGGAGAAACTTATTTTTTTGCACAAAAACAAAAAAAAAAACATAAGGGGTACCACTGTCGTTTTTTTTTTCTGGTCGAAATTTTGAGTTGCTCCAATTTTCTTGAAACTCTGGATTCTGATAGAGGGCCATGGGATTTAGACCTGAGTGCAAAAATGGAGGCTCTAGACCCTTCCAGAGCTGAGATATTGAGATTTTTATAATGGCATAAATGCTACGTGGGATCCCAATATCTCGGCTCTGGAAGGTTCTAGAGCCTCCATTTTTGCACTCAGGTCTAAGTCCAATGGCCCTCTATCAGAATCCAGAGTTTCAAGAAAATTGGAGCAACTCAAAATTTCGACCAGAAAAAAAAAATGACAGTGGTACCCCTTATGTTTTTTTTTTGTTTTGTTTTTTGTGAAAAAATAAGTTTCTCCAATTTTCTTGAAACTCTGGATTCTGATAGAGGGCCTTGGGACCTGAGTGCAAAAATGGAGGCTCTAGACCTGTTGAGACTCCGGAGGCGAAGACAGATCCATGTGCAACGATTTATTAACAACCAAAAATAGTAATGAAAGAACTCAGAATAATAGTAAAGGCAGCAGGCTGAAGACAGGGGCTGAGACCAGCGTGAGCTCGGGGCTGGCAGCAAGCATGCAGGTCGGAGACAGGTAGAAGTTCAGGGCAGGCGGCGAGCATCAGAGTCAGGTCCCAGGCAAAGATCAGCAAGGCAGGCTGCACACAATCAGAGAGGTAGATTAAGCAAGCAGGGTTCAGTAAATCAGAGTAACGGGGTGAATCGCCAGAAAGCGCTCAGACATGTAACACGGGGGTGAGACAATACTACGCAACGGACGCTGATATAACAAGCTAGATATACGCTTGCACTTAGGGTAAATTGCTGACAGGTGGTGATGATCAGAGCTCCAATGATCCATACTAAGGGGCAGCATAATTAGTATTCAGGGGAAGGCTCTCGAGACTGAGTACTGGGAATCTCACTAGATGCCGTAACAGAGCCCCTCCCCTGGGAGCGACTCCTGGCGCGAGAAACTGATGGCGGCGGGGTCTGCCACGGGGACGGGGAGCAGGCTCTGTTTGGATTTTCACGATGGAAGTCTTGAACTAGAAGGGGGTCCAGAATGTCTCTTGAATTCACCCAAGAACGTTCCTCAGGGCCACAGCCCTCCCAGTCTACAAGATACTGCAAATGACCTCCACGACGTCTAGAGTCCAGCAGATGGCGTATGCGGTACGCTTCTTCACCCTCTACAAGGATGGGTTGAGAAACAGGACCTTCAGACTCCACATTCCTGGTTTCAGAGGGAGCGGTGGCCGGTTTCAACAGTGAGACGTGGAACGTGGGAGAGATGCGGAGATGAGTGGGCAGAGAGAGACGGAAAGACACTGGGGTGATTTGACGAATTATCTTGTAGGGACCCATATACTTGGGACTGAGCTTTTTACATGGCAGATTGAGCCGGAGGTCCCGGGTGGAGAGCCATACCCACTGGCCGGGTTGGTAGACGGGACCGGAGCGGCGGTGGCGATCAGCCTGCCTCTTACTGCGGTTGACAGCACGCAGAAGGTGAGTGTGAGCCAGGTTCCAAGTTTCCTCACTACGTTTCAGCCAGTCATCCACAGCAGGTACATTAGACGGCTCACCAGACCAGGGGAATAAGGGTGGTTGGAAGCCCAGAATGCAGCTGAATGGTGTGAGACCCGTGGAGTGTTTGCGAATAGAGTTCTGAGCATATTCAGCCCACATGAGATACCGGCTCCAATCCTCCTGGTGGAGGTGGCAGTATGACCGCAGGAAACGGATGATCTCCTGATTCAGCCGCTCAGCTTGGCCATTGGCTTGAGGATGGTACCCAGACGTGAGGCTGACATTCACTTGTAGCATCCGGAAAAAAGCTGCCCAGACACGAGAGGTAAACTGTGGTCCTCTGTCGGAAACAATATCTTCAGGTAGACCATAGAACCGAAAGACTAGGTTGCAGAGGAGTTCAGCGGTTTGCAAAGCGGTAGGCAGTTTAGGAAGGGGAATTAGTCTGCAGGCTTTGGAGAATCTGTCTATTACAGTGAGAATAGTCGTGTGACCATCAGAGGGTGGTAGATCCGTGACGAAGTCAACCGCAATGTGAGACCAGGGACGTTGAGGTACTGGCAAAGGCTGAAGGAGGCCAGCCGGTAAGAGACGCGATGACTTCTGTGTATTGCAGTTTTGGCATTGCTGAATGAATTTTGTAGTGTCCTGAAGTAGCGTGGGCCACCAGTAGCGGTTCTGCAAGAGATGAACAGTGGCAGTGATACCTGGGTGCCCGGAGCTAGGCAGAGCATGAACGTGTTTCAACACCTCTTCTCGGAGTGCTTCTGGCACATATATCTTTTCTGAAGGGCAATCGGACGGAATCTCAGCGCTGGCGTTGGCTTGTTCTAGCTCAGTTTCGATGTCCCACTGAATGGGACCAAGGACCAGATCAGGACAGAGTATGTTCTCAGGTGCTTGGCTGGAGACCTCAGAGTCGTACTGACGGGACAGGGAGTCTGCCTTGGTATTTTTTGTCCCCGGGCGGTAGGTTACAGTGAACTGGAAACGCGAGAAGAACAAAGACCACCTGGCCTGACGTGGGTTCAGCCTTTTAGCTGTGCGAAGATACTCAAGGTTTTTGTGATCAGTGTAGACGACAAACGGTTGGGAAGCTCCCTCAAGCCAATGCCGCCACTCCTCAAACGCTGACTTCATGGCTAGTAGCTCACGGTCTCCAACGTCGTAATTCCGTTCTGCAGAGTTCAACTTCCGGGAGTAGAATGCACAAGGGAACAACTTAGCAGGGTTACCTTGACGCTGAGAGAGAACGGCGCCCAGGCCCGTATTGGAGGCGTCTACTTCGATCACGAATGGCAATTCAGGATTGGGATGATGCAGGATAGGCGCTGTGGTGAAGCGGAGCTTGAGTTGATGAAAGGCTTGCGTAGCGCTCTCGTTCCAGGAGAGCCGAGTGGTTCCTTTCCGCACCAGAGCAGTCAGAGGTCCTGCCACAGAGCTGAATCCCCGAATGAACCGCCGGTAAAAGTTGGCAAACCCCAGGAAGCGCTGCAGCTCCTTTAGTGTGGTAGGTCGGGGCCAGTCCACCACCGCCCTGACTTTGCCCTCATCCATGGTCACGCCTTCAGGACTGATCACATAGCCCAGGAAAGCAATGGAGGTTTGATGGAAGTTACACTTTTCCAACTTGGCGTAAAGCTGGAATTGAAGGAGTCTTTGAAGCACGGCTCGTACGTGCTGAACATGGTCCTCGAGGGTATCAGAGTAAACCAGAATATCATCGATATAGACAATCACCCAGCGCTGGAGCATGTCTCGGAATATGTCGTTGACGAAGGACTGGAACACGGCTGGACTGTTAGACAGCCCGAAGGGCATAACCAAATATTCATAGTGGCCAGTGCTGGTAGAGAACGCCGTCTTCCACTCATCTCCCTCTCGGATACGAATCAGGTTATAAGCTGAGCGTAGGTCCAGTTTGGTGTAGATTTTCGCTGAACGGAGGAGCTCAAGAGCAGCAGGAACCAGTGGTAGGGGATAACGAAACTTCACAGTGCAGTCATTGAGTGCTCGGTAGTCGATACATGGACGTAGCCCACCATCTTTCTTCTTGACAAAGAAGAAACCAGCTGACATGGGAGAGGTGGATGGACGAATGAATCCTTTAGCCAGTTCCTCCTCGATGTATTTCTCCATAGCTTCTGTCTCGGGCAGAGAGAGGGGAAAATGCGTCCCCTGGACGGTATGGAACCTGGGATGAGATCGATGGCACAGTCGTAATCCCGATGCGGTGGTAACTGGGTAGCTTTGGCCTTACTGAAGGCCTCAGCCAGATCACAATATTCAGTGGGTAAACTGGAGAGAGCAGAATTTTCATTGGACTTTGAGATGCTTCGTACTGGCAGTGGCTTAATGGAACTTAGGCACTTGGAAAAGCAATCCTCACCCCAGCGGATAATCTGACCAGTAGTCCATTGTAGGTGAGGATTATGACTTCTTAGCCAGGGTAGACCCAGTATAACAGGGGTGTGTGGAGCAGACAGGATGTAGAAATGAATATTCTCATGGTGTAACAGCCCTGTGCGCATCTTTAGCTCTTGCGTCATGTGAGTGATTCGCCCCGTACCAAGGGGCCGTCCATCAACCGCTTTGACTGTGAGTGGAGAAGTACAGGGGATTAGAGCTATCTTGTGCCGTTTGGCAAAATCTTGTGACATAAAATTCCCAGCCGCCCCAGAATCAATTAATGCAGACGTGGAAAAGACTGATCACTCATAGTAAATTCCAGAGGTACAGAGATACAAGAGAGAGGATTCAGACTTTCAAGAGTTAAACTCACCGCTGCCTTTTCTTTGCATGTTGATAGTTGAGGACAATGTAGACGAAAATGGCCAGTTCCTCCACAGTACATGCACAGTTTCAGGGTCCTCCGACGTACACGTTCCTCCTCCGTTAACCGGGACGTGTTAATTTGCATAGGCTCACCGGCTTCCGAGACCACATGACTTGGAGACGTCGGAGTGAAGATGTTGCGTGAGAGAGTCGGGGCCCGTACGCTGGCTCGGCGTGAGCGAATGAGATTGTCTATCTGTATGGAGAGATGAATAAACTGATCCAGATTCTTACCCTCATCGCGGCAGGCCAGCTCAGCTTGAAGCTCGTGGTTGAGCCCCCGCCGATAGACCACCTTAAGAGCACTATCAGTCCAGTCGGTCTGCGCCGCGAGTGTTCGAAAATTGAGGGCGTACTCCGAGGCGGGAATCCGTCCCTGAGTGAGCTCCAGCAGACGATCCTCCGCTCCTTTTCCCTCCACTGCGTGCTCGAAGACGGCTTGAAAGCGCTCCAGGAATTCATTGAACGAGGCGAAAGCTGATCCATCCGTTCTCCAGACCGCGGTGATCCATTCCAGCGCGCGTCCGGTGAGTAGAGAACAGATGAATGTGATCTTGTCAATGTCAGTAGTGCGCGGAGTGGTCTGCCGAGCGAGATACATAGAGCATTGAAGTATAAAACCTTTGCATTTACCTGGGTCTCCGTCATACTTTTCGGGGAGTGAAAGGCGAGTGCTGAGGCTTGAGTCGGTCGGGAGAACAGGTGCTTGAATAGGCGCGGTGCGTGCGGAGGATTCGCGCGGGCTTTTGCAGGTTCTGAACAGCTTTCACTAACTCTTCCGTCACTGCAGTTAGACGAGACAGCTGATGATGGTGAGAAGTTAGCTGTGTGGCTTGTGCGTTGAAAGCGGCTGTCCAAGCAGACATCGTTGCTGGATCTTGGTCGGGCGTAGTATTCTGTTGAGACTCAGGAGGCGAAGACAGATCCATGTGCAACGATTTATTAACAACCAAAAATAGTAATGAAAGAACTCAGAATAATAGTAAAGGCAGCAGGCTGAAGACGGGGTGAGACCAGGCGTGAGTTCGGGGCTGGCAGCAAGCATGCAGGTCGGAGACAGGCAGAAGTTCAGGGCAGGCGGCGAGCATCAGAGTCAGGTCCCAGGCAAAGTTCACAAGGCAGGCTGCACACAATCAGAGAGGTAGATTAAGCAAGCAGGGTTCAGTAAATCAGAGTAACGGGGTGAATCGCCAGAAAGCGCTCAGACATGTAACACGGGGGTGAGACAATACTACGCAACGGACGCTGATATAACAAGCTAGATATACGCTTGCACTTAGGGTAAATTGCTGACAGGTGGTGATGATCAGAGCTCCAATGATCCATACTAAGGGGCAGCATAATTAGTATTCAGGGGAAGGCTCTCGAGACTGAGTACTGGGAATCTCACTAGATGCCGTAACAAGACCCTTCCAGAGCTGAGATATTGAGATCCCACATAGTATTTATGCCATTATAAATATCTCAATATCTCAGCTCTGGAAGGGTCTAGAGCCTCCATTTTTGCACTCAGGTCTAAGTCCCATGGCCCTTTATCAGAATCCAGAGTTTCAAGAAAATTGGGGCAATCTCATATTTTCGACCACAAAAAAAAACACAGGGGTACCACTGTCGTTTTTTTTTCTGGTTGCGAAATTTTGAGTTGCTCCAATTTTCTTGAAACTCTGGATTCTGATAGAGGGCCATGGGGATTTAGACCTGAGTGCAAAATGGAGGCTCTAGACCCTTCCAGAGCTGAGATATTGAGATATTTATAATGGCATAAATGCCACGTGGAGATCCCAATATCTCGGCTCTGGAAGGGTCTAGAGCCTCCATTTTTGCACTCAGGTCTAAGTCCCAAGGCCCTCTATCAGAATCCAGAGTTTCAAGAAAATTGGAGAAACTTATTTTTTTGCACAAAAAAAAACATAAGGGGTACCACTGTCTTTTTTTTTTCTGGTCGAAATTTTGAGTTGCTCCAATTTTCTTGAAACTCTGGATTCTGATAGAGGGCCATGGGATTTAGACCTGAGTGCAAATGTGGAGGCTCTAGACCCTTCCAGAGCTAAGATATTGAGATATTTATAATGGCATAAATGCTACGTGGGATCTCAATATCTCGGCTCTGGAAGGGTCTAGAGCCTCCATTTTTGCACTCAGGTCTAAGTCCCATGGCCCTCTATCAGAATCCAGAGTTTCAAGAAAATTGGAGCAACTAAAAATTTCGACCAGAAAAAAAAAACGACAGTGGTACCCCTTATGTTTTTTTGTTTTTTTTTGTGTGAAAAAATAAGTTTCTCCAATTTTCTTGAAGCTCTGGATTCTATAGAGGGCCATGGCTTAGACCTGAGTGCAAAATGGAGGCTCTAGACCCTTCCAGAGCTGAGATATTGAGATATTCATAATGGCATAAATGCTATTGTGGTATCTCAATATCTCACCTCTGGAAGGGTCTAGAGCCTCAATTTTTGCACTCAGGTCTAAGTCCCATGGCCTCCTATCAGAATCCAGAGTTTCAAGAAAATTGGAGAAACTTATTTTTTCGCACACAAAAAAAAACGTAAGGGGTACCACTGTCATTTTTTTTTTCTGGTCGAAATTTTGAGTTGCTCCAATTTTTTTGAAACTCTGTATTCTGATAGAGGGCCATGGGACTTAGACCTGAGTGCAAAAATGGAGGCTCTAGACCCTTCCAGAGCTGAGATATTGAGATCCCACGTAGCATTTATGCCATTATAAATATCTCAATATCTCAGCTCTGGAAGGGTCTAGAGCCTCCATTTTTGCACTCAGGTCTAAGTCCCATGGCCCTCTATAATATTAATATTATAAGAGGGTCTGAGAAACTCAAAATTTCGACCCCCCCCCCCAAAAAAAACAAAAAAAAAACGACGGTGTTACCCCTGTCGTTTTTTTCTGGTGCGAAAAAATAAGTTTCTCCAATTTTCTTGAAACTCTGGATTCTGATAGAGGGCCATGGGACTTAGACCGGAGTGCAAAAATGGAGGCTCTAGACCCTTCCAGAGCTGAGATATTGAGATCCCACGTAGTATTTATGCCATTATAAATATCTCAATATCTCAGCTCTGGAAGGGTCTAGAGCCTCCATTTTTGCACTCAGGTCTAAGTCCCATGGCCCTCTATCAGAATCCAGAGTTTCAAGAAAATTGGAGAAACTTATTTTTTCGCACCAAAAAAAAAACAAAAAAACAAGGGGTACCACTGTCGTTTTTTTTTTCTGGTCGAAATTTTGAGTTGCTCCAATTTTTTTGAAACTCTGGATTCTGATTGAGGGCCATGGGATTTAGACCTGAGTGCAAAAATGGAGGCTCTAGATCCTTCCAGAGCTGAGATATTGAGATATTTATAATGGCATAAATGCGACGTGGGATCCCAATATCTCGGCTCTGGAAGGTCTAGAGCCTCCATATTTGCACTCAGGTCAAGTCCCATGGCCCTCTATCAGAATCCAGAGTTTCAAGAAAATTGGAGCAACTCAAAATTTCAACCAGAAAAAAAAAAACGACAGTGGTACCCCTTATGTTTTTTTGTTTGTTTTTTTTTTGCAAAAAAATAAGTTTCTCCAATTTTCTTGAAACTCTGGATTCTGATAGAGGGCCTTGGGACTTAGACCTGAGTGCAAAAATGGAGGCTCTAGACCCTTCCAGAGCTGAGATATTGAGATCCCACGTAGTATTTATGCCATTATATATATCTCAATATCTCAGCTCTGGAAGGGTCTAGAGCCTCCATTTTTGCACTCAGGTCTAAGTCCCATGGCCCTCTATCAGAATCCAAAGTTTCAAGAAAATTGGAGAAACTTATTTCTTCGCACAAAAAAAAACATAAGGGGTACCACTGTCGTTTTTTTTCTGGTCGAAATTTTGAGTTGCTCCAATTTTCTTGAAACTCTGGATTCTGATAGAGGGCCATGGGATTTAGACCTGAGTGCAAAATGGAGGCTCTAGACCCTTCCAGAGCTGAGATATTGAGATTTTTATAATGGCATAAATGCTACGTGGGATCCCAATATCTCGGCTCTGGAAGGTTCTAGAGCCTCCATTTTTGCACTCAGGTCTAAGTCCCATGGCCCTCTATCAGAATCCAGAGTTTCAAGAAAATTGGAGCAACTCAAAATTTCGACCAGAAAAAAAACGACAGTGGTACCCCTTATGTTTGTTTGTTTTTTTTTTTTGCGAAAAAATAAGTTTCTCCAATTTTCTTGAAACTCTGGATTCTGATAGAGGGCCTTGGGACCTGAGTGCAAAAATGGAGGCTCTAGACCCTTCCAGAGCTGAGATATTGAGATCCCACGTAGTATTTATGCCATTATAATATCTCAATATCTCAGCTCTGGAAGGGTCTAGAGCCTCCATTTTGCACTCAGGTCTAAGTCCCATGGCCCTCTATCAGAATCCAGAGTTTCAAGAAAATTGGAGAAACTTATTTTTTCGCACCAAAAAAAAAAACAAAAAAACAAGGGGTACCACTGTCGTTTTTTTTTTCTGGTCGAAATTTTGAGTTGCTCCAATTTTTTTGAAACTCTGGATTCTGATTGAGGGCCATGGGATTTAGACCTGAGTGCAAAAATGGAGGCTCTAGATCCTTCCAGAGCTGAGATATTGAGATATTTATAATGGCATAAATGCGACGTGGGATCCCAATATCTCGGCTCTGGGAGGGTCTAGAGCCTCCATATTTGCACTCAGGTCTAAGTCCCATGGCCCTCTATCAGAATCCAGAGTTTCAAGAAATTGGAGCAACTCAAAATTTCGACCAGAAAAAAAAAAAACGACAGTGGTACCCCTTATGTTTTTTTGTTTGTTTTTTTTTTGCAAAAAAATAAGTTTCTCCAATTTTCTTGAAACTCTGGATTCTGATAGAGGGCCTTGGGACTTAGACCTGAGTGCAAAAATGGAGGCTCTAGACCCTTCCAGAGCTGAGATATTGAGATCCCACGTAGTATTTATGCCATTATATATATCTCAATATCTCAGCTCTGGAAGGGTCTAGAGCCTCCATTTTTGCACTCAGGTCTAAGTCCCATGGCCCTCTATCAGAATCCAAAGTTTCAAGAAAATTGGAGAAACTTATTTCTTCGCACAAAAAAAAACATAAGGGGTACCACTGTCGTTTTTTTTTCTGGTCGAAATTTTGAGTTGCTCCAATTTTCTTGAAACTCTGGATTCTGATAGAGGGCCATGGGATTTAGACCTGAGTGCAAAAATGGAGGCTCTAGACCCTTCCAGAGCTGAGATATTGAGATTTTTATAATGGCATAAATGCTACGTGGGATCCCAATATCTCGGCTCTGGAAGGTTCTAGAGCCTCCATTTTTGCACTCAGGTCTAAGTCCCATGGCCCTCTATCAGAATCCAGAGTTTCAAGAAAATTGGAGCAACTCAAAATTTCGACCAGAAAAAAAACATGACAGTGGTACCCCTTATGTTTGTTTTTTTTTTGTTTTTTGCGAAAAAATAAGTTTCTCCAATTTTCTTGAAACTCTGGATTCTGATAGAGGGCCTTGGGACCTGAGTGCAAAAATGGAGGCTCTAGACCCTTCCAGAGCTGAGATATTGAGATCCCACATAGTATTTATGCCATTATAATATCTCAATATCTCAGCTCTGGAAGGGTCTAGAGCCTCCATTTTTGCACTCAGGTCTAAGTCCCATGGCCCTCTATCAGAATCCAGAGTTTCAAGAAAATTGGAGAAACTTATTTTTTCGCACAAAAAAAACAACAAGGGGTACCACTGTCGTTTTTTTTTCTGGTCGAAATTTTGAGTTGCTCCAATTTTCTTGAAACTCTGGATTCTGATAGAGGGCCATGGGATTTAGACCTGAGTGCAAAAATGGAGGCTCTAGACCCTTCCAGAGCTGAGATATTGAGATATTTATAATGGCATAAATGCGACGTGGGATCCCAATATCTCGGCTCTGGAAGGGTCTAGAGCCTCCATTTTTGCACTCAGGTCTAAGTCCCATGGCCCTCTATCAGAATCCAGAGTTTCAAGAAAATTGGAGCAACTCAAAATTCCACTCAGAAAAAAAAACGACAGTGGTATCCCTTATGTTTTTTTGTTTGTTTTTTTTTGCAAAAAATAAGTTTCTCCAATTTTCTTGAAACTCTGGATTCTGATAGAGGGCCTTGGGACTTAGACCTGAGTGCAAAAATGGAGGCTCAGACCCTTCCAGAGCTGAGATATTGAGATCTTCTACGTAGTATTTATGCCATTATATATATCTCAATATCTCAGCTCTGGAAGGGTCTAGAGCCTCCATTTTTGCACTCAGGTCTAAGTCCCATGGCCCTCTATCAGAATCCAGAGTTTCAAAGAAAATTGGAGAAACTTATTCTTTCGCACAAAAAAAAAACATAAGGGGTACCACTGTCGTTTTTTTTTTCTGGTCGAAATTTTGAGTTGCTCCAATTTTCTTGAAACTCTGGATTCTGATAGAGGGCCATGGGATTTAGACCTGAGTGCAAAAATGGAGGCTCTAGACCCTTCCAGAGCTGAGATATTGAGATATTTATAATGGCATAAATGCTACGTGGGATCTCAATATCTCGGCTCTGGAAGGGTCTAGAGCCTCCATTTTTGCACTCAGGTCTAAGTCCCATGGCCCTCTATCAGAATCCAGAGTTTCAAGAAAATTGGAGCAACTCAAAATTTCGACCAGAAAAAAAAAACGACAGTGGTACCCCTTATGTTTTTTTTTTTTGTTTTTTGTGCGAAAAATAAGTTTCTCCAATTTTCTTGAAACTCTGGATTCTGATAGAGGGCCATGGGACTTAGACCTGAGTGCAAAAATGGAGGCTCTAGACCCTTCCAGAGCTGAGATATTGAGATCCCACATAGTATTTATGCCATTATAAATATCTCAATATCTCAGCTCTGGAAGGGTCTAGAGCCTCCATTTTGCACTCAGGTCTAAGTCCCATGGCCCTCTATCAGAATCCAGAGTTTCAAGAAAATTGGAGAAACTTATTTTTCGCACACAAAAAAAAAAACATAAGGGGTACCACTGTCGTTTTTTTTTCTGGTCGAAATTTTGAGTTGCTCCAATTTTCTTGAAACTCTGGATTCTGATAGAGGGCCATGGGACTTAGACCTGAGTGCAAAAATGGAGGCTCTAGACCCTTCCAGAGCTGAGATATTGAGATATTTATAATGGCATAAATGCTACGTGGGATCTCAATATCTCAGCTCTGGAAGGGTCTAGAGCCTCCATTTTTGCACTCAGGTCTAAGTCCCATGGCCCTCTATCAGAATCCAGAGTTTCAAGAAAATTGGAGAAACTTATTTTTTCGCACAAAAAAAAAACATAAGGGGTACCACTGTCGTTTTTTTTTCTGGTCGAAATTTTGAGTTGCTCCAATTTTCTTGAAACTCTGGATTCTGATAGAGGGCCATGGGACTTAGACCTGGGTGCAAAATGGAGGCTCTAGACCCTTCCAGAGCTGAGATATTGAGATATTTATAATGGCATAAATGCCATCGTGGATCTCAATATCTCGGCTCTGGAAGGGTCTAGAGCCTCCATTTTTGCACTCAGGTCTAAGTCCCATGGCCCTCTATCAGAATCCAGAGTTTCAAGAAAATTGGAGAAACTTATTTTTTCGACACAAAAAAAAACATAAGGGGTACCACTGTCGTTTTTTTTTTCTGGTCGAAATTTTGAGTTGCTCCAATTTTCTTGAAACTCTGGATTCTGATAGAGGGCCATGGGATTTAGACCTGGGTGCAAAAATGGAGGCTATAGACCCTTCCAGAGCTGAGATATTGAGATATTTATAATGGCATAAATGCTACGTGGGATCTCAATATCTCGGCTCTGGAAGGGTCTAGAGCCTCATTTTTGCACTCAGGTCTAAGTCCCATGGCCCTCTATCAGAATCCAGAGTTTCAAGAAAATTGGAGAAACTTATTTTTTCGCACAAAAAAAAAAACAAAAAAACGTAAGGGGTACCACTGTCGTTTTTTTTTCTGGTCGAAATTTTGAGTTGCTCCAATCTTCTTGAAACTCTGGATTCTGATAGAGGGCTTTGGGACTTAGACCTGAGTGCAAAAATGGAGGCTCTAGACCCTTCCAGAGCTGAGATATTGAGATCCCACGTAGTATTTATGCCATTATAAATATCTCAATATTTCAGCTCTGGAAGGGTCTAGAGCCTCCATTTTTGCACTCAGGTCTAAGTCCCAAGGCCCTCTATCAGAATCCAGAGTTTCAAGAAAATTGGAGAAACTTATTTTTTCGCACAAAAAAAAAAACATAAGGGGTACCACTGTCGTTTTTTTTTCTGGTCGAAATTTTGAGTTGCTCCAATTTTCTTGAAACTCTGGATTCTGATAGAGGGCCATGGGATTTAGACCTGAGTGCAAAATGGAGGCTCTAGACCCTTCCAGAGCTGAGATATTGAGATTTTTATAATGGCATAAATGCTACATGGGATCTCAATATCTCAGCTCTGGAAGGGTCTAGAGCCTCCATTTTTGCACTCAGGTCTAAGTCCCAAGGCCCTCTATCAGAATCCAGAGTTTCAAGAAAATTGGAGAAACTTATTTTTTTTCGCACAAAAAAAAACATAAGGGGTACCACTGTCGTTTTTTTTTTCTGGTCGAAATTTTGAGTTGCTCCAATTTTCTTAAAACTCTGGATTCTGATAGAGGGCCATGGGATTTAGACCTGAGTGCAAAAATGGAGGCTCTAGACCCTTCCAGAGCTGAGATATTGAGATATTTATAATGGCATAAATGCTACGTGGGATCTCAATATCTCGGCTCTGGAAGGGTCTAGAGCCTCCATTTTTGCACTCAGGTCTAAGTCCCATGGCCCTCTATCAGAATCCAGATTTTCAAGAAAATTGGAGAAACGTATTGTTTCGCACAAAAAAAAACATAAGGGGTACCACTGTCGTTTTTTTTTCTGGTCGAAATTTTGAGTGGCTCCAATTTTCTTGAAACTCTGGATTCTGATAGAGGGCCATGGGATTTAGACCTGGGTGCAAAAATGGAGGCTCTAGACCCTTCCAGAGCTAAGATATTGAGATATTTATAATGGCATAAATGCTACGTGGGATCTCAATATCTCGGCTCTGGAAGGGTCTAGAGCCTCTATTTTTGCACTCAGGTCTAAGTCCCATGGCCCTCTATCAGAATCCAGAGTTTCAAGAAAATTGGAGCAACTCAAAATTTCGACCAGAAAAAAAAAAACGACAGTGGTACCCCTTATGTTTTTTTTTGTGTGCGAAAAAATAAGTTTCTCCAATTTTCTTGAAACTCTGGATTCTGATAGAGGTCCTTTGGACTTAGACCTGAGTGCATAAATGGAGGCTCTAGACCCTTCCAGAGCTTAGATATTGAGATCCCACGTAGTATTTATGCCATTATAAATATCTCAATATTTCAGCTCTGGAAGGGTCTAGAGCCTCCATTTTTGCACTCAGGTCTAAGTCCCAAGGCCCTCTATCAGAATCCAGAGTTTCAAGAAAATTGGAGAAACTTATTTTTTCGCACAAAAAAAACCATAAGGGGTACCACTGTCGTTTTTTTTTCTGGTCGAAATTTTGAGTTGCTCCAATTTTCTTAAAACTCTGGATTCTGATAGAGGGCCATGGGATTTAGACCTGAGTGCAAAAATGGAGGCTCTAGACCCTTCCAGAGCTGAGATATTGAGATATTTATAATGGCATAAATGCTACGTGGGATCCCAATATCTCGGCTCTGGAAGGGTCTAGAGCCTCCATTTTTGCACTCAGGTCTAAATCCCATGGCCCTCTATCAGAGTCCAGAGTTTCAAGAAAATTGGAGCAACTCAAAATTTCGACCAGAAAAAAAAACGACAGTGGTACCCCTTATGTTTTTTTGTTTTGTTTTTTTGCGAAAAAATAGAGTTTCTCCAATTTTCTTGAAACTCTGGATTCTGATAGAGGGCCATGGGACTTAGACCTGAGTGCAAAAATGGAGGCTCTAGACCCTTCCAGAGCTGAGATATTGAGATTTTTATAATGGCATAAATACTACATGGGATCTCAATATCTCAGCTCTGGAAGGGTCTAGAGCCTCCATTTTGCACTCAGGTCTAAGTCCCAAGGCCCTCTATCAGAATCCAGAGTTTCAAGAAAATTGGAGAAACTTATTTTTTCGCACAAAAAAAAACATAAGGGGTACCACTGTCGTTTTTTTTCTGGTCGAAATTTTGAGTTGCTCCAATTTTCTTGAAACTCTGGATTCTGATAGAGGGCCATGGGATTTAGACCTGAGTGCAAAAATGGAGGCTCTAGACCCTTCCAGAGCTGAGATATTGAGATATTTATAATGGCATAAATGCTACATGAGGGATCTCAATATCTCGGCTCTGGAAGGGTCTAGAGCCTCCATTTTGCACTCAGGTCTAAGTCCCATGGCCCTCTATCAGAATCCAGAGTTTCAAGAAAATTGGAGCAACTCAAAATTTCAACCAGAAAAAAAAAACGACAGTGGTACCCCTTATGTTTTTTTTTTGTGTGCGAAAAAATAAGTTTCTCCAATTTTCTTGAAACTCTGGATTCTGATAGAGGTCCTTTGGACTTAGACCTGAGTGCAAAAATGGAGGCTCTAGACCCTTCCAGAGCTTAGATATTGAGATCCCACGTAGTATTTATGCCATTATAAATATCTCAATATCTCAGCTCTGGAAGGGTCTAGAGCCTCCATTTTGCACTCAGGTCTAAGTCCCATGGCCCTCTATCAGAATCCAGAGTTTCAAGAAAATTGGAGAAACTTATTTTTTTCGCACAAAAAAAAACCATAAGGGGTACCACTGTCGTTTTTTTTTCTGGTCGAAATTTTGAGTTGCTCCAATTTTCTTGAAACTCTGGATTCTGATAGAGGGCCATGGGATTTAGACCTGGGTGCAAAAATGGAGGCTCTAGACCCTTCCAGAGCTAAGATATTGAGATATTTATAATGGCATAAATGCTACGTGGGATCTCAATATCTCGGCTCTGGAAGGGTCTAGAGCCTCCATTTTGCACTCAGGTCTAAGTCCCATGGCCCACTATCAGAATCCAGAGTTTCAAGAAAATTGGAGAAACTTTTTTTTTCGCACAAAAAAAAACAAAAAAACGTAAGAGGTACCACTGTCGTTTTTTTTTCTGGTCGAAATTTTGAGTTGCTCTAATCTTCTTGAAACTCTGGATTATGATAGAGGGCTTTGGGACTTAGACCTGAGTGCAAAATGGAGGCTCTAGACCCTTCCAGAGCTGAGATATTGAGATCCCACGTAGTATTTATGCCATTATAAATATCTCAATATTTCAGCTCTGGAAGGGTCTAGAGCCTCCATTTTTGCACTCAGGTCTAAGTCCCAAGGCCCTCTATCAGAATCCAGAGTTTCAAGAAAATTGGAGAAACTTATTTTTTCGCACAAAAAAAAAACATAAGGGGTACCACTGTCATTTTTTTTTTCTGGTCGAAATTTTGAGTTGCTCCAATTTTCTTGAAACTCTGGATTCTGATAGAGGGCCATGGGATTTAGACCTGGGTGCAAAAATGGAGGCTCTAGACCCTTCCAGAGCTGAGATATTGAGATTTTTATAATGGCATAAATACTACATGGGATCTCAATATCTCAGCTCTGGAAGGGTCTAGAGCCTCCATTTTTGCACTCAGGTCTAAGTCCCATGGCCCTCTATCAGAATCCAGAGTTTCAAGAAAATTGGAGAAACTTATTTTTTCGACACAAAAAAAAACATGAGGGGTACCACTGTCGTTTTTTTTTTTGCTGGTCGAAATTTATGAGTTGCTCCAATTTTCTTGAAACTCTGGATTCTGATAGAGGGCCATGGGACTTAGACCTGAGTGCAAAAATGGAGGCTCTAGACCCTTCCAGAGCTGAGATATTGAGATATTTATAATGGCATAAATGCTACGTGGGATCTCAATATCTCAGCTCTGGAAGGGTCTAGAGCCTCATTTTGCACTCAGGTCTAAGTCCCATGGCCCTCTATCAGAATCCAGAGTTTCAAGAAAATTGGAGCAACTTATTTATTTTCCAAAAAAAACATAAGAGGTACCACTTTGTCGTTTTTTTTTATGTTTGCGAAATTTTGAGTTGCTCCAATTTTCTTGAAACTCTGGATTCTGATAGAGGGCCATGGGACTTAGACCTGAGTGCAAAAATGGAGGCTCTAGACCCTTCCAGAGCTGAGATATTGAGATATTTATAATGGCATAAATGCTACGTGGGATCTCAATATCTCGGCTCTGGAAGGGTCTCAGAGCCTCCATTTTGCACTCAGGTCTAAGTCCCATGGCCCTCTATCAGAATCCAGATTTTCAAGAAAATTGGAGAAACGTATTGTTTCGCACAAAAAAAACATAAGGGGTACCACTGTCGTTTTTTTTTTTCTGGTCGAAATTTTGAGTGGCTCCAATTTTCTTGAAACTCTGGATTCTGATAGAGGGCCATGGGATTTAGACCTGGGTGCAAAAATGGAGGCTCTAGACCCTTCCAGAGCTAAGATATTGAGATATTTATAATGGCATAAATGCTACGTGGGATCTCAATATCTCGGCTCTGGAAGGGTCTAGAGCCTCTATTTTGCACTCAGGTCTAAGTCCCATGGCCCTCTATCAGAATCCAGAGTTTCAAGAAAATTGGAGCAACTCAAAATTTCGACCAGAAAAAAAAACGACAGTGGTACCCCTTATGTTTTTTTTTTTGTGCGAAAAAATAAGTTTCTCCAATTTTCTTGAAACTCTGGATTCTGATAGAGGTCCTTTGGACTTAGACCTGAGTGCAAAAATGGAGGCTCTAGACCCTTCCAGAGCTTAGATATTGAGATCCCACGTAGTATTTATGCCATTATAAATATCTCAATATCTCAGCTCTGGAAGGGTCTAGAGCCTCCATTTTGCACTCAGGTCTAAGTCCCATGGCCCTCTATCAGAATCCAGAGTTTCAAGAAAATTGGAGAAACTTATTTTTTCGCACAAAAAAAAAACATAAAGGGTACCACTGTCGTTTTTTTTTCTGGTCGAAATTTTGAGTTGCTCCAATTTTCTTGAAACTCTGGATTCTGATAGAGGGCCATGGGATTTAGACCTGGGTGCAAAAATGGAGGCTCTAGACCCTTCCAGAGCTGAGATATTGAGATATTTATAATGGCATAAATGCTACGTGGGATCTCAATATCTCGGCTCTGGAAGGGTCTAGAGCCTCCATTTTGCACTCAGGTCTAAGTCCCATGGCCCTCTATCAGAATCCAGAGTTTCAAGAAAATTGGAGAAACTTTTTTTTTCGCACAAAAAAAAACAAAAAAACGTAAGGGGTACCACTGTCGTTTTTTTTTTCTGGTCGAAATTTTGAGTTGCTCCAATCTTCTTGAAACTCTGGATTATGATAGAGGGCTTTGGGACTTAGACCTGAGTGCAAAAATGGAGGCTCTAGACCCTTCCAGAGCTGAGATATTGAGATCCCACGTAGTATTTATGCCATTATAAATATCTCAATATTTCAGCTCTGGAAGGGTCTAGAGCCTCCATTTTTGCACTCAGGTCTAAGTCCCAAGGCCCTCTATCAGAATCCAGAGTTTCAAGAAAATTGGAGAAACTTATTTTTTCGCACAAAAAAAAAACATAAGGGGTACCACTGTCGTTTTTTTTCTGGTCGAAATTTTGAGTTGCTCCAATTTTCTTGAAACTCTGGATTCTGATAGAGGGCCATGGGATTTAGACCTGGGTGCAAAAATGGAGGCTCTAGACCCTTCCAGAGCTGAGATATTGAGATATTTATAATGGCATAAATGCTACGTGGGATCTCAATATCTCGGCTCTGGAAGGGTCTAGAGCCTCTATTTTGCACTCAGGTCTAGTCCCATGGCCCTCTATCGGAATCCAGAGTTTCAAGAAAATTGGAGCAACTGAAAATTTCGACCAGAAGAAAACGACAGTGGTACCCCTTATGTTTTTTTTTTTTGTGTGCGAAAAAAATAAGTTTTCTCCAATTTTCTTGAAACTCTGGATTCTGATAGAGGTCCTTTGGACTTAGACCTGAGTGCAAAAATGGAGGCTCTAGACCCTTCCAGAGCTTAGATATTGAGATCCCACGTAGTATTTATGCCATTATAAATATCTCAATATCTCAGCTCTGGAAGGTCTGAGCCTCATTTTGCACTCAGGTCTAAGTCCCATGGCCCTCTATCAGAATCCAGAGTTTCAAGAAAATTGGAGAAACTTATTTTTCGCACAAAAAAAAAACATAAGGGGTACCACTGTCGTTTTTTTTTCTGGTCGAAATTTTGAGTTGCTCCAATTTTCTTGAAACTCTGGATTCTGATAGAGGGCCATGGGATTTAGACCTGGGTGCAAAAATGGAGGCTCTAGACCCTTCCAGAGCTGAGATATTGAGATATTTATAATGGCATAAATGCTACGTGGGATCTCAATATCTCGGCTCTGGAAAGGTCTAGAGCCTCCATTTTGCACTCAGGTCTAAGTCCCATGGCCCACTATCAGAATCCAGAGTTTCAAGAAAATTGGAGCAACTGCATAATTTCGCACCAGAAAAAAAACAAAAAAACGTGAGTACCCCTCATGTTTTTTTTCTGTGTGAGAAAATTTTAAGTTGCTTCCAATCTTCTTGAAACTCTGGATTCTGATAGAGGGCTTTGGGACTTAGACCTGAGTGCAAAAATGGAGGCTCTAGACCCTTCCAGAGCTGAGATATTGAGATCCCACGTAGTATTTATGCCATTATAAATATCTCAATATTTCAGCTCTGGAAGGTGCCTAGAGCCTCCATTTTGCACTCAGGTCTAAGTCCCAAGGCCCTCTATCAGAATCCAGAGTTTCAAGAAAATTGAAGAAACTTATTTTTTCGCACAAAAAAAAAAACATAAGGGGTACCACTGTCGTTTTTTTTTCTGGTCGAAATTTTGAGTTGCTCCAATTTTCTTGAAACTCTGGATTCTGATAGAGGGCCATGGGATTTAGACCTGGGTGCAAAAATGGAGGCTCTAGACCCTTCCAGAGCTGAGATATTGAGATATTTATAATGGCATAAATGCTACATGGGATCTCAATATCTCGGCTCTGGAAGGGTCTAGAGCCTCCATTTTTGCACTCAGGTCTAAGTCCCATGGCCCTCTATCAGAATCCAGAGTTTCAAGAAAATTGGAGAAACTTATTTTTTCGCACAAAAAAAAACATAAGGGGTACCACTGTCGTTTTTTTTTCTGGTTGAAATTTTGAGTTGCTCCAATTTTCTTGAAACTCTGGATTCTGATAGAGGGCCATGGGATTTAGACCTGGGTGCAAAAATGGAGGCTCTAGACCCTTCCAGAGCTGAGATATTGAGATATTTATAATGGCATAAATGCTACATGGGATCTCAATATCTCGGCTCTGGAAGGGTCTAGAGCCTCCATTTTTGCACTCAGGTCTAAGTCCCATGGCCCTCTATCAGAATCCAGATTTTCAAGAAAATTGGAGAAACGTATTGTTTCGCACAAAAAAAAACATAAGGGGTACCACTGTCGTTTTTTTTTCTGGTCGAAATTTTGAGTTGCTCCAATTTTCTTGAAACTCTGGATTCTGATAGAGGGCCATGGGATTTAGACCTGGGTGCAAAAATGGAGGCTCTAGACCCTTCCAGAGCTAAGATATTGAGATATTTATAATGGCATAAATGCTACGTGGGATCTCAATATCTCGGCTCTGGAAGGGTCTAGAGCCTCTATTTTGCACTCAGGTCTAAGTCCCATGGCCCTCTATCAGAATCCAGAGTTTCAAGAAAATTGGAGCAACTCAAAATTTCGACCAGAAAAAAAACGACAGTGGTACCCCTTATGTTTTTTTTTTTTGTGCGAAAAAATAAGTTTCTCCAATTTTCTTGAAACTCTGGATTCTGATAGAGGTCCTTTGGACTTAGACCTGAGTGCATAAATGGAGGCTCTAGACCCTTCCAGAGCTTAGATATTGAGATCCCACGTAGTATTTATGCCATTATAAATATCTCAATATCTCAGCTCTGGAAGGGTCTAGAGCCTCCATTTTGCACTCAGGTCTAAGTCCCATGGCCTCTATCAGAATCCAGAGTTTCAAGAAAATTGGAGAAACTTATTTTTTTCGCACAAAAAAAAAACATAAGGGGTACCACTGTCGTTTTTTTTCTGGTCGAAATTTTGAGTTGCTCCAATTTTCTTGAAACTCTGGATTCTGATAGAGGGCCATGGGATTTAGACCTGGGTGCAAAAATGGAGGCTCTAGACCCTTCCAGAGCTGAGATATTGAGATATTTATAATGGCATAAATGCTACGTGGGATCTCAATATCTCGGCTCTGGAAGGGTCCAGAGCCTCCATTTTTGCACTCAGGTCTAAGTCCCATGGCCCTCTATCAGAATCCAGAGTTTCAAGAAAATTGGAGAAACTTATTTTTTTCGCACAAAAAAAAACATAAGGGGTACCACTGTCGTTTTTTTTTCTGGTCGAAATTTTGAGTTGCTCCAATTTTCTTGAAACTCTGGATTCTGATAGAGGGCCATGGGATTTAGACCTGGGTGCAAAAATGGAGGCTCTAGACCCTTCCAGAGCTGAGATATTGAGATATTTATAATGGCATAAATGCTACGTGGATCTCAATATCTCAGCTCTGGAAGGTGTCAAGCCTCCATTTTGCACTCAGGTCTAAGTCCCATGGCCCTCTGTCAGAGTCCAGAGTTTCAAGAAAATTGGAGCAACTTAAAATTTCTTCGACAAAAAAAAACGACAGTGGTACCCCTGTCGTTTTTTTGTTTTCTTTTTGTGAAAAAATTTTGAGTTGCTCCAATTTCTTGAAACTCTGGATTCTGATAGAGGGCCATGGGATTTAGACCTGAGTGCAAAAATGGAGGCTCTAGACCCTTCCAGAGCTGAGATATTGAGATATTTATAATGGCATAAATGCTACGTGGGGATCTCAATATCTCGGCTCTGGAAGGGTCTAGAGCCTCCATTTTTGCACTCAGGTCTAAGTCCCATGGCCCTCTATCAGAATCCAGATTTTCAAGAAAATTGGAGAAACGTATTGTTTCGCACAAAAAAAAAAACATAAGGGGTACCACTGTCGTTTTTTTTTCTGGTCGAAATTTTGAGTGGCTCCAATTTTCTTGAAACTCTGGATTCTGATAGAGGGCCATGGGATTTAGACCTGGGTGCAAAAATGGAGGCTCTAGACCCTTCCAGAGCTAAGATATTGAGATATTTATAATGGCATAAATGCTACGTGGGATCTCAATATCTCGGCTCTGGAAGGGTCTAGAGCCTCTATTTTGCACTCAGGTCTAAGTCCCATGGCCCTCTATCAGAATCCAGAGTTTCAAGAAAATTGGAGCAACTCAAAATTTCGACCAGAAAAAAAAAAACGACAGTGGTACCCCTTATGTTTTTTTTTTGTGCGAAAAAATAAGTTTCTCCAATTTTCTTGAAACTCTGGATTCTGATAGAGGTCCTTTGGACTTAGACCTGAGTGCATAAATGGAGGCTCTAGACCCTTCCAGAGCTTAGATATTGAGATCCCACGTAGTATTTATGCCATTATAAATATCTCAATATCTCAGCTCTGGAAGGGTCTAGAGCCTCCATTTTGCACTCAGGTCTAAGTCCCATGGCCCTCTATCAGAATCCAGAGTTTCAAGAAAATTGGAGAAACTTATTTTTTCGCACAAAAAAAAAACATAAGGGGTACCACTGTCGTTTTTTTTTCTGGTCGAAATTTTGAGTTGCTCCAATTTTCTTGAAACTCTGGATTCTGATAGAGGGCCATGGGATTTAGACCTGGGTGCAAAAATGGAGGCTCTAGACCCTTCCAGAGCTGAGATATTGAGATATTTATAATGGCATAAATGCTACATGGGATCTCAATATCTCGGCTCTGGAAGGGTCTAGAGCCTCCATTTTGCACTCAGGTCTAAGTCCCATGGCCCTCTATCAGAATCCAGAGTTTCAAGAAAATTGGAGAAACTTATTTTTTCGACACAAAAAAAAAACATAAGGGGTACCACTGTCGTTTTTTTTTCTGGTCGAAATTTTGAGTTGCTCCAATTTTCTTGAAACTCTGGATTCTGATAGAGGGCCATGGGATTTAGACCTGGGTGCAAAAATGGAGGCTCTAGACCCTTCCAGAGCTGAAGATATTGAGATATTTATAATGGCATAAATGCTACGTGGGATCTCAATATCTCGGCTCTGGAAGGGTCTAGAGCCTCCATTTTTGCACTCAGGTCTAAGTCCCATGGCCCTCTATCAGAATCCAGAGTTTCAAGAAAATTGGAGAAACTTATTTGTTCTCGCACAAAAAAAAAACATAAGGGGTACCACTGTCGTTTTTTTTTCTGGTTGCGAAATTTTGAGTTGCTCCAATTTTCTTGAAACTCTGGATTCTGATAGAGGGCCATGGGATTTAGACCTGGGTGCAAAAATGGAGGCTCTAGACCCTTCCAGAGCTGAGATATTGAGATATTTATAATGGCATAAATGCTACGTGGGATCTCAATATCTCAGCTCTGGAAGGGTCTAGAGCCTCCATTTTTGCACTCAGGTCTAAGTCCCAAGGCCCTCTATCAGAATCCAGAGTTTCAAGAAAATTGGAGAAACTTTATTTTTTTTCGCAAAAAAAACATAAGGGGTACCACTGTCGTTTTTTTTTCTGGTCGAAATTTTGAGTTGCTCCAATTTTCTTGAAACTCTGGATTCTGATAGAGGGCCATGGGATTTAGACCTGAGTGCAAAAATGGAGGCTCTAGACCCTTCCAGAGCTGAGATATTGAGATATTTATAATGGCATAAATGCTACGTGGGATCTCAATATCTCGGCTCTGGAAGGGTCTAGAGCCTCCATTTTTGCACTCAGGTCTAAGTCCCATGGCCCTCTATCAGAATCCAGATTTTCAAGAAAATTGGAGAAACGTATTGTTTCGCACAAAAAAAAACATAAGGGGTACCACTGTCGTTTTTTTTTCTGGTCGAAATTTTGAGTGGCTCCAATTTTCTTGAAACTCTGGATTCTGATAGAGGGCCATGGGATTTAGACCTGGGTGCAAAAATGGAGGCTCTAGACCCTTCCAGAGCTAAGATATTGAGATATTTATAATGGCATAAATGCTACGTGGGATCTCAATATCTCGGCTCTGGAAGGGTCTAGAGCCTCTATTTTTGCACTCAGGTCTAAGTCCCATGGCCCTCTATCAGAATCCAGAGTTTCAAGAAAATTGGAGCAACTCAAAATTTCGACCAGAAAAAAAAACGACAGTGGTACCCCTTATGTTTTTTTTTTGTGCGAAAAAATAAGTTTCTCCAATTTTCTTGAAACTCTGGATTCTGATAGAGGTCCTTTGGACTTAGACCTGAGTGCATAAATGGAGGCTCTAGACCCTTCCAGAGCTTAGATATTGAGATCCCACGTAGTATTTATGCCATTATAAATATCTCAATATTTCAGCTCTGGAAGGGTCTGAGCCTCCATTTTGCACTCAGGTCTAAGTCCCATGGCCCTCTATCAGAATCCAGAGTTTCAAGAAAATTGGAGAAACTTATTTTTTCGCACAAAAAAAAAACATAAGGGGTACCACTGTCGTTTTTTTTTCTGGTCGAAATTTTGAGTTGCTCCAATTTTCTTGAAACTCTGGATTCTGATAGAGGGCCATGGGATTTAGACCTGGGTGCAAAAATGGAGGCTCTAGACCCTTCCAGAGCTGAGATATTGAGATATTTATAATGGCATAAATGCTACGTGGGATCTCAATATCTCGGCTCTGGAAGGGTCTAGAGCCTCCATTTTTGCACTCAGGTCTAAGTCCCATGGCCCTCTATCAGAATCCAGAGTTTCAAGAAAATTGGAGAAACTTATTTTTTCGCACAAAAAAAAAAAAAAAAACGTAAGGGGTACCACTGTCGTTTTTTTTTTATGGTCGAAATTTTGAGTTGCTCCAATCTTCTTGAAACTCTGGATTCTGATAGAGGGCTTTGGGACTTAGACCTGAGTGCAAAAATGGAGGCTCTAGACCCTTCCAGAGCTAAGATATTGAGATCCCACGTAGTATTTATGCCATTATAAATATCTCAATATCTCAGCTCTGGAAGGGTCTGAGCCTCTATTTTGCACTCAGTCTAGTCCCATGGCCCTCTCTGGAATCCAGAGTTTCAAGAAATTGGAGCAACTCAAAATTTCGACCAGAAGAAACGACAGTGGTACCCCTTATGTTTTTTTTTTGTGCGAAAAAATAAGTTTCTCCAATTTTCTTGAAACTCTGGATTCTGATAGAGGTCCTTTGGACTTAGACCTGAGTGCAAAAATGGAGGCTCTAGACCCTTCCAGAGCTAAGATATTGAGATCCCACGATAGTATTTATGCCATTATAAATATCTCAATATCTCAGCTCTGGAAGGGTCTAGAGCCTCCATTTTGCACTCAGGTCTAAGTCCCAAGGCCCTCTATCAGAATCCAGAGTTTCAAGAAAATTGGAGAAACTTATTTTTTTCACACAAACAAAAAAAAAACATAAGGGGTACCACTGTCGTTTTTTTTTTTCTGGTAGAAATTTTGAGTTGCTCCAATTTTCTTGAAACTCTGGATTCTGATAGAGGGCCATGGGATATAGACCTGGGTGCAAAAATGGAGGCTCTAGACCCTTCCAGAGCTGAGATATTGAGATATTTATAATGGCATAAATGCTACGTGGGATCTCAATATCTCAGCTCTGGAAGGGTCTAGAGACTCCATTTTGCACTCAGGTCTAGTCCCATGGCCCTCTATCAGAATCCAGAGTTTCAAGAAAATTGGAGAAACTTATTTTTTTCACACAAAAAAAAAAACGTAAGGGGTACCACTGTCGTTTTTTTTTCTGGTCGAAATTTTGAGTTGCTCCAATCTTCTTGAAACTCTGGATTCTGATAGAGGGCTTTGGGACTTAGACCTGAGTGCAAAAATGGAGGCTCTAGACCCTTCCAGAGCTGAGATATTGAGATCCCACATAGTATTTATGCCATTATAAATATCTCAATATTTCAGCTCTGGAAGGGTCTAGAGCCTCCATTTCTGCACTCAGGTCTAAGTCCCAAGGCCCTCTATCAGAATCCAGAGTTTCAAGAAAATTGGAGAAACTTATTTTTTCGCACAAAAAAAAACACATAAGGGGTACCACTGTCGTTTTTTTTTTCTGGTCGAAATTTTGAGTTGCTCCAATTTTCTTGAAACTCTGGATTCTGATAGAGGGCCATGGGATTTAGACCTGGGTGCAAAATGGAGGCTCTAGACCCTTCCAGAGCTGAGATATTGAGATATTTATAATGGCATAAATGCTACGTGGGATCTCAATATCTCGGCTCTGGAAGGGTCTAGAGCCTCCATTTTTGCACTCAGGTCTAAGTCCCATGGCCCTCTATCAGAATCCAGAGTTTCAAGAAAATTGGAGAAACTTTATTTTTTCACACAAAAAAAAAAATCGTAAGGGGTACCACTGTCGTTTTTTTTTTTGTTTTTTGGTCGAAATTTTGAGTTGCTCCAATCTTCTTGAAACTCTGGATTCTGATAGAGGGCTTTGGGACTTAGACCTGAGTGCAAAAATGGAGGCTCTAGACCCTTCCAGAGCTGAGATATTGAGATCCCACATAGTATTTATGCCATTATAAATATCTCAATATTTCAGCTCTGGAAGGGTCTAGAGCCTCCATTTTTGCACTCAGGTCTAAGTCCCAAGGCCCTCTATCAGAATCCAGAGTTTCAAGAAAATTGGAGAAACTTATTTTTTTCGCACAAAAAAAACCATAAGGGGTACCACTGTCGTTTTTTTTTCTGGTCGAAATTTTGAGTTGCTCCAATTTTCTTAAAACTCTGGATTCTGATAGAGGGCCATGGGATTTAGACCTGAGTGCAAAAATGGAGGCTCTAGACCCTTCCAGAGCTGAGATATTGAGATATTTATAATGGCATAAATGCTACGTGGGATCCCAATATCTCGGCTCTGGAAGGGTCTAGAGCCTCCATTTTTGCACTCAGGTCTAAATCCCATGGCCCTCTATCAGAGTCCAGAGTTTCAAGAAAATTGGAGCAACTCAAAATTTCGACCAGAAAAAAAACAACAGTGGTACCCCTTATGTTTTTTTGTTTTGTTTTTTTGCGAAAAAATAAGTTTCTCCAATTTTCTTGAAACTCTGGATTCTGATAGAGGGCCATGGGACTTAGACCTGAGTGCAAAAATGGAGGCTCTAGACCCTTCCAGAGCTGAGATATTGAGATTTTTATAATGGCATAAATACTACATGGGATCTCAATATCTCAGCTCTGGAAGGGTCTAGAGCCTCCACTTTTTGCACTCAGGTCTAAGTCCCAAGGCCCTCTATCAGAATCCAGAGTTTCAAGAAAATTGGAGAAACTTATTTTTTTTTCTCAAAAAAAACATAAGGGGTACCACTGTCGTTTTTTTTTCTGGTCGAAATTTTGAGTTGCTCCAATTTTCTTGAAACTCTGGATTCTGATAGAGGGCCATGGGATTTAGACCTGGGTGCAAAAATGGAGGCTCTAGACCCTTCCAGAGCTGAGGTATTGAGATTTTATAATGGCATAAATGCTACGTGGGATCTCAATATCTCGGCTCTGGAAGGGTCTAGAGCCTCCATTTTTGCACTCAGGTCTAAGTCCCATGGCCCTCTATCAGAATCCAGAGTTTCAAGAAAATTGGAGAAACTTATTGTTTCGCACAAATAAAAACAAAAAAACGTAAGGGGTACCACTGTTGTTTTTTTTTTTCTGGTCGAAATTTTGAGTTGCTCCAATCTTCTTGAAACTCTGGATTCTGATAGAGGGCTTTGGGACTTAGACCTGAGTGCAAAAATGGAGGCTCTAGACCCTTCCAGAGCTGAGATATTGAGATCCCACGTAGTATTTATGCCATTATAAATATCTCAATATTTCAGCTCTGGAAGGGTCTAGAGCCTCCATTTTTGCACTCAGGTCTAAGTCCCAAGGCCCTCTATCAGAATCCAGAGTTTCAAGAAAATTGGAGAAACTTATTTTTTCGCACAAAAAAAAAACCATAAGGGGTACCACTGTCGTTTTTTTTTCTGGTCGAAATTTTGAGTTGCTCCAATTTTCTTGAAACTCTGGATTCTGATAGAGGGCCATGGGATTTAGACCTGGGTGCAAAATGGAGGCTCTAGACCCTTCCAGAGCTGAGATATTGAGATATTTATAATGGCATAAATGCTACGTGGGATCTCAATATCTCGGCTCTGGAAGGGTCTAGAGCCTCCATTTTTGCACTCAGGTCTAAGTCCCATGGCCCTCTATCAGAATCCAGATTTTCAAGAAAATTGGAGAAACGTATTGTTTCGCACAAAAAAAACATAAGGGGTACCACTGTCGTTTTTTTTTCTGGTTGAAATTTTGAGTTGCTCCAATTTTCTTGAAACTCTGGATTCTGATAGAGGGCCATGGGATTTTAGACCTGGGTGCAAAAATGGAGGCTCTAGACCCTTCCAGAGCTAGAGATATTTATAATGGCATAAATGCTACGTGGGATCTCAATATCTCGGCTCTGGAAGGGTCTAGAGCCTCTATTTTTTGCACTCAGGTCTAAGTCCCATGGCCCTCTATCAGAATCCAGAGTTTCAGAAATTGGAGCAACTCAAAAATTTCGACCAGAAAAAAAAAAACGACAGTGGTACCCTTATGTTTTTTTTTGTGCGAAAAAAATAAGTTTCTCCAATTTTCTTGAAACTCTGGATTCTGATAGAGGGCCATGGGATTCTAGACCTGGGTGCAAAAATGGAGGCTCTAGACCCTTCCAGAGCTAAGATATTGAGATTCCACAATAGCATTAATGCCATTATGAGTATCTCAATATCTCAGGCTCTGGAAGGGTCTGAGCCTCATTTTGCACTCAGGTCTAAGTCCCATGGCCCTCTATCAGAATCCAGAGTTTCAAGAAAATTGGAGAAACTTATTTTTTTCGCACAAAAAAAAAACATAAGGGGTACCACTGTCGTTTTTTTTTCTGGTCGAAATTTTGAGTTGCTCCAATTTTCTTGAAACTCTGGATTCTGATAGAGGGCCATGGGATTTAGACCTGGGTGCAAAAATGGAGGCTCTAGACCCTTCCAGAGCTAAGATATTGAGATATTTATAATGGCATAAATGCTACGTGGGATCTCAATATCTCGGCTCTGGAAGGGTCTAGAGCCTCCATTTTTGCACTCAGGTCTAAGTCCCATGGCCCACTATCAGAATCCAGAGTTTCAAGAAAATTGGAGAAACTTTTTTTTTCGCACAAAAAAAAAAAAAAAAACGTAAGGGGTACCACTGTCGTTTTTTTTTTTATGGTCGGAAATTTTGAGTTGCTCCAATCTTCTTGAAACTCTGGATTCTGATAGAGGGCCTTGGGACTTAGACCTGAGTGCAAAAATGGAGGCTCTAGACCCTTCCAGAGCTAAGATATTGAGATCCCACGTAGTATTTATGCCATTATAAATATCTCAATATCTCAGCTCTGAAAGGGTCTAGAGCCTCTATTTTGCACTCAGGTCTAAGTCCCATGGCCCTCTATCAGAATCCAGAGTTTCAAGAAAATTGGAGCAACTCAAAATTTCGACCAGGAAAAAAAACGACAGTGGTACCCCTTATGTTTTTTTTGTGCGAAAAAATAAGTTTCTCCAATTTTCTTGAAACTCTGGATTCTGATAGAGGTCCTTTGGACTTAGACCTGAGTGCAAAAATGGAGGCTCTAGACCCTTCCAGAGCTAAGATATTGAGATCCCACGTAGTATTTATGCCATTATAAATATCTCAATATCTCAGCTCTGGAAGGGTCTAGAGCCTCCATTTTTGCACTCAGGTCTAAGTCCCAAGGCCCTCTATCAGAATCCAGAGTTTCAAGAAAATTGGAGAAACTTATTTTTTCGCACAAAAAAAAAAAAAAAACATAAGGGGTACCACTGTCGTTTTTTTTTTCTGGTCGAAATTTTGAGTTGCTCCAATTTTCTTGAAACTCTGGATTCTGATAGAGGGCCATGGGATATAGACCTGGGTGCAAAAATGGAGGCTCTAGACCCTTCCAGAGCTGAGATATTGAGATATTTATAATGGCATAAATGCTACGTGGGATCTCAATATCTCAGCTCTGGAAGGGTCTAGAGACTCCATTTTTGCACTCAGGTCTAAGTCCCATGGCCCTCTATCAGAATCCAGAGTTTCAAGAAAATTGGAGAAACTTATTTTTTTCACACACAAAAAAAAAACGTAAGGGGTACCACTGTCGTTTTTTTTTTCTGGTCGAAATTTTGAGTTGCTCCAATCTTCTTGAAACTCTGGATTCTGATAGAGGGCTTTGGGACTTAGACCTGAGTGCAAAATGGAGGCTCTAGACCCTTCCAGAGCTGAGATATTGAGATCCCACATAGTATTTATGCCATTATAAATATCTCAATATTTCAGCTCTGGAAGGGTCTAGAGCCTCCATTTTGCACTCAGGTCTAAGTCCCAAGGCCCTCTATCAGAATCCAGAGTTTCAAGAAAATTGGAGAAACTTATTGTTTCGCACAAAAAAAAACATAAGGGGTACCACTGTCGTTTTTTTCTGGTCGAAATTTTGAGTGGCTCCAATTTTCTGAAACTCTGGATTCTGATAGAGGGCCATGGAACTTAGACCTGGGTGCAAAATGGAGGCTCTAGACCCTTCCAGAGCTGAGATATTGAGATATTTATAATTGCATAAATGCTACGTGGGATCTCACATATCTCGGCTCTGGAAGGGTCCAGAGCCTCCATTTTTGCACTCAGGTCTAAGTCCCATGGCCCTCTATCAGAATCCAGAGTTTCAAGAAAATTGGAGAAACTTATTTTTTTCGCACAAAAAAAAAAAAAAACATAAGGGGTACCACTGTCGTTTTTTTTTTTCTGGTTGAAATTTTGAGTTGCTCCAATTTTCTTGAAACTCTGGATTCTGAAAGAGGGCCATGGGATTTAGACCTGGGTGCAAAAATGGAGGCTCTAGACCCTTCCAGAGCTAAGATATTGAGATATTTATAATGGCATAAATGCTACGTGGGATCTCAATATCTCGGCTCTGGAAGGGTCCAGAGCCTCCATTTTTGCACTCAGGTCTAAGTCCCATGGCCCTCTATCAGAATCCAGAGTTTCAAGAAAATTGGAGAAACTTATTTTTTCGCACAAAAAAAAAACATAAGGGGTACCACTGTCGTTTTTTTTTCTGGTCGAAATTTTGAGTTGCTCCAATTTTCTTGAAACTCTGGATTCTGATAGAGGGCCATGGGATTTAGACCTGGGTGCAAAAATGGAGGCTCTAGACCCTTCCAGAGCTAAGATATTGAGATATTTATAATGGCATAAATGCTACGTGGGATCTCAATATCTCGGCTCTGGAAGGGTCCAGAGCCTCCATTTTTGCACTCAGGTCTAAGTCCCATGGCCCTCTATCAGAATCCAGAGTTTCAAGAAAATTGGAGAAACTTATTTTTTCGCAAAAAAAAAAAAAAAAAAAAATAAACGTAAGGGGTACCACTGTCGTTTTTTTTTTTCTGGTCGAAATTTTGAGTTGCTCCAATCTTCTTGAAACTCTGGATTCTGATAGAGGGCTTTGGGACTTAGACCTGAGTGCAAAAATGGAGGCTCTAGACCCTTCCAGAGCTAAGATATTGAGATCCCACGTAGTATTTATGCCATTATAAATATCTCAATATCTCAGCTCTAGAAGGGTCTAGAGCCTCTATTTTTGCACTCAGGTCTAAGTCCCATGGCCCTCTATCAGAATCCAGAGTTTCAAGAAAATTGGAGAAACTTATTTTTTTCGCACAAAAAAAAACATAAGGGGTACCACTGTCGTTTTTTTTTTCTGGTCGAAATTTTGAGTTGCTCCAATTTTCTTGAAACTCTGGATTCTGAAAGAGGGCCATGGGATTTAGACCTGGGTGCAAAATGGAGGCTCTAGACCCTTCCAGAGCTGAGATATTGAGATATTTATAATGGCATAAATGCTACGTGGGATCTCAATATCTCAGCTCTGGAAGGGTCTTGAGACTCCATTTTTGCACTCAGGTCTAAGTCCCATGGCCCTCTATCAGAATCCAGAGTTTCAAGAAAATTGGATAAACTTATTTTTTCGCAAAAAAACAAAAAAACAAAAAAAAACGTAAGGGGTACCACTGTCGTTTTTTTTTTTCTGGTTGAAATTTTGAGTTGCTCCAATCTTCTTGAAACTCTGGATTCTGATAGAGGGCCATGGGACTTAGACCTGAGTGCAAAAATGAGGCTCTAGACCCTTCCAGAGCTGAGATATTGAGATCCCACGTATGCCATTATAAATATCTCAATATCTCAGCTCTGGAAGGGTCTAGAGCCTCCATGTTTGCACTCAGGTCTAAGTCCCATGGCCCTCTATCAGAATCCAGAGTTTCAAGAAAATTGGAGAAACTTATTTTTTCGCACACAAAAAAAAAACGTAAGGGGTACCACTGTCGTTTTTTTTTCTGGTCTGAAATTTTGAGTTGCTCCAATTTTCTTGAAACTCTGTATTCTGATAGAGGGCCATGGTACTTAGACCTGAGTGCAAAAATGGAGGCTCTAGACCCTTCCAGAGCTGAGATATTGAGATCCCATCGTAGCATTTATGCCATTTTAAATATCTCAATATCTCGGCTCTGGAAGGGTCTAGAGCCTCCATTTTTGCACTCAGGTTAAAGTCCCATGGCCCTCTATTCAGAGTCCAGAGTTTTAAGAAAATTGGAGCAACTCAAAATTTCGACCAGAAAAAAAAAACGACAGTGGTACCCCTTATGTTTTTTTGTTTTGTTTTTTTGCGAAAAAATAAGTTTCTCCAATTTGCTTGAAACTCTGGATTCTGATAGAGGGCCATGGGACTTAGACCTGAGTGCAAAAATGGAGGCTCTAGACCCTTCCAGAGACTGAGATATTGAGATTTTTATAATGGCATAAATACTACATGGGATCTCAATATCTCAGCTCTGGAAGGGTCTAGAGCCTTCATTTTGCACTCAGGTCTAAGTCCCAAGGCCCTCTATCAGAATCCAGAGTTTCAAGAAAATTGGAGAAACGCATTTGTTTCGCACAAAAAAAAAACATAAGGGGTACCACTGTCGTTTTTTTTTCTGGTCGAAATTTTGAGTGGCTCCAATTTTCTTGAAACTCTGGATTCTGATAGAGGGCCATGGGATTTAGACCTGGGTGCAAAAATGGAGGCTCTAGACCCTTCCAGAGCTAAGATATTGAGATATTTATAATGGCATAAATGCTACGTGGGATCTCAATATCTCGGCTCTGGAAGGGTCTAGAGCCTCCATTTTTGCACTCAGGTCTAAGTCCCATGGCCCTCTATCAGAATCCAGAGTTTCAAGAAAATTGGAGAAACTTATTTTTTCGCACAAAAAAAAAACATAAGGGGTACCACTGTCGTTTTTTTTTTCTGGTCGAAATTTTGAGTTGCTCCAATTTTCTTGAAACTCTGGATTCTGATAGAGGGCCATGGGATTTAGACCTGGGTGCAAAAATGGAGGCTATAGACCCTTCCAGAGCTAAGATATTGAGATATTTATAATGGCATAAATGCTACGTGGGATCTCAATATCTCGGCTCTGGAAGGGTCTAGAGCCTCCATTTTTGCACTCAGGTCTAAGTCCCATGGCCCACTATCAGAATCCAGAGTTTCAAGAAAATTGGAGAAACTTATTTTTTCGCACAAAAAAAAAACAAAAAAACGTAAGGGGTACCACTGTCGTTTTTTTTCTGGTCGAAATTTTGAGTTGCTCCAATCTTCTTGAAACTCTGGATTCTGATAGAGGGCTTTGGGACTTAGACCTGAGTGCAAAAATGGAGGCTCTAGACCCTTCCAGAGCTGAGATATTGAGATCCCACGTAGTATTCATGCCATTATAAATATCTCAATATTTCAGCTCTGTAAGGGTCTAGAGCCTCCATTTTTGCACTCAGGTCTAAGTCCCAAGGCCCTCTATCAGAATCCAGAGTTTCAAGAAAATTGGAGAAACTTATTTTTTCGCACAAAAAAAAAAAATAAGGGGTACCACTGTCATTTTTTTTTTCTGGTCGAAATTTTGAGTTGCTCCAATTTTCTTGAAACTCTGGATTCTGATAGAGGGCTTTGGGACTTAGACCTGAGTGCAAAAATGGAGGCTCTAGACCCTTCCAGAGCTAAGATATTGAGATCCCACGTAGTATTTATGCCATTATAAATATCTCAATATCTCAGCTCTGGAAGGGTCTTGAGCCTCTATTTTTGCACTCAGGTCTAAGTCCCATGGCCCTCTATCAGAATCCAGAGTTTCAAGAAAATTAGAGCAACTCAAAATTTCGACCAGGAAAAAAAAACGACAGTGGTACCCCTTATGTTTTTTTTTTTGTGCGAAAAAATAAGTTTCTCCAATTTTCTTGAAACTCTGGATTCTGATAGAGGTCCTTTGGACTTAGACCTGAGTGCAAAAATGGAGGCTCTAGACCCTTCCAGAGCTAAGATATTGAGATCCCACGTAGTATTTATGCCATTATAAATATCTCAATATCTCAGCTCTGGAAGGGTCTAGAGCCTCCATTTTGCACTCAGGTCTAAGTCCCAAGGCCCTCTATCAGAATCCAGAGTTTCAAGAAAATTGGAGAAACTTATTTTTTCGCACAAAAAAAAAAAAAAACATAAGGGGTACCACTGTCGTTTTTTTTTCTGGTCGAAATTTTGAGTTGCTCCAATTTTCTTGAAACTCTGGATTCTGATAGAGGGCCATGGGATATAGACCTGGGTGCAAAATGGAGGCTCTAGACCCTTCCAGAGCTGAGATATTGAGATATTTATAATGGCATAAATGCTACGTGGGATCTCAATATCTCAGCTCTGGAAGGGTCTAGAGACTCCATTTTTGCACTCAGGTCTAAGTCCCATGGCCCTCTATCAGAATCAAGAGAAAATTGGAGAAACTTATTTTTTTCACACAAAAAAAAAAAACGTAAGGGGTACCACTGTCGTTTTTTTTTTTTCTGGTTGAAATTTTGAGTTGCTCCAATCTTCTTGAAACTCTGGATTCTGATAGAGGGCTTTGGGACTTAGACCTGAGTGCAGAAATGGAGGCTCTAGACCCTTCCAGAGCTGAGATATTGAGATCCCACATAGTATTTATGCCATTATAAATATCTCAATATTTCAGCTCTGGAAGGGTCTAGAGCCTCCATTTTTGCACTCAGGTCTAAGTCCCAAGGCCCTCTATCAGAATCCAGAGTTTCAAGAAAATTGGAGAAACTTATTTTTTCGCAAAACAAAACAAAAAAACATAAGGGGTACCACTGTCGTTTTTTTTTCTGGTCGAAATTTTGAGTTGCTCCAATTTTCTTAAAACTCTGGATTCTGATAGAGGGCCATGGGATTTAGACCTGAGTGCAAAAATGGAGGCTCTAGACCCTTCCAGAGCTGAGATATTGAGATATTTATAATGGCATAAATGCTACGTGGGATCCCAATATCTCGGCTCTGGAAGGGTCTAGAGCCTCCATTTTTGCACTCAGGTCTAAATCCCATGGCCCTCTATCAGAGTCCAGAGTTTTAAGAAATTGGAGCAACTCAAAATTTCGACCAGAAAAAAAACGACAGTGGTACCCCTTATGTTTTTTTGTTTTGTTTTTTTGCGAAAAAATAAGTTTCTCCAATTTTCTTGAAACTCTGGATTCTGATAGAGGGCCATGGGACTTAGACCTGAGTGCAAAATGGAGGCTCTAGACCCTTCCAGAGCTGAGATATTGAGATTTTTATAATGGCATAAATACTACATGGGATCTCAATATCTCAGCTCTGGAAGGGTCTAGAGCCTCCATTTTTGCACTCAGGTCTAAGTCCCAAGGCCCTCTATCAGAATCCAGAGTTTCAAGAAAATTGGAGAAACTTATTTTTTTTTTTCGCAAAAAAAACATAAGGGGTACCACTGTCGTTTTTTTTTTCTGGTCGAAATTTTGAGTTGCTCCAATTTTCTTGAAACTCTGGATTCTGATAGAGGGCCATGGGATTTAGACCTGAGTGCAAAATGGAGGCTCTAGACCCTTCCAGAGCTGAGATATTGAGATATTTATAATGGCATAAATGCTACGTGGGATCTCAATATCTCAGCTCTGGAAGGGTCTAGAGCCTCCATTTTTGCACTCAGGTCTAAGTCCCATGGCCCTCTATCAGAATCCAGATTTTCAAGAAAATTGGAGAAACGTATTGTTTCGCACAAAAAAAACATAAGGGGTACCACTGTCGTTTTTTTTCTGGTCGAAATTTTGAGTGGCTCCAATTTTCTTGAAACTCTGGATTCTGATAGAGGGCCATGGGATTTAGACCTGGGTGCAAAAATGGAGGCTCTAGACCCTTCCAGAGCTAAGATATTGAGATATTTATAATGGCATAAATGCTACGTGGAATCTCAATATCTCGGCTCTGGAAGGGTCTAGAGCCTCTATTTTGCACTCAGGTCTAAGTCCCATGGCCCTCTATCAGAATCCAGAGTTTCAAGAAAATTGGAGCAACTCAAAATTTCGACCAGAAAAAAAAAAACGACAGTGGTACCCCTTATGTTTTTTTTTGTGTGCGAAAAAATAAGTTTCTCCAATTTTCTTGAAACTCTGGATTCTGATAGAGGTCCTTTGGACTTAGACCTGAGTGCATAAATGGAGGCTCTAGACCCTTCCAGAGCTTAGATATTGAGATCCCACGTAGTATTTATGCCATTATAAATATCTCAATATCTCAGCTCTGGAAGGGTCTAGAGCCTCCATTTTGCACTCAGGTCTAAGTCCCATGGCCCTCTATCAGAATCCAGAGTTTCAAGAAAATTGGAGAAACGTATTGTTTCGCACAAAAAAAAAACATAAGGGGTACCACTGTCATTTTTTTTTCTGATCGAAATTTCTGAGTTGCTCCAATTTTCTTGAAACTCTGGATTCTGATAGAGGGCCATGGGATTTAGACCTGGGTGCAAAAATGGAGGCTCTAGACCCTTCCAGAGCTAAGATATTGAGATATTTATAATGGCATACATGCTACGTGGGATCTCAATATCTCGGCTCTGGAAGGGTCTAGAGCCTCCATTTTTGCACTCAGGTCTAAGTCCCATGGCCCTCTATCAGAATCCAGATTTTCAAGAAAATTGGAGAAACGTATTGTTTCGCACAAAAAAAAAAACATAAGGGGTACCACTGTTGTTGTTTTTTTTCTGGTCGAAATTTTGAGCTGCTCCAATTTTCTTGAAACTCTGGATTCTGATAGAGGGCCATGGGATTTAGACCTGGGTGCAAAAATGGAGGCTCTAGACCCTTCCAGAGCTAAGATATTTATAATGGCATAAATGCTACGTGGGATCTCAATATCTCGGCTCTGGAAGGGTCTAGAGCCTCTATTTTTGCACTCAGGTCTAAGTCCCATGGCCCTCTATCAGAATCCAGAGTTTCAAGAAAATTGGAGCTACTCAAAATTTTCGACCAGAAAAAAAAAACTACAGTGGTACCCCTTATGTTTTTTTTTTTGTGCGAAAAAATAAGTTTCTCCAATTTTCTTGAAACTCTGGATTCTGATAGAGGTCCTTTGGACTTAGACCTGAGTGCAAAATGGAGGCTCTAGACCCTTCCAGAGCTTAGATATTGAGATCCCACGTAGTATTTATGCCATTATAAATATCTCAATATCTCAGCTCTGGAAGGGTCTAGAGCCTCCGTTTTGCACTCAGGTCTAAGTCCCATGGCCCTCTATCAGAATCCAGAGTTTCAAGAAAATTGGAGCAACTCAAAATTTTCGACCAGAAAAAAAAACGACAGTGGTACCCCTTATGTTTTTTTTTTTGTGCGCGAAAAAATAAGTTTCTCCAATTTTCTTGAAACTCTGGATTCTGATAGAGGACCATGGGACTTAGACCTGAGTGCAAAATGGAGGCTCTAGACCCTTCTAGAGCCGAGATATTGAGATCCCACGTAGCATTTATGCCATTATAAATATCTCAATATCTCAGCTCTGGAAGGGTCTAGAGCCTCCATTTTTGCACCCAGGTCTAAAGCTCATGGCCCTCTATCAGAATCCAGAGTTTCAAGAAAATTGGAGCAACTCAAAATTTCGGCCAGAAAAAAAAAACGACAGTGGTACCCCTTACGTTTTTTTTCTTTTTTTTGTGCGAAAAAATAAGTTTCTCCAATTTTCTTGAAACTCTGGATTCTGATAGAGGGCCATGGGACTTAGACCTGAGTGCAAAAATGGAGGCTCTAGACCCTTCCAGAGCCGAGATATTGAGATCCCATGTAGCATTTATGCCATTATAAATATCTCAATATCTTAGCTCTGGAAGGGTCTAGAGCCTCAGCTCTGGAAGGGTCTAGAGCCTCCATTTTTGCACTCAGGTCTAAGTCCCAAGGCCCTCTATCAGAATCCAGAGTTTGAAGAAAATTGGAGAAACTTATTTTTTCGCACAAAAAAAAACATAAGGGGTACCACTGTCGTTTTTTTTTTCTGGTCGAAATTTTGAGTTGCTCCAATTTTCCTGAAAACTCTGGATTCTGATAGAGGGCCATTGGATTTAGACCTGAGTGCAAAAATGGAGGCTCTAGACCCTTCCAGAGCTGAGATATTGAGATATTTATAATGGCATAAATGCTATGTGGGATCCCATTATTTTGGCTCTGGAAGGGTCTAGAGCCTCCATTTTTGCACTCAGGTCTAAGTCCCATGGCCCTCTATCAGAATCCAGAGTTTCAAGAAAATTGGAGAAACTTATTTTTTCGCACAAAAAAAAAAAAAAAAAAACGTAAGGGGTACCACTGTCGTTTTTTTTTTCTGGTCGAAATTTTGAGTTGCTCCAGTTTTCTTGAAACTCTGGATTCTGATAGAGGGCCATGAGATTTAGACCTGGGTGCAAAATGGAGGCTCTAGACCCTTCCAGAGCTGAGATATTTAGATATTTATAATGGCTATAAATGCTACGTGGGATCTCAATATCTCGGCTCTGGAAGGGTCTAGAGCCTCCATTTTTGCACTCAGGTCTAAGTCCCATGGCCCTCTATCAGAATCCAGAGTTTCAAGAAAATTGGAGAAACTTAATTTTTCGCATAAAAAAAACCATAAGGGGTACCACTGTCGTTTTTTTTTTCTGGTCGAAATTTTGAGTTGCTCCAATTTTCTTGAAACTCTGGATTCTGATAGAGGGCCATGGACTTAGACCTGAGTGCAAAATGGAGGCTCTAGACCCTTCCAGAGCTGAGATATTGAGATCCCACGTAGCATTTATGCCAACATAAATATTCTCAATATCTCAGCTCTGGAAGGGTCTAGAGCCTCCATTTTTGCACTCAGGTCTAAGTCCCATGGCCCTCTATCAGAATCCAGAGTTTCAAGAAAATTGGAGAAACTTATTTTTTCGCACAAAAAAAAAACAAAAAAAACGTAAGGGGTACCACTGTCGTTTTTTTTTCTGGTCGAAATTTTGAGTTGCTCCAGTTTTCTTGAAACTCTGGATTCTGATAGAGGGCCATGAGATTTAGACCTGGGTGCAAAATGGAGGCTCTAGACCCTTCCAGAGCTGAGATATTTAGATATTTATAATGGCATAAATGCTACGTGGGATCTCAATATCTCGGCTCTGGAAGGGTCTAGAGCCTCCATTTTTGCACTCAGGTCTAAGTCCCATGGCCCTCTATCAGAATCCAGATTTTCAAGAAAATTGGAGAAACTTAATTTTTCGCATAAAAAAAACCATAAGGGGTACCACTGTCGTTTTTTTTTTTTTCTGGTTGAAATTTTGAGTTGCTCCAATTTTCTTGAAACTGTATTCTGATAGAGGGCCATGGGACTTAGACCTGAGTGCAAAATGGAGGCTCTAGACCCTTCCAGAGCTGAGATATTGAGATCCCACGTAGCATTTATGCCAACATAAATATCTCAATATCTCAGCTCTGGAAGGTCTAGAGCCTCCATTTTTGCACTCAGGTCTAAGTCCCATGGCCCTCTATCAGAATCCAGAGTTTCAAGAAAATTGGAGAAACTTATTTTTTCGCAAAAAAAAAAAAAAAAAAAAACATAAGGGGTACCACTGTCGTTTTTTTTTCTGAGTTGGGAATTTTGAGTTGCTCCAATTTTCTTGAAACTCTGGATTCTGATAGAGGGCCATGGGATTTAGCCCTGAGTGCAAAAATGGAGGCTCTAGACCCTTCCAGAGCTGAGATATTGAGATATTTATAATGGCATAAATGCTACGTGGGGTCCCAATATCTTGGCTCTGGAAGGGTCTAGAGCCTCCATTTTTGCACTCAGGTCTAAGTCCCATGGCCCTCTATCAGAAGCCAGACTTTCAAGAAGATTGGAGCAACTCAAAATTTCTACCAGAAAAAAAAAACGACAGTGGTACACCTTACGTTTTTTTGTTTTGTTTTTTTTGTGCGAAAAAATACGTTTCTCCAATTTTCTTGAAACTCTGGATTCTGATAGAGGGCCTTGGGACTTGACCTGAGCGCAAAAATGGAGGCTCTAGACCCTTCCAGAGCTGAAATATTGAGATATTTATAATGGCATAAATACTACGTGGGATCTCAATATCTCAGCTCTGGAAGGGTCTAGAGCCTCCATTTTTGCACTCAGGTGTAAGTCCCATGGCCCTCTATCAGAATCCAGAGTTTCAAGAAGATTGGAGCAACTCAAAATTTCGACCAGAAAAAAAAAACGACAGTGGTACCCCTTACGTTTTTTTTTTGTTTTGTTTTTTTGTGCGAAAAAATAAGTTTCTCCAATTTTCTTGAAACTCTGGATTCTGATAGAGGGCCTTGGGACTTAGACCTGAGCGCAAAATGGAGGCTCTAGACCCTTCCAGAGCTGAGATATTGAGATCCCACGTAGTATTTATGCCATTATAAATATCTCAATATCTCAGCTCTGGAAGGGTCTAGAGCCTCCACGTTTGCACTCAGGTCTAAGTCCCATGGCCCTCTATCAGAATCCAGAGTTTCAAGAAAATTGGAGAAACTTATTTTTTCGCACAAAAAAAAACAAAAAAAAAAACGTAAGGGGTACCACTGTCGTTTTTTTTTTCTGTTCGAAATTTTGAGATGCTCCAATTTTCTTGAAACTCTGGATTCTGATAGAGGGCCATGGGATTTAGACCTGGGTGCAAAATGAAGGCTCTAGACCCTTCCAGAGCTAAGATATTGAGATATTTATAATGGCATAAATGCTATGTGGTATCTCAATATCTCAGCTCTGGAATGGTCTAGAGCCTCCATTTTTGCACTCAGGTCTAAGTCCCATGGCCCTCTATCAGAATCCAGAGTTTCAAGAAGATTGGAGCAACTCAAAATTTCGACCAGAAAAAAAAAAACGACAGTGGTACCCCTTATGTTTTTTTTTTTTGTTTGTTTGTTTTTTTGTATGAAAAAATAAGTTTCTCCAATTTTCTTGAAACTCTGGATTCTGATAGAGGGCCTTGGGACTTAGACCTGAGTGCAAAAATGGAGGCTCTAGACCCTTCCAGAGCCGAGATATTGAGATTTCACGTAGCATTTATGCCATCATAAATATCTCAATATCTTATCTCTGGAAGGGTCTAGAGCCTTCATTTTTGCACTCAGGTCTAAGTCCCATGGCCCTCTATCAGAATCCAGAGTTTCAAGAAGATTGGAGCAACTCAAAATTTCAAACCAGAAAAAAAACGACAGTGGTACCCCTTATGTTTTTTTTTGTGCGAAAAAATAAGTTTCTCCAATTTTCTTGAAATTCTGGATTCTGATAGAGTGCCTTGGGACTTAGACCTGAGTGCAAAAATGCAGGCTCTAGACCCTTCCAGAGCTGAGATATTGAGATATTTATAATTGCATAAATGCTACATGGGATCTCAATATCTCAGCTCTGGAAGGGTCTAGAGACTCAATTTTTGCACTCAGCTCTAAGTCCCATGGCCCTCTATCAGAATCCAGAGTTTCAAGAAAATTGGAGAAACTTATTTTTTCGCACAAAAAAACAAAACAAAAACGTAAGGGCTACCACTGTCGTTTTTTGGGGGGGTCTAAATTTTGAGTTTCTCAAAATCTTCTTGATCTTCTTGAAACTCTGGATTCTGATAGAGGGCCATGGGACTTAGACCTGAGTGCAAAAATGGAGGCTCTAGACCCTTCCAGAGCCGAGATATTGAGATCCCACGTAGCATTTATGCCATTATAAATATCTCAATATCTTAGCTCTGGAAGGGTCTAGAGCCTCCATTTTTGCACTCAGGTCGAAGTCTTTATGTTTCCTGCTTTATATTTTGGGATGAAGTGTGACCAGGATTTGGTTTTGTTGAGATTCACACACTGACTGTGGTGTGTGTGTTTGTGTGTGTGCGCATGCGCGTGTGCACTTGTTTTTCTATCCTGGTGGGGACTTCCACCTGAAAGCACACAATGGAATGAATGGTGATGATAAGCTTATAAATCATACAGAATGAGTTTTTTTTTGTAAAAAATTTTAAAATGCAGAACGTTTCCTGTTATGGGTTTAGTACTGGCCTTGCAGGACTTAGAGATAAAGTCACAGTCTTAAAGATTTAGCTCCTTTCAAAGACATGGACAACCAGATGAACAGTCTGTACTAGAGTAATCTGAGGGAAATGATTGTTGGATATTAGTTTTAACTCAAATATATTTGAATAATCCAGCTGCAAATCACATTTTGACCAGTGTTTTTGAAATTTGGACTTGAGCTACAGTATAGAATTAGCTTTATTCAAATATGTTTGAGTTTGAGGAACTAATACCCAACCATCATTTCCCTCAGATTACACTAGCACAGACCATACATCTCTGAACGAACAACACGTCAAACCTTCAAGCAGATGGGCTACAGCAGCAGAAGACCACATCGGGTGAACCTCCTTTCAGCTAAGCTCAGGAAACTGAGATGACAATTCGCACAGGCTCACCGAAATTTGACAGTAAAAGATTTTAAAAACATTGCCTTGGTATGATGACCCTCACTTTCTGCAGCAACATTCAGATGGTAGGGTCAGAATTCGTTGTAAACATCCCGCCTTGTATCGACGGTTCAGGCTGCTGCTGGTTGTGTAATGGTGTGGGGGTTGTTTTCTTGGCACACTTTGGGCCCCTCAATAACAAATGATGTTTTATTCACAAAGTTTGGGTGGAACACATTCAAATTATCTATCCAATCATCACATCATTCCAATCATCACATCATTCCAACCAGCTGTCAACTATCAGTAATGTAAGGCTGAAAGGTTGAAGAGAAAATATCTGACCAATGGTCTATGAAACAAAGGATCTTGTTGGAAATTAACATTTGACAGCCTCCCCCTCTTCCTTTCCTACAGATATAGAAATATCTTGCACACAGAAGGGTGAGTCTTTGAATTAACACCTTCTGATGTTAATGTGAATGATTATCATTAAGGATTGTGTTTAGTATCATTTTAAAGGTCTCAGGGTGACTGGTGCAAATGTCTCATTCCCAAAGAAGTAAATCAAAAGGTAATACAGTTCTTAAGAATATAGAAATATCTTGCACACTGAAGGTGTGTCTTTGAGTTATCACCTTCTGGAGCTGACTAGGACATGGACGGCGCCGTATAGTGCCAGAAGCTGTCCTAGTGGATCCTCCCCCCTCACCACCCTCGACGGCGGAGCAGCTAAGGTGTATGTGGATGTCCCGCCGGTGGAGCGTGCTATCACGATGCAACTGTGTGCGACGTCCACTTCCTCCTGGCAGGGCAATCTCACGCCTCCTGTCCAAGGCTTGTAAGTTTTTGTAATGTCTTACAGCAAAGGCTTACAGAGCCTGTGGACAGGCTGCTTCCGCCCTCCATGCCATGGTGCTTCTGAAGGTCCAGGCCCTCATGGACAAGAACGAGGGTGGTTCTGACCCAGAGCTCCTCCGCGAGCTCCGTGTGGCAACTGACCTCGCCCACCAAGCGACAAAAGAAACCACATGTTCAGTCGGTCAGGCAATGTCCACCTTGGTGGTCCAGGAGCGCCACCTTTTGCTCAACCTGGTGAACATGAGGGACACCGCTAAATATTGGTTCCTGGATGCCCCTCTCTCCCAGGTTGAGTTATTCGGCTATGTGGTCGAGAGCTTTGCCCAACAGTTCTCAGCCACCCAGAAGCAGACGGAGACCATCCTGCCTTGGCGGACCACTGCTGCTCCCACCCGTTTACCGGCGGCTGACCCTCCGTCCGCTCATCGCTGAGGTCGACCTCCTGCGGCGTCCTTCGCTGAAGCCTCAGCAGCAGCCACCATCCAGGCCTCAGCGTGGGGCAGGCCGCAGGAATCCAGGCTGCTGCCAAACCAGGAGGCAAGCGCATGTGCAAATGACCCTGAGACAGGCGACCCAGAGGTGGATCAAGTTGCTCTTAAGGAGGTGGTGAAGGCACCACTCCTTCCACAACTTGAGGGCTGGGCAGAGAATCCTTTGATTCCTTTTCTTTCTGTTCCGCCACTGACCCACGGGCCAGTGGTATCCACATTTTCAACAAAAGAGCAATTTCTGAAACCTCTGGGACCCAAGAGGGACCTCTTGGTGGTCGACGATGCTGTGCCTTGTCACCCTCAAGCCCCTCTTTTAGTGAGCAGCAGTGGCTGTGTTCAGGATGCACTGACACCTCCACACACTCACTCTGCCCTTTGATGGAAGCAGGTACGTGTTGCACCACACACTCAGACCCCACCCCGGGCCGCTATGCCGTCTGAGTTCGGGTCCTTGCATTCCGCTGCGCTGCCCCACCCTGGGTACCTCTGTGGTCCCGTTGGTCCCCCTAGCATGGTGTCTGGGAGCCTGGCTACCGCTTCCCAGCCCGTCTCGCTGGCTCATCTGTACTGTCAGACTCGGCTATGCGATTCAGTTCGCCCGGCGTCCCCGTGTTCATTCTGTTCATCCGTGTTCTGGCAGACAGTGCTCCTGTGCTCAGGGCAGAGATTGCAGTCCAACTGGGGAAAGACGCGATCGAGCCAGTCCCTCCAGGCGATATGATGACCGGCTTCTACAGCTCGTACTTCATTGTACCAAAGAAAGGCGGTGGGTTACGGCCAATCTTAGACTTCCTTGTCCTGAACCGGTCCCTTCACAGGCTGCCGTTCAAGATGCTTACAGCAGAAAAAGATTGGTTTGCAGCGATTGACCTGAAGGACGCATACTTTCATGTCTCGATTCTCCCTCGACACAGACCTTTCTTCGCTTTGCGTTTGAGGGACAGGCATATCAGTACAAAGTGTTACCCTTCGGGCTGGCCCTGTCGCCCCGTGTCTTCACGAAGTCGCGAAGGGGGCCGGAGATAGTGTTCGCATTCTCAACTACCTCGACGACTGGCTTATTCTCACCCAGTTGAGCAGTTGTGCGAACACAGGGACATGGTGCTCAGTCACCTCAGTCACTTAGCTGTTTTTTAAGGCGCTTCGGGGCCGCACAGATAGATCTGTTTGCTGCCGCCGGACACGTCTCACTGCCAGTTGTTCTATTCCCTGAACCAAGGGGACCCTCGGCATGGATGCCCTGGCACACAGCTGGCCCCCGGGCTTACGCAAATATGCATTTCCTCCAGTGAGCTATCTTGCACAGACCTTGTGCAAGGTCAGGGAGGATGAGGAGCAGGTCTTGCTAGTTGCGCCATACTGGCCCAACTGGACCTGGTTCCCTGAACTAGTGCTCCTCACGACAGGCCCTCCTTGGCCCATTGATCTGAGAGAGAGGACCTGCTCTCTCAGAGACGGGGCACCATATGGCACCCGCACATCCAGACCTCTGGAAACTCCATGTCTGGTCCCTGGACGGGACGCGGAGGTTCTAGGTGACCTACCTCCAGTAGTAGTTGACACCATCACTTCCGCTACAGCCCCCTCTACGAACCTATTCGTTGATTGGTTCCTCGAACGGTGCGCGATCAGAGCCGTGCTTTCCTTCCTGCAGGATGAGTTGGAGCGAAGGCTGTTTCCCTCCATCCTAAAGTGTATTTTGCCACTTTTGCCGCACATCACAATGCAGTTGAATGTAAATCATTGGGAAAGCACAACCTGATCATCAAATTCCTGAGGGGGGTGAGGACAAGGAGACTATCCTCCTTGCCCGCTCTCTATACCCTCTTGGGATTTGTCTCTGTTCCTTTCGGCTCTTCTGAGATCACCCTTTGAGCCGTTGCACTCAGCTGAGTCAAAAATTCTGTCCTATAAAACAGTACTCTTGGTTGCAGTAGCCATCATCAAAAGGGTAGGCAATCTACATGCATTTTCAGGTCGATGAATCGTGCCTAGAATTACCTGCAAGCGCTGCCTTCGAAGGAGGCAGACCCAGGCCTGGCTTTTTTCTCTGTCCCGTGTGTGGAAGTAGGAGGGAGCTGATCCTGTGGCCAATCTGTAAGCAAGTGTCAATGCTTTGAACTTGATGCGAGCAGCGAGTGGCAGCCAGTGCAGCGAGATGAACAGAGGAGTGATGTGGGCCCTCTTGGGCTCGTTGAAGACCAGATGAGTTGCAGCATTCTGGATCATTTGTAGAGGTTTAATAGCACATGATGGAAGTCCAGCCAGAATAGCATTGCAGTAATCAAGCCTAGAGATGACTCAGGGCCTGAACGAGAAGTTGTGTTGCAAGCTTAGTTAGGAAAGGCCTGATCTTCCTGATGTTGTGCATAGCAAACCTGCATGATCGAGCTGTCTTTGTAATATGGTCTGTGAAGGTCAGCCGATCATCAAAGGTTACTCCAAGATTTCTGACTGACCTTGATGGGGTGATTGGAAGAATCTAGCTGGATAGTGAAGTCGTGCCGTAGAGATGGATTGGCAGGGAGGATGGATTATGCAAGCCTTCTGCCCCAGCCAGTTGGGGATCTGAGAGTCTTGCGTAGGCCGCTGGATGTGGCAGCAACGGTTTCCATGGGATCCCCTAACGTTGTCATGTCGACGTCACGTGAAAGGGACGTCTCGGTTACTGATGTAACCCTCGTTCCCTGAAGGAGAGAACAGGAGACGTGACATCTTGCCGCCACAGTTGCTGACCATCGCTGTACTGCGTCACAAGTGCCCGCTTCCTGTTTATACATGCACTGCGGGGCGCGTGAAGTTGATAGGGCTCCCTGAAATGATCCCCTAACGACGTCATGTCTCCCATTCCCTCCTTCAGGGAACGAAGGTTACATCAGTAACCGAGGCAGTATTCGAAACCTAGCAAGCAGAAAAGAGAACAGCCAATGAACATCTTATCAGCCCTGAGCCAGAAAGCCAGAATTATAATATACATTATATTGTAATCACCAAGCAGGGCATTAATTGGAGAAATGTGACATTAATCCTTACAGTTCGATTTCGTTGACCTGCTACCCAGTGCCAAAAACCCCGCCCTGTGTTTTATTTTTTGCCTTTAAAAACACTCCCAGAAGTGTGGCACAGGTAATAGTGAACTGATAAAGGAAGCAAATTTACAAGGAGGGTGTGAACTAAACATCAGACAGACCACAGCCTTTTGCAGGTAACTAGAGACCTGCACTAACCAAATGTATAATGACACCACAACACCAAAACAGGTGAACTAATTCATGCCCACAGATCTAGCTTTAATGAAAGCAACTTGAAGTAAAGCCAGAGAACTAGGATCTTTAATGCTCAGGACACAGCAGATTGTGAAGGCTCGACTGCAAGAGCAGCTTTAAGGTTTACTTCCGCAATTACTCGGAGGATAGATGACAGGACGGGCCAGACCTCACGAATGTTAGAACATAACCTAAGATTCAGGAGATGGGTGAAAAGACAATTCAAGAGGCCATTTACATCTCACAATAGCACATCACATCATTAGCATGGCCTACCAGTATAGAACTGGAACTAAATTTGCAACACAATTGTTATAGAGCAGATTCCACCCATCTCCTAGACATGAACACTGATTACACACCTCCATAACTACACCTATCTCACACAAAGCAGTGTGAATTAGCCAAGGAGATCCCCTTCATCCTGAGGTCTGTCCAGACAACCGCACTGCTGAAGGTGACAGGATTGGTCAAGAAGGGAACAGATTATCGCCATGAGGAAGGTGCCAGGGAAGCGGAAATTCCTCCATGAAGGAATGACACGTCAATTGAACAAGTCAATAGGTCCAGATTGACTCTATGAACCTTGTTCACATCACAGAAAGAAAACATGAACGCCTTCATCCACCTTTGGACTCAAGCTGCATACACCTGGTGAGACCTGGGGCCTCATTTATAAACGTTGTGTACGCACAAAAGAAGGTGTACGCCGCTCTCTACACAATAGTTGGTATTTATAAAAAAGCAAACTTGATGGTAAAATGTGCGGTCCTTCACGCAAGCTCTGACTCCAGGCGTATGCACAAAAACGGGTGAAATGAGAGAATGGCGGCAGTTGGAAAAAACACGTGAAAGTGTGTGAAACTGTAGACCGTTGTGTAAAATAAATGACTCTCATAAATAACACGAAGACTTCACAAAGCAAGTCTTGCCTACAGCCTACACGAACACCGTTTGATCGATCTGCAACAGAAATGCAAATTAACACATATTTCCAAAAAGTGAAATATGTTCTGCAATAATAGGCATGTTATACAATTCATCCTCATAAATGAGATGGTAAACAAAACAAAATAATGTACAAAACTGATATTCTCGCCAATGTGTCTGTCTAACGGAGCAGATATAGCAATAGGCTTTATGTCGAGCGTCATGTGACCAAACCGGAAAACGGGTATCATTGACATCCGCTTGTCAGAGAAAGTGTCAACGGCCGTAAGAACTGACTACGATATCTATGGATTTTTATGGTAATCAGCTAACCTACCTAGTTCACTTTGTTATTGGTGTTTTATTCCATTTAAATATCTAAACGATACTGTGAAGAAGAAAAAATATAAAACGTTTAATATCAATCTGCACATGTGAGGGACATTGGTTATGCTAATTTTTGCTCGCTCATTTTAAGTTATCTTGAGTAAAACCGCAAAAAAATCATGAAGCACATACAAAAGACCAGAACCGGAAGCGATGACACCTGTTTTACAGAATGCAGAAGTAAGTTGTGCATAAAGCCTATTAGATAGTCAGTCAGATAGATAGATAAATAGGGAGATATATAGATAGATCGATAAATAGATAGATGTATTATTTTTCCACTTGAGGAAAGTTGTTTTCATAGTAAAAATGTCTTCATCAGCTACAGAATCGTGGTATTCATGCATTTGCCTTTAATTTGTTTTATTTTTGATAAAATAACGTAGGCTATGACGTATGTCTCACCCATTCAGAAAGCTGCAAGAAATTACATTTGCGCTGAACTATTTCCCATTTCCAAGTAGATTATAACCGACATCTGTAGCTTGTCAGATGCAGAATAAAATGGATGGAAATAAAATGCCCCATCATAATGCGTAATGACACACAATAGCTGATCTTGCACTCTTAGAAGATGTAGCGATTAAATGGAAGGAATCGGAGTGGACGCATCATCTTCACAACAAAAGGTGTAGTGGTCATTAGTGGTCTATAAACATAGGATCTTGTTGGAAATTAACATTTGACTCCCTCCCCCTCTTCCTTTGAGAAAAGTCACATCTCATCTATATTTCCTCTTTCTCTCTCTCTCTCTCTCTCTCAGTAACACGTAGAACTCACACAAGAATGTATATGGTGTTAATGTGCAGACTGATCTCTATGAAATGGCATATGTATGACATGCAAATTCGTATTTCCATTTTTGCCGTGCTATCAACACGCATAATCGCTTTTCAGCGTGTTTATAAACACCATTGACTTAACGTTACATTACTGTATATATGACCTACCCCAACCCCGTCCCTAAACCTACCTATCAGTGGGGTTAATAACAATTATGAGTCTTCCCCTACCATCCTAGGAAAAAATATATTGCTCCCGAGATGTAGATCTACACTTTGCTTCGTTTCGCTCGGACATTTAACGGCGTAGACATACATGCAAAAGATGCCGGTTGAGTTTCGGCGTGGACATACATGCGGATAGCTCAAAATGCATATAGATAACACGCCACCTGACTTGAAAATGGCGTGTATATTTACGCAAAGTCATGATGCCATGTTGTAATGTTTATGATTATCATTAAGGTTCCACTGGAAACCCAACGTTTACATTTGAAATGAGGCCTGTCTATATAAGGAAAATGCAACGAGAGCTCAGGGCTTTTTCTGTGTCTCAGATGAGCCCTTGAATACTGAGTCACCGAGACTCAGCGTTCATGTATTTCATAATGTCGGATAATAAGGATAACCTGACGACAGGCCGTTGAATTATTAGAAAAATAATGCACACCCGCGGTGGTAATGCGATCACGACGCGAAAGCGAGAGATAATTCAAAGGCCTGAAGTCAATTATTCCGCTTATACTACAGTTACCACACCTCAAAACATTGTTCAGATGATGCATATCAAGACGTGTCAAGTTTTTGACATTAAAACGCTTCTGTATGTAGGACTAATTTCTTACGCATCTAATCCCATGCCTCCGTTGCTAATTCCAAAACGTTATTTTAGAGATAGTAACGGAGGTTTGAGCCACTGATAGCAGACTAATGTAATGATGGGGGACACACAATTCGCTGAAATATTCGAAGACCGACTGTTTCCATTGACTGTAGTGGGTCTTACTAAACACTGTGTAAACACAGACTGAACGCGCGTTTGGGAGTTTTTTTCTATAATTGACAGTTAATAACCCAATAAATTTAAAAAAGTTCTTTACACAAAGGTTCTTTATAGACTATTATTCATTCATATATTGCAACATTTTGCAGTTGTAATTAAATTATTGTTTATTAAACTATTGTATTAACTAAATATCACATTTTAAATTCAGAAAGTCAGGAAGAATAATGGTAGACAAAAAGCACCTTGGAGAAACTCAACAGCAATGCAAAATATGAAAAGACAATGCAGAAGAGCAGAGCGCATGTGGCGGAAGACAAAACTTGTAGTCCATTATAACATCTACAAAGACAGCATCCATGCTTTCAATAGGGAACTAGCCAAAGCTAGACAGACTTTCTTCTCAAATATTATAAACAGCAATATAAACCCCCAAGCCAGATTCCCATAGAAATGCTCTCAGAAAGGAAATGCAGTGAGTTTGCTTCTTTTTTCTCTGAGAAAATCAATAATATCAGAAAGGTGATCAGCACATCCTTGAGTTCCTCTGGGGTCAGGCAGATCAGACCACAACCTGAGAAATTAGTAACTATGTCTGATTTCGAAGAAATTGATGGAACAATTTTGGTTGAAACTGTACAGCACCTTAAAACATCAACCTGTGCCCTTGACACACTTCCCACATCTTTTTTCAAAAGTGTGTTAAACTGTTTAGAAGCAGATCTCCTAGAAGTGGTAAATGCCTCACTTCGCTCTGGGAGTTTTCCGAACTCCCTGAAAACTGCAGTTGTCAAGCCCCTACTGAAAAAGAGCAATCTGGATAAGACCATCCTAAGCAATTATAGACCGATCTCAAATCTTCCTTTCATAGGCAAGATCATTGAAAAGGTTGTCTTCAATCAGCTGAACAAATTCTTAAGCTCAAATGGATACTTTGACAATTTTCAATCTGGTTTCCGATCGCATCACAGCACGGAGACAGCGCTCATAAAGATAATAAACGATATTCGCTTAAATACTGACACAGGCAAATTATCCGTGTTGGTACTACTCGACCTCAGTGCTGCATTTGACACTGTCGATCACAACATACTTCTTGACAGGCTGGAAAACTGGGTGGGGCTTTCTGGGATAGTCCTAAAATGGTTCAGGTCATACTTAGAAGGGAGAGGTTATTTTGTGAGTATAGGAGAACATAAGTCTGAGTGGACATCCATGACATGCAGAGTCCCTCAGGGCTCGATTCTTGCGCCACTCCTATTCAACCTGTATATGCTCCCAATGAGCCAAATAATGAGAAAGAACCAAATCGCTTACCACAGCTATGCAGATGACACACAGCTCTACTTAGCCCTATCACCTAACGACTACAGCCCCATTGACTCCCTGTGCCAATGCATTGATGAAGTAAATGGTTGGATGTGTCAAAACTTTCTTCAGTTAAACAAAGACAAAACTGAAGTCATTGTGTTTGGAAACAAAGATGAAGTTCTCAAGGTGAATGCACACCTTGACGCTAGGGGTCTAACAACTACAAATCAAGTCAGGAATCTTGGTGTGTCTCTAGAGTCAGACCTTAGTTTCAGTAGTCATGTCAAAGCAATAACTAAATCAGCATACCATCTAGTCTCAGTTATACTATCTATCTACTTAGCATACTGAAAAATATTGCAAGAATTAGATGCTTTGTTTCCAGTCAAGACTTAGAGAAACTTGTTCATGCTTTCATCACCAGCAGGGTGGATTACTGTAATGGCCTCCTCACTGGCCTTCCTAAAAAGACCACAAGACAATTGCAGCTCGTACAGAACGCTGCTGCCAGGATTCTGAGCAGGACCAGAAAATATGAACACATCACACCAGTCCTCAGGTCTTTACACTGGCTGCCAGTTACATTTAGGATTGATTTTAAAGTATTACTACTGGTATATAAATCATTCAATGGGTTAGGACCTAAATATATTGCAGATATGCTCACTGAATATAAACCCAACAGATCACTCAGATCATTAGGATCACATCAGCTAGAAATACCAAGGGTTCACTCAAAGCATGGAGAGTCTGCTTTTAGCTATTATGCCAGCCGCAGCTGGAACCAGCTTCCAGAAGAGATCAGGTGTGCTCCTACACTAGTCACATTCAAATCCAGACTCAAAACACATCTGTTTAGCTGTGCATTTACTGAATGAGCACTGTGCCACTGTTCGTCCGACTGTTACTGTACTTCTTTTTATTCTAAATTGTTTTAATTTACTGTATTTTATTTTTATCAGTATTTTTATTTTTTATTCTAAACTGTTTTAATTATTCTGATTTCTTTTGAATATTTTAATTTCTTCTATGTAAAGCACTTTGAATTGCCATTGTGTATGAAATGTGCTATATAAATAAACTGCCTTGCCTTGCCTTGCCTTGCCTAATAAAACGCCATGGTGCTGGCCCCTTCCAGCGCCTAGCTACGCTACCCATGCAGTTTCAGAAATAACGGCAGCTGGCTGAGGAGTCACACTGCTGTTCCGCAAGACCCATCCAGTGGACATTGGATAACACTGGGAAAGCATGCCCAACCCAAGAAGGGGAAGGGAACGCTGTGGAAGCCAGCCGCCTGAAGAAGGCCTGGAATACACATATGTACTAGCCCAGGGGGATAGTATAACTATATGGCAGTCCCTAAGGTAGTCCCAAGCCAAGGGGAAATGGGAGCGTACACAACAGGGACGACAGAACGAGTCTGTCACGGGGAAGACACGGCTGGACTGCACGTGGCATAATGGGTCACTGAAGAGACCACTGGACATAACACCCAGTCTACACAACAACTCCCCTAGAGGTAGTAGACCTGGCGCCTGGCGGTCGCCACGTCAGGCACCGGAGGGGTGATGGAGGAACTCCCGAGGCTAACCGACATAGGGCGCCAACGGAGCAGAAGACGCACGTATCCGGCTGAGGCACGGAGTGGCGCAGCAAGCCGACACAACCTATTCCCTCGCACCACTTGCCGTAGCGAGTACTCGGGAGGAAACAGGTTCCACACGTAGGCTATAGAATCTAGCGAACGTGTTCGGTGTCGCCCAGCCTGCAGCTCTACAAATGTCTGTCAGCGAGGCGCCTTGAACCAAAGCCCAGGAAGCGGCAACACCTCTTGTGGAGTGAGCACGCAACCTGGGAGGACAAGGCTCACCCGTAGCTTCATACGCTCGGGTGATAGCATCCACTGAACCAGTGGGCTAACCTCTGCTTGGAGACAGCCTTTCCCTTCTGCTGGCCTCCGTAACAGACAAAGAACTGGTCTGAGGTCCTGAAGCTTTGCGTTCTGTCTATGTAAACCCACAGGGTGCGGACTGGACAGAGAAAAGCTAGGGCTGGGTCTGCCTCCTCCTGGTGCAGCGCTTGCAGGTTCACTACCTGGTCCATGAAGGGAGTGGTAGGAACCTTGGGCACATATCCGGGGCGGGGTCTCAATATAACACGGAGAAAGGCCCGGCCCGAACTCTAGGCACGATTCGTCGACCGAAAAAGCCTGCAGATCCCCGACCCTCTTGAAAGAGGCCAATGCCAACAGGAGCGCTATCTTTATTATATTCAGCTGTACTGTCAGCAAAGGCTCAAAGGGAAGACTTTGGAGAGCTCTCAGTACCAGAGCTAGGTCCCAAGAGGGTACAGAGTGCAAAGCAGGAGGCGGATTTAGCCTCCTAGCACCCTTGAGGAATCTGATGACCAGGTCGTGCTTTCCCATGGACTTACCTTCTACTACATTGTGATGCGCAGCTATTGCTGCAACATACACCTTGAGGGTGGAAGGGGACAGCCTATGCTCCAATCCATCTTGTAGGAAAGAAAGCACGACTCTGATCTGGCAAGTTCAGGGGTCCTCCCGGTGGGAGGAACACCACTCGACGAACAGGTTCCACTTCAAAGTGTAGAGGTGCCTCTTAGAGGTAGCTCTAGCAGAAGTGATGGTGTTTACCACAGCCTGTGGTAGATCACCTGAGAACCCCCACCTAGAGTGCCCCGTCTCTGAGAAAGAAGGTCCTTCCTCAGAGGAATCGGACAAGGAGGGGCTGTCGCGAGGAGCATGAGTTCCGTGAACCAAGTCCTGGTGGGCCAATACGGCGCCACTAACAGGACCTGCTCCTCGTCCTCCCTGACCTTGCACAGTGTCTTGTGCAAGAAGGCTCACTGGGGGAAACGCATACTTGCGCAGGTCCCGGGGCCAGCTGAGGGCCAGGGCGTCTGTGCCGAGGGTCCCCTCGGACAGGAAGTAAAATCACTGGCAGTGGGTCGTGTCTGGAGAAGCAAACAGGTCTACCTGTGCGGACTCAGAAAACACTCCAGATCAGCTGAACCACCTGGGGGTCAGAGTCGCGCAGGAGCCTCTGAAATAGTTTCAGTGGAACCGCTGTCCTGCCTCGAAAGGACCTGAGGCAGGTGAGCACTGACTGGACGCGTTCCTCCGTAAAGGCGCGCCGTCTGGGCGACCGAGTCCAACTCCATACCGAGACAATAGACCCTCTGCACAGGGCAAAGTCTGCTCTTGTCCCAGTTGACCTGAAGCCCCAACCGGCTGAGGTGCCGTAGCACCATGTCCCTGTGACCGCACTTGAGAAAGGCCGCCCCCACGACTTCCGTGAAGACGTGGGACACAGGGCCAGCCCGAAGGGTAGGACTTTTTATGGACATGCTCGACCCTCGACCGCGAACCTTAGAGAAAGGTCTGTATCGAGGAAGAATCGAGACGTGAAAGTACGCGTCCTTCAGGTCGACTCGCTGCAAACCAATCCCGGGGACGGATGCATTCGAAAATGCGCTTCTGCGTGAGCACCTTGAACGGGAGACTGTGCAGGGCCCGATTCAAAACTCGCAGGTCCAGGATTGGTTGTAACCCACCGTCTTTCTTGGGTACAATGAAGTAGGGGCTGTAGAACCCGGACCTCATCTCGGCAGGAGGGACCGGCTCGATCGTGTCCTTCGCCAGCAAGACATCGACCTCGTTCCACAGGACAGGGGCGTCCACTGACCGCACACAGGTGAAGTGAACGCGCCTGAACCTGGGAAGCCGGCGTGCAAACTGAATTGCACAGCCAAACCAAATGGTGCGGATGAGCCATCAGGACGGACCCGGAAGCGAGGTAAAAAATGGTAAATGGACTGCATTTATATAGCGCTTTCATAGACCCAATGGCCACCAAAGCGCTTTACAATTTGCCTCACATTCACCCATTCACACACACATTCATACACCGACAGCGACGGCAGCCATGCAAGGCGCCATCCAGCTCGTCGGGAGCAGCTGGGGTTAGGTGTCTTGCTCATGGACACCTCGACACTTGGTCAGGTGGAACCGGGGATTGAACCACCAACCTTTAGGTTTGTAGACAACCTACATGAACCACTGAGCCACTGCCGAGGCTTCTAGGTACCTACCCATCGAGCCCACCCGAACCACCGGCGTACCCACGGAGGGACAGCGAGGTGGAAGGCAGGGACCTGGCTCCAGTGGCAAAGTATCCACTGGAAGCAAGGTCTGGGCGTGAAGTTTGCCAGGAACCTGCTTCCACCGGGGGCAGACGGCAGAGAGAGCCTGTGGGCTTTCTGCTGCGGGCCGCCCCGTGGCGAGGGGAGGGAAAAGACGCAGCACGAGGCCCTGCCTCCTCATAAGCTGGTCTCTGCCCCTCCAGGCCCAGCCGCCGACAGGAGCGACGCAACCGAGGAAGCATCGCTGCTATCTGCAGACTGGGAAGAGGGGAACGAGAGCGATGCTGCTCGGGGACAGCATCCACTGCTGTTCGGACCCTCTTGGGTGGAGGAGACCGCTTCCCCAGTCTCCAACAAAGATGACCTGAAGAAGGAGGAAACTGCTCTATTACAGATATTTTCGGTACCGCTGGCTGTGAACGGTCACGGCGGAACAGCCAAAAAGATTTTCTGCCCGGCCCTCCCCCGGGGGAAGGAGGTGTGCAGAGACATCCCCCTGTAGAGCAGATTCCTGGACCTCCCTCAGATCGCCCGAGTCAGGAAGCTTCCCTCCCTCCCTCTTAAGGCAAGGGGCCGGGGCTTCTGAGCGGGCTGGGCCGTCAATCTACAACCAGACTCCCGGCCTCTAGGGTTGGAAAGCTGCGCTGGAGGGGGAGCTGGTGCCGGAGGACGGCCTCGGCGACGGGAGCAGCCGGAGCTTGTACGGCCACAGGAGACGGGCCCGCAGCAGCCCGCCCCCTGTGCAGGACATGCCGCACAGTCTCCGACTGCTATCCAAGAGTGGTGAGGAAGGAGAAGCGAGGTTGTCTGCGTCTAAGCGCCCCAACTCCTCATGCACCTCGGGAAGAAAGGAACTGGAGCGGGCCGTGCAACAGCACGACCCACTCCGAGGCACCAATCATCTAACCGCGAAGGTTCGGGACCCGGTGGGTTCCACACAAGCCTGACATTCACGGCCGCCCTCTCGAGCATAGCGGCCATTTCCGGGTCAGGCTCCACCGACGCCACCCCACCGAAGGGGACAGCGGCGTAGAGTCTTCACCAGAAGACTGCTCTTCCTCCGATGCAGCGATTGACACCCGATCCTCAGATGGCGTGCCGAAGGAGACAACCGGAACCACCCGAGGGGCTCCGGCCGCTCCACCGGAAGCGCCGACGGCAGCGTGCAACTAGAGGCATGAGGCGCCCGACAGGGTCTTTCACCTGTCGCGTTTCTCACAGTAATCCTCATTCGCTCACCAACAGTAATCACAGAATAGCCGTGTGCTGAACTGAATCAGCAGACGAACTAGACCATAGATTCTCTGAAGGGACTCCTTCATGTTTCAGGGATCTCAGTCTCGAACGTAGCATCACAAGAGTCATATTCCCGCAATGAGAGCAAGACTCATCCACAAACCCCGCCTCCGCGTGCGCTAAGTCCAAGCACGAGAGGCAGTGTTTATGGACATCTTCCTGAGGGAGATATCGACCGCATCCAGAAAGCGCACGGGTCAGTCGACGTCCTGAAAAGGACGCGAACACACCGTGGAGCTCTTTCAGAAGGAAAATAAAAATAAAGAAGAAGAAGCACTTTGAAGCGCCAAAGCACCGCGGGATCAGCGCAGCAGACACTTCCGGGTGAAACTGCAAACCCTTGTACTGCTCTCAGTCGCGTCTGATCGCACAAGCGCCGTCACACCAGCCGCCGTCAAAGAGTCTTCTTTCTTCAGCTCGTTTTCTCTTCAGAACAGCAGGTAAGCTCTGTGAGGCTCCGAAGCCAAAAGCGTCTATGCAATGCTTTACTTCCGCTTTTATATCCGCGCTTGTAGGCGGCTCGCGGAATGCAAAGATTGCATGCCAATTGTTATTGGCTCGTTTTAATCTCATCAGAGGTAATGAGGTTCCTAACGTGATCCCAATTCGTCAGGGAATCTCCCGATCAACACGTTGGAGTTCCCAGGACGAAAGGGAACTCTGGTTTTGGCATGCTAATGAATCCTTGCCTTTTTAAATAAATAAAGGCATCCTTGATGGTTTTTGCGGATAAAAGAATGAGGTTTATGTTGTGGCATGAATGCTCAACTCGGTTCCAAAATCAAATCAAAGATCCCCTGAAGATGCAGGCTACCTACTTGAAAAAAAAAAAAGAAAAAAAAAACTTGAGCTTGGCGGCTCACAGGAAAGCTTTAATGAAACGCACTGTGGATTAGATATTACAAAATGTAGCCTCTGAGGCCAGGGTCCCTCTGTGTGCAGTGATTGACTGCAGAGCCCCAATGGAATCCATTTTTAATATTCTGAATTCATGGTGGATGCTGCACATTGGTGGTGGTTGAGATTCCCCCACTATATAAAGCGATTCCGAGTGCCGAGAAAATCGCTATATACTGTAAATGTATTTAGGGCCCAAGACCTGAAAGGGTGAAGGCTCTATTGTTTTCTTTAGGATACATTTTTTGTAAATGTTCTGTTGACTATTCGGGCAATTTTGGGGCCCTTAACATGCTCGAAAACTCTTGAAACTTTGCACATGGGTCAGAACCCGTGGCCATCAGGGCTGGGCTGAAGCTGGTACCCAGGCATGGCAGGGGGGCTCGACAGCGCCTGCAATGGGCTCCGAAAACTTGGTCCATAAATCAAACAAATCTTGCATGTAATAATATGAAACTCGGTTCACATATATATCTCATTGGTTCATATATACTTCACACTCTTACTTTTTTCTGATGCGTTGCCACAGCAACAGTATCTAAGATTATTGATATCTATACACAAAAGCTATATATATATATACAATCGAGAGAGTCGGGAGTTTTCCTGGTGGGCCGGTAGTGTTTCGAGGCCGCGAGGGCCGGTCTGATAAAATGTATTTATTGGAAGTTCGCCATGTGCACTTGGGGCCCAAGCTAGGGGAAGAAAACCTTTTTTATTTATTTTATTTTTTTTTTACATCTTCTATAACGGAGCATATATTTGCACTAAGTGTCTGTAGTGTCTGTCTTTAGAGCAAAAAGACACTCGTTATGAAACAGCTTCAGTGGCGTAGGTTGTAGGGCGTAAGTGTTTGAAAGCAGCTTTTGATCCGCTGAACACGAAGTTCGAACCCGCCTTTAGCCAAACTCTTTCTTCTCCATTTTCCCAAAAGGGAGAAGAAGAGAGAGTTCGGCAAAGGCGGATTTAGAACTCGCGTTAAAGACATATGTAAAGATGTAAAATGTAAAATCTAAGGTCTCTAGCGTTATATTTTGCCAACGAACTAAAATTGAAACCATGATATGGCGTCCATTATAATAACTGACATTAGAATAGCATCCTGTTTTTGCTGCGTGATTACTTTGCTCACGCGATCATGGTCATCTGGTGTTTTCTCCTATAAATAAAAGCTCAAGGGTTTATTTCTTGCAAGTGAAGAAATTAGGACAAAAGTATTTAATTTTCCTATATTATAGTGTAATGTAGGTTAAAATATACTTTTGAAATATTCATTTTCATTTACATAGTACATTTATAGGCTAAATGGATTTTACAGTACGTCATAGGAATAATTATAAATCATTATTACATTATTATAATAATTGTTTGGCATCCTAAAACACCAATGATAATGCAATGCAGACTGAGACTCTCATAACTAAAAAGATGTTTGAGCCCTCTTTATTGTCCTGGTACAAATTAATGCTTTTTCTTTGTTCAACGAGCAGTTTATGGGTTGAAGCTCTTAATTTTGTTAAATTTTGTTTAGTCCACCAAACATAAGTTTTAGACATTTTTATGGGAAAGAACAACCATTATGAACTTTACTCCAGCATAGTACAACAAAGTTCCTTTTAAATCAGTAAAACTGTAAATGCTATCGGCTATTAAAATCGATGCCAGCGGACGCAGGGCCGGTGGTCTACAAAATTTCCCGGTAGATTTTTTGGTCCCACTCCGCCCCTGTATATATATATATATATATATATATATATATATATATATATATATATATAAATGACTAGCAGTGGCACTGCTTATATATATATATATATATATATATATATATATATATATATATATATATATATATATATATATATATATATATATATATATATATATATATATGTATATGTATATATATATATGTATATATATATCTATCTATATATATATATATATATATATATATATATATATATATATATATATATATATATATATATATATAAGCAGTGCCACTGCTAGTCATTTTGGTGCCATAAGCATAATTCCTTTATGATGCCCCACACTCAATCACACTCTTTTTCTCTTTGTTTTTATCTTGCCCCGTCTCTTCCCCTCCTAAAGTTTGCTTTTTTAAGTTACTAAAAGCTACATTTTGTATTTTATTTCTAAATCTGTACACAAATTCATTATTACAGTTTTTTTTATTCGCTTTGGTACTATTTTCACAAGTAAGGTGTTCATTTTCAAAACTCTTAGTACAAAAATCCAAACTGATCACATCTTGTAACGCAGCTAGTCATTTCTTTCAAAACCTGATGTAATGCTTTCAGTCAGCTGCACATGTTTTCAGTCCACATAATCATTATTTCAAACACAAGATTATTGTAATATGTAATGAGAACATTTGGTTAAATCACTGAAACACAACAATATGATCTTCTTTCAGTTTAGTACTTTTAACAATCAGTTCATCCAACAGCAAACAATGCAAGATACATGTTTCAAATCGGCCTTAGAAGTGCTGAAATGAATATGCTACAGTACTATAAAAGACAGATTACACAGTTTTACTGTAACATTAGGCAATACACTTACAGTACCCAACATTTACATAATCTATAATTTCCAAATATCCATCATAGCCTATAGTAATCAAGTGAAGGATCAATGAAGACATCCTCTACAATCATTTAGGCAAATTATAGTTTTTATTTTTCAGATATAATTGTAACATAGGCATACTTTCTATGAAATGTAACTAAATGAGAACAAAACATAACATTTAGTGCACACATTAAATTACAGTAATTTGGATTAAGCCTGTCCTGAGCATTTGGCCATAGATTCTCGTCCACATCACAATGAATGTTACTGTATATAGTGGCCAATTGTGGTTACCACTATGTGAAATAAATTAGCTATAACGAGTATTTATCATGTGTGGTTACATGTAATTTAAATATTCATACAAACACACATTTTATTTCTGTAGTTCTCAAAATCCATATGCTGTAATGAAAATCTATAGGTTTACAAAATGATTAATTGATTAACCATTAAGATCTGTTGGATTAAATAATAGACAAAAGTATTAAACTGAACAAAAAGAGAGGCAAATCAAAAGTTTGATAGTAAGAGCTTTATGAAAGGCAGTTACTGTGAATGAAACAATAATGTAGATGAAACACTTATTTTGTGTTGTAAAAAGGATACTTTGTGATTGTGTGAATTGTACTAACACAGTTGAAAACATGATGAAATGTTTGAAAAAAGTGCACTTTTGATGATCTGTTGTGATATTAGCACTAAGAGTTTTGAAAATGTACACCTTACTTGTGAAAATAGTACCAAAGCGAATAAAAAACTGTAATCCTGTACCTAACATGATGAATAAGGCTTTGTTCATGTTTCTTGTCCCCTCACAATGACCGTAGCCTAAATAGGCTATATGTTACATAGGCCTATTTTCAGTTCAAAATGGTGAAATTAGACAAAACTATATTCGTTTGCCTTGTTATTTTTTGTCATTCGTTTAACATTTATGACAAAAAAAAAACTGTCAAATATATACGTACATCTTATCTTTGCACTTGACCGTACACTGAAGCGTCGAGTTGCTCTGTTAAAATTCTGTTAAAATGTCCCCTCAGCAGTTGGTGCCCTATGAACAGCGCGTGATGCCAGTGGCGGATTTAGCAAATTGGGGGCCCAATGCGAAGGTAGTATGGGGCCCCCCATCCGATCTTTAAAAGAGAACGAAAAAAGTTTTTTTTTTTTAAATAAACCATTAAATGGCACTTTCTGGAGAGTTTTGTGCAAAGAAATATAGAAAAAAAAATCTGTCTAACAAGTCTTATATTTCTGTAATTCACACAGATCAAAACACAAATATGCTGACTGAATAGATTGCTTGTTGAGAAACACTGCTTTAATTAATGTTTTTATGATGACTTTGTGAAAGGTTAACTAAACAGCATGAGACTTCTTTCAGCTGGCCAGTAAGTTATTTGGCAAATTTCATTCATACAGATCTGTATATTATGCTATAGTTTTTGATAGTGTTATACATTTTTTCCAGATAATCACGATGATCATTGCGTTTGTCTTACGGAATGTGGTAACTTTATGCAATTACAGTTTGTCCATAAGCTTTTTTATATTAATGCCGACAGTAAAATGTTGCCAGATATTGCTACAAAAAACAAAACAAATTAATAATAATATAATATAACAGTTATAATATAAAAGTTATAATATAACTTTCCACTTTATAACTTCCTAAAGTGTCACATTAAACCAGAAAAACAGGTCCAGATGACTACTGCACATTTCCATAAGGTTGATCTGGCAACACGGAGACCCGCGTGCTCACAGCGCGCTCTCATGCACCGCACTCATATGAGGTGGTTTAAACGGCTGATTAATCATTTAGAGAGCTTGACATTTTATTTTTGAATGTAAAACATTAACATTACAGTAAACTGTCAGGTGGTTGGTTTTGACATTGACTGTCATGAGGCCATTATAACTGTCATTTTTCTTAAATGGTTTCTTAAGCTTGATAATTAATCTGCTATGTCATGTTTATGTCATATTTATAACAGGTTGTGTTGTCTTAGTAATGTCAAGTTGTCAGGACAAAGACACTGACAGGTTATGATGTGTTGGTTTAGGTCAAGTTGTATTAAATAATAATAATTCAATATAGCTGCGAACAGCGACTGACGTGCCCAAGCCGGTAGAACCACAACCGCCGGCTTTGGCCATTTCATCGCTGCTCGCAGCCATATATATATATATATATATATATATATATATATATATATATATATATGAAACCTCCTTCATATTCATGATGTGTCATGTCATGATTAGGAAGGTGTCATGACAGTCTTATCCACACCCCTTCAAGTAAACTTTTACCAAGATTTCTAACAGTTTGCACTGGTGAGATTGAACTAACAGATCAAATTCAAAAGCACCTGCAAATCACACCTTGTTCTTCCTTTCTTCTTCAATATTGGCCTTGACTTAGAACATTCTGCTGAAAATTGTTAATAATATTGCTAATCCATGTTTATTAAAACAATAATAATAATAATAACAGAAAAAAAACTTCCCTGACATTCAAACACATTCAAAAGTCATCTTTGAAAGCATAGAAAATGATATTATGTGATATTATTATTATTTTTTGTGAAGCTATGAGAAATGTGATTGTTGATGTAAAAAGTGTTCAAAGGGTTCTTACCTTGTCACCTCTTGGGCCAGGTGGACCCTAATGGGAATTATAAAAGAGCAAACAAAAATTTAAGTGTGCTCCATAAACTGAAACGTAAAAAAAAGAAAAGGAATAAACATGTTACACATGTATTGCATATATTGGTGTGCTGTACAGGAATACCACAAATAACACACGTCTACAGAATATAAAGATGCATAGTATTCCACACATAACCTCTGGTTATTGTTTGGGCTGTAACTAAATTGTTATATGGGCGACTGTAGGTGGCTACATGGGTACTTTTTAACAACAGCAAGCGTGTGCGGCATTGTTAAACTGCTTTAGCCATAACCTCTGGTTATCAATCAGACTGATGAATTTGTGATCGTAGATCAATTGTAAAAAAACGTCCGGTGCAAGACTGTCTGAGCGACATAGATTACTAAAGAACAGGTAAAATATGAAGGAAAAAGTATAAAAGAATAAATCAAATGTATTGCTAAAATATTATATAAATTACCAATAACCAATAGGCTCTGCACAAACCCTGCTGACTTGTGTCCGAAAGAATCTCAGTCAGCGTCTTTACTTCCGGAAGCGCCATCTGCAGGCCAAGTGTATAGCGGCAAAACTTTAATAAAATCCATTGTAAGACTGGAAAAACTGATTAAAGAGAAAATATCAGGCCGAGAAAATATCTGACCAATTCCCTCTGAAAACAAATGGCATTGCGTGCAAATTAACATTTGACACTCAACCCCCTTTCTCTGCCCAATTTACATCCTCTCTCTCTCTCCCTCTCAGTCAGTCAATGACACTGAAAACTCTCAAGAATATATATGTTTTTAATGTAAATGTGATAATCTTTAGGACTGTTTAGTCTCGTTTTGATGGTCTCAGGGTGACTGGTAATAATGTCTCATTCTCAAAGTAATAAAAGAAAAGGTAATAAGGTTTTTAAGAAGTTTAGGAATAACTCACACAAAGGAGTGTGGCCTTTGAGTTAACACCTTCTGCCTTGTTGTCTGAATGCAAATTACAACTAACCAAATGGCTACATTCCAGTAAGTTTCCACTGAAACTTGCATATGAAAGGAGGTCTGATTATAAAAAGAGATGTGACTAGAGCTCAGGGCTGCGATTCTGTATCCAGATCGGCCCGTGAGGTTGTGTCTTCTAGACTCAGCTCATGTAATATGTTGGGTAAATTTCGTTGTTCTTTGAAGCATTTAATGGTTTGCATTGATTATCTGGTGGAATTGTAATAATACATTTACCTGACAATAAATTGTTATACTTGATTATTCTAACAGACTTTGACTATATTTTCATTAAGTTAAAAGGAATAGTCAAGCATTAACGTATTAAATGATGCACAGATATCATTGATAAACCCTTTTCATTTTATGGAGTCAGATGAAACGAATTAACACATAGGATTAAATGTGATGCATTTAACTAAAATTCACTTTGCCATGGAAAAGACGGAACACGCTCGAAACCTTCACCACGATTCGGAATCCGCCATTGGACCGATTTCGTGGCCCCTTTTTACAGTGGTGACCCGCGACGTATCGCAAACAGATGGATTTTCGCGAGAAACGTCCTTTCCAGCAAAGTATGGAAATCTTAATCAACAAGAGGTTTGAACTTCTCTTTATTCTGCGGCTCTGGTAAGTCAACTTTTTCTAATCTTTTGAAAAGTGTTGAGAAAATGTTGTTTGCCATATTTGCGGGTCCGGAAAGCCCTTTGTTTAGTCCGAAACTAAAACGTGAGGACATGATAACGGCCGCGGCGCGCAGATAAAAGAGTAAAACCCTTGTCTAATAGATTTTAAGATATACTTGTTTGATTAAGCAAAAAGAAGAAAAACCTAAATTTGAAATAACATCTATCAAATGATTTTCGGGTAGACTTAACGTTACTCGAGGAGCGATAAAACAAATTTGCATGTTTATCTTCATTGTTGTGAGTGGCTTGTTGAAACAAATCAGCAACACATGAAGAGAATCGACAAACAACAGAAATAAAAAGCTAAGTTTGTAAACGATCAGAAAACACGTGATTTTATAAATAAGGCAGATCGATGCATTGTTTATGAAAGGAAAACTTTGAAAAATACAATTATATGATTTACAGGCTAAGACGCAATTAGCAGGGTTAAATGCTAGTGTTTTCAATGCTGACTAGAGAAAACAAGGCTAAGATAAATGCTGGTATTGCCCATGCTGCAACAAGCTAATGCTAACGCCATGCGGCTTCTAGGCTAATGCTAATGCTAAGGACATGCTGCTTCAAAAACGCTTAACCCTTTGTTTGACCAGCCCACCATATAGGCCCGAGGCCACATTGAATAAGATTCTATAATAAACATAAACTAATCTTGACAAACTTTATATTGCATTTGAAAGCTTCCACTGTAACACAGATGGGATTAAAAAGCAATAATGCAATAGTTTGTATTTTCAAAATTTGGAGTTGTGCTTCACACAATGTAACGCACTCATAGAACACAGTTTAGTTGTTTGTGCTACTACGTGCACATAGGCTAAATGTAAGTTTATTCAAATACAGGATTTACTGTAAGTGTTTTTGGAGCACTTAGGTAAAGGCTGTTGATGTTGTATTAGAAACATATAGAAAAGGCAGAACAATCCTTCCAACCACTATAGATAGATTCTCAAATAGCTTACCTGATCTATCTAAGCTGCTAAGTGAACCCAAACAAACTGATCAATTAGATGAAATGACTAGCAGTTTGAGCACCATTTTCACTAGTACATTAGATATTGTTGCACCAATTAGATTAAAAAAGGTTAGAGAGAAAACTAAAGCACCCTGGTACAACAGTGATACGCATGCTATCAAGAGAGAAACTCGTATCTTAGAGCGTAAATGGAAACAAACTAATTTAGAGGTCTTTAGAATCGCGTGGAAAGACAGTATGTCACGTTATAAAAAGGCTCTAAAAACAGCCAGGGCTGAGCATCTCCGCAAACTAATAGAAGATAACCAAAATAATCCAAGGTTTTTATTTAACACCGTGGCTAGACTAACAAATAAACAGACATCGCCAGAGCAAAATATACCGTTACAGTTTAGTAGTAATGATTTTATGAATTACTTCAATGAGAAAATAGAAAGCATCCAAAACGCAATTATAAATGTACAATCCTCTTTGGTGTCTTATGATTCAGCCTCAATTATGGCCCCTCTAGAACAACTACACCGCTTTACAACGATAGGACAGGAAGAGCTAAATAAACTTATCATTGCATCTAAACCAACAACATGTTTATTAGATCCAATACCCACTAAACTACTAAAAGAAGTGTTACCTGTAGTGGAAGAGCCTCTCCTCAATATTATTAACTCGTCTTTATCTTTAGGTCATGTTCCAAAAATATTCAAGCTGGCAGTAATAAAACCTCTCATTAAGAAACCGCAATTAGATCCAAATAACTTAGCAAATTACAGACCCATTTCAAATCTTCCATTTATGTCAAAAATACTAGAAAAAGTTGTGTCCGCTCAATTGTGCTCTTTTTTGCAAGAAAATGATATCTATGAAAAATTCCAGTCAGGATTCAGACCGCATCATAGTACAGAAACTGCGCTAGTTAAAATTACAAATGATTTACTTTTAGCTTCTGACCAAGGCTGTATCTCAATACTAGTCCTACTTGATCTTAGCGCTGCGTTCGACACTATAGATCATAAAATACTCTTGGATCGACTACAAAACTACACTGGTGTTCAGGGACAGGCATTAAGCTGGTTTAGATCGTACTTATCGGACCGTTCTCATTTTGTTTGTTTAAATGGGGAAAAATCAAAGATAACGTCAGTAGACTATGGAGTACCGCAAGGATCTGTTTTAGGCCCTCTGCTATTCTCAATATATATGCTGCCACTTGGTAACATTATAAGAAAACATGGAATTAACTTCCACTGTTATGCTGATGATACTCAATTATATATATCATCACGACCAGACGAAAACACTAACTCATCTAAATTGACAGAGTGTCTCAAAGATATAAAATGCTGGATGACGCGTAATTTCCTGCTATTAAATTCAGATAAAACGGAGGTTTTACTTATTGGTCCAAAAAACTACTCACAAAACCTCTTACAATACAACTTTAATATAGATGGATGTCCTGTTACTTTATCCTCTACAGTAAAAGACCTGGGTGTTATACTAGACCGCAACTTGTCTTTCGAAAATCATATTTCATATGTTACAAGAACAGCCTTTTTCCACCTTAGAAACATTGCTAAGCTACGTAACATGCTATCTGTTTCTGATGCAGAAAAGTTAGTTCATGCATTTATGACCTCGAGACTAGATTACTGTAATGCTTTATTAGCCGGTTGTACTGCATCCTCAATAAACAAGCTACAGTTAGTCCAAAATGCAGCCGCTAGAGTTCTTACTAGGTCAAGAAAATACGATCATATAACACCGATTTTATCATCTCTACACTGGTTACCTATTAAGTTCCGCATCAACTACAAAATACTACTACTAACCTATAAAGCCCTAAACGGTTTAGCTCCAATGTACTTAACGGACCTTCTTTCGCCCTACAATCCACCGCGTTCTTTAAGATCACTAAATTCAAGGCTTCTGGTCATTCCTAGGATATCTAAGTCCACTAAAGGAGGGAGGGCGTTCTCGCATTTAGCTCCAAAACTCTGGAATAGCCTTCCCGATACGGTTCGAGGCTCTGACTCGCTGACACAGTTTAAAACTAGACTAAAAACGCATCTCTTCAGTCAAGCATTCACATAACGCTTACCTTTTAGTCCTCTGTTATGCCATACAGAACCGTTTGCCGCTGAAACTGCTTAACGCACCAGTGGGGCTCGACAGCCTTTTAGACAAACGGTTCGACACGTTCGGCGCGTATGGTTGGGTTGCGGAGAGTTTGTGAGATAGTGATTTTCTAACACTGACTCCTGTATAATGGAAATCATTCTGAACATCAGCTATGCTAATTATCTCCCATCTGCCTTTCTGCTGTTATCTCGGGACGGTTGTCCCGAGAAAAATGGCGTTTGTCAGGTCCAGTTTGTATCCAGCCTCTCACGGGGATCTCAGATGCCCAACGCCTGTGAAGAGACGACTCATCGCTGGCGATATGTTATGGCTCCATATTATATATGAACAATATTTATATTTAATATTTATATATAAACAATATGAATGTAAGCCAGAGGAGAACTGGCCCCGACTAGAGCCTGGGTTCTCCCAAGGTTTTTTTCTCTATCCAATCTGATGGAGTTTTGGTTCCTTGCCACTGTCGCCTTGCTTTGCCTTGCTTTTGGCTTGCTTAGTCGGGTTTTTTACCATTTAACAATATTACTTATCTGTCTTGTACTTCTGTCATGTTATCACTGTGAAGCTGCTTTGATACAATCTGTATTGTGAAAAGCGCTATATAAATAAATGTGACTTGACTTGACTTGACTATGACAAGGTATCCTCAGACATCCCAAGTCTACCGGAAGTTCCGGAAGTCTGCCGCATGCTGATAGCCGTCTCCTGATGCCGCAAATTATCTCCCGGAATCTGAGAGCGAGACATACTGCGCGCCGTAACATACATAGCGCGCTGCGCGTGCACTGTACAGAAGGAGAGACGTTGCGACTTCAAGTTTGCCTCGCGAAACGCGAAAGTTAGCCCTCCCGCCCGCCCCAGCATCCTGTTACCGAAATATACCTCCCGGAAATGAATTCTTGCAGGTTGGGATGTCTGTATCCTGTGTGAACTGAATTAAACGTGTGTGTGTCTATGCTGAACGTGGTTATAATGTGATTCACAATGCTCATTAATTCTTGAAAAGTTTGAGACAGAAATACTTTTCATATTTGGAAAATGAAATATTGCCACGTTTGAAATCATTCTGATATGATTATTTTCCCGAGTAGAGATTGGATTCGTATATTTCCACATTTTTTGCGTCAGTTTAGCGACGGCTAACATCCGGTATCATTTTATGTGTACTTAAACGAAGAGGTGTTTAAGGGGACTTAAATATATATCTTTGATTGTGTACGTTTGGAACGGCAAATCCTAGATATTTAGTCAAATTACCTCTGATTTGATGACCGGACCTGGCGAGAGTGTGGCATGCGGACTTTAGAGAAGGACCGCAGAGTGATATAGTTTCCTAATCTAAAAACGAGGAAACTATAACTAAAGAATGAAAAGAATTATCAAACGTTAAAATGACTTTGCTTCATATAGTCTGAATTTTTGTATCCTTGGTGGATAGGGATGGGAATCGAAAACCGGTTCTTCTTCAGAACCGGTGCCTAGTGAATCGATTTCCTTGGAACCGTTAGCTTGCCTGCTTAACGATTCCGCTTACTCGAGTTCCACTCGTTGTAAATGCGCTCATGGCGTCACACACACACGCTATGTTGTTTTGATTCAGAACGCGGCAAAATGGCTTCAAGGCAGAGGCGGTTCGTTCGGTTCATTTTTCCTGCCGACCAACATTTCGTTATTCAAATGTAGGCGCCGCGCGTGGCAAGCGCGTTCATAGTGTGGCGTGACCACAACATTGCCCTACATCAATGGCAAATTTAACGTAAACGGAACGAAACTGAGCTACTCGTTATTGTGTGGTTGTTTGGATGACGGACCGTTCATCAGTTTGGACCAAAGCAGCGCAAGCCGATCTTCATCATCAGCACTGTTACTACACCGGCAAATCCAGTAAAGAAAACATTTGAATTCGCCACTGAAGTAATAACATCGCTGCGAGATCTAGTGAGAAACATTCACATTTCTCCGTTATTAACGGATCAAACAGCGCTGACGTGGAAACCAGGAAGAAACATTGTGCCATGAATGAACTATCCAGTGTCCACAGATCAGCAACATCACCAAGGATTTACTGTATAACACTACTATCTGTAAGTTTGACAGGAATAGTAGGCTATAATGCTTTCAAGTAACATCACGTCGGTTGTATTTTGACATTATGAATACAATTGCTGCCCTCAAATGTTAATCTAAACTAAAATAAACCTTTGTTTATAACTACTACAATATTACATTTCATTTTGTCCAAGGAGCTGTTTTGTTTTATATGCTCCCAAGAAAAGTCAAGTATAGTTCCATCATTGCTCAAAGTTAAAAAATATCATACTTTATGATGTTAGTTTTGCATAATTTGTGTATACTCTGTGCTTCTGATCAGATATTAAAGCAAGTTCAAACAAACAAACAAATTTGTACTTATTCCCTCACCCAATAGAATCGAATAGAGAATCGAATAAGGAATGGGATCAAATAAGCAGTATCAATAATGGAATCGGAATCGTTAAATTCTTATCAATTCCCATCCTATTGGTGGAAAGCTCCCATAGCTGCGGAAAAACCACGCAAAGGAACATAACTGAGAATCAGAAACTGTGAACGCGAATCTCGTTTAATCATAAAACAAAAACCTTTTATACTGAAAGATTCAGGGAAAGAATTTCCCCAAATATAAATTGGAACATGTATAAAGATACTGTCCTGTTTACACTATGGGCCGAAAAGGTCGAGTCCGACACTGCATAAACTCACTAAAAAAGGTCTTAAAACGGACGCTATTGACAATGAAATTCTCACTTGGTGGGAAACAGTGGGTAGTAAACAGAAGAAATCAAAACATGATGAGATAATTGAGGCTTTAAACTTCATAAGTTATAAACGGCTAGATAAATCAACAACATTTCTATCCTCGCTTATGGATGTTAAATGTGAAGAAGTGCATTCTAAAAATGCAGAGGCAAAATTGTCTGAGGCAAAGATCCAAGATCTTCAAACACAACTAGACAGATTACTAGCTGAGCAGTTAGCCCTGACTGAAAAGTGTAAAAATCACAAATACACCATTGCAGATCTTAAGGCTAAACTAATTGTTGAAAAGTCAATTTCTCCCAAAACGCTCAACAGCGATGGGACTAAAAATATGCGCTTCTTAAACGAGTCATCCTGCTCTAATAACCCTGTACCTTTTCAGACAGATGAAGCAGGCGATAAATTTTTGAACAAAGTGCCTGTTTCAGCCTTTAAGGTGATCCGGCACCCAAACGGCACAGAGTCAACCATTCGGCGTCCTCTAACGGTAACTGAATGTAGCTCGTTTAAAGCAGAGATCGGACCATTCCCTTTGAAAGGACCATTCGAACCATGGTGGAGACGCATTGTTAGCCTAAAACATGCATTTCAGCTTGAACCAAAAGATATTTGGCAAATTGTTATCAGCTCAATTCCAGATGTCCTGAACTATAAGATACCACCGGCTTTGATGACAGGCACCATTGTGCAGTCAATGCATCAAAACGAGCCTGAGAGTGAAATCTTAAATAGATTAAAACAATGTCTGCGCGATCTACGTGGTTGTAGTCCTATTGGATGGGAACTGATTTTCAGTCGGAAACAGAGTACTGAAGAATCGTTTGAGACATATGCAGAGAAAATGTTTGAACTGTTTGAGGAGTATTCTGGAATTGAGGGTGTTAACCACAACAATGTAACTTTCCTTGAATTACTCCTTACAAATGCAGGTCCGCGTGTACAGCAATCGCTCATGTATGGTGTTTCTCCAGCAAAAAATACATTCGAAGGAATTGTTAGCTGGGCAACAAGAATTGAATCACGAAAACAAATACATGGTGAGGTAGCTGTGCTAGAATGTCATGAAAATCCCCCATTTGCAGGAGAATTCAGAAAGCCACACGGTGGCAAACTGAGCAGATTCTGTGATTCCTGCCACAAAACAGGTCATGCAGAGGAAAAGTGCTGGTCGTTGGGCAGAGGCAGACCTCCTCCCTACTTCATAAAACGCAGACAACTACAGTCTGATGACACAAACCAGCGCTCTGCAAGGAACCAAAGCTCAGATGCATCTAAACCCCCCACTGAGCTAACAACTTTGGTCACTCAAGGCCTTCAACTATTAGCGTCATTTGCTAGTCGGGTAGCAGCCCAATAGCAAATAGCTTAATAGTTTAACATCTAAATTTAACGAACCTGTCATTTTTTTCCCAGAGACCAGAAATAATAATTTCATTCATATTCTTAAATTCTACTATACATTATATTATAATCGCCAAGCAGGCATTAACTGGAGAAGTGTGAAATTAATCCTTACAGTTTGATTTCGTTGACCTATTACCCTGTGCCAAAAGGGGCGGAGGTGTGTTTTAATTCTTAAGTGTGGCACAGATAATTGCCAACTGACCAAGGAAGCAACGAGAGACCACCACTAACCAAATGTGTGAATGACACCTTGAAATAATTCATGCCCACAGATCTGGCTGTAATGAAAGCAAGTTGAAGTTTAAAACCCGAAGACTGGGATCTCTAATGCTGACAGCAGACTGTGAAGGCTGACTGCAAGAGCAGTGTTTAGGTGTCGCACACTGAACCAACAACAGCAATATTTCAGACCTGGTCAATGAAACTCGGTTTCATGTGACAGCTGGAATTAAAATTGTAATGGACATGATAATGGAGCAAGCAAACGAATGTCCACATGTCTGAATTTGATAACTGTTGAAAACATCAAAATTAACTGTGGTTCTCTCTGCATTTGTTTCTGTCAGGTTAACTTCTACAATTCCTCGGAGGACGGACACCGGACGGCTGGACTTCATGATTGTTAGAACATAACCTGAGATTCGGGAGATGGGTGAAAAGACAATTCGAGAGGCCATTTACATCTCACAACAGCACATCACTACATTATGGCCTCCCAGTTTAGAACTGGAACTAAAATTTGCAACACAATTGTTATACAGTAGATTCCACCCATCTCCTAGACATGAACACTGACTGAACACACTCCTCCATCACAACACCCTCATGGCATCATCACCTGGAATAGATCAAATCTATCCAGACTGAACATTACACATCATAAGAAGATGAAGATGACATAGAGTCCAATAGTGTTACTTCACTAAAAAGATCTATTCATTCACAAGATCTTCATTCACAGATCCGGATAGCTTCACACACATAAGAATGAGAAGCTGATCCCATGACAGCACACACTATTCATCACACCCTGAAAACTCATGTGAAAACACTGGAAAACACATATTAATGGCTACAGTCACAAATCAATGCAATGCATCAAAAAGCAGTGGCAGACTTGCCATTAAATTTCTATAATGTTTAAACTTTCTGATTGTTGTTAGGGTGGTTGGAAAATCAGAGGGCCCCTGATTTCTCAACAAACCAATAATAACAGAAACATCATAACTAAATAGATCTGAAGTGTGAGTGCTTCAATCAATTACAGAATTTACAATTGCACCCTGTCATTGACTGTGACTTAGCCAACAACAACAACACACACACACACACACTTTCTCCCTCTTTCTCTTACACAAACTCTCACTCAGATGAACAAACACACACTCTCACACACAGACGCACTCATACCCTCACACACCCTCACACAAACACACACTCTCACACCTGTTGCAAGGAATGAACAATCTCCATTCTTGAATACATTTAAGCATGTTCCAAGTCACTTCCTAGATTTACATAAGTGGCTTGCATTGGAAGATTCCTGAACAAACACTGATTATTATTATGTTTTATTGTTTTTATTACATTATTGAACATTGATTGTTTTTATTACATGACTTCTTGTCATTAAATCTATTTGATTATTTTGAATACACTGACCTCTTGCTGCATTTCCTTTTTATAATTCTGCCTCTATTTAAGGAGGTGCAGCGGGAAAGCTCCAGGGCTGCCATTCTGTATACAGATCAGCCCATGATGTTGTGTCTAGGCTCAGCTCATGTAGCCTAATATGTTGGGTAAAGTTTTGTTCTTTGAAATATTTGATGGTTTGCATTGATTATCTTGTGGAATTCTAATAATACCTTTACCTGACAATAAATTGTTATACTTGATTATTCTAACAGACTTTGACTATATTTTCATTAAGTTAAAAGGAATAGTCAAGCATTAACGTATTAAATGATGCACAGATATCATTGATAAACCTTTTTCATTATGGAGTCAGATGAAAACGAATTAACACTTAAGATTAAATGTGATGCATTTAATTAAAATTCACTTTGCCATGGAAGAGACGGAACACGCTTGAAACCTTCTCCACGGAATTCGAAACCCTTCTTTGGATCCGATTTCGTGGCCCTCTTTACACCATTTTCTCAGAAACGGAGACAACGATTTTAAAAACGCTGATTCGCTAGTCGAATTTCGTAACATATGAGAGAATACTAACCCTCAAAAGTTGTTGATGTAGCTCAAAATATATAATTTAAATAACTTCTCTTTTTTACTCTTGTGTGACAGCTAACTGCCTCACAGTGTTGTTAACATCATTCACATTAACTGCAGGACGTTTTTATAAACAGCAAGTGTAATTTGACACTATTTCCACCTAACGCAAAACCGGCTTCTGTTCTGACGCAGCACCCGGATGTAACTGGGCATGCTGAGACAATCCCGGAAGCGATCGTGCATAGAGGCTATTGGCAATCTAACCTAAATTCAAGGTCATGATAAAATGGAGTCAGATAAAAGTTGAATTGGAATTCAATTACTTTGCCAGTAATTGAATTCCACCTAGTATATAGGGATATAGTTATCCTTTTACACACTTAGAAAAGTGCAACGTTTTATTTTGTCTCTCTGTCCTAGGTTCGAGTACACAACTTGTGTTCCTATATTTAAATTAGGGAAAATGTGGAGGTGTTTGGTCGCTTCTCTGCTTGGCCCATATTGAATGAACTGGGCTAGATAAGTGTGATGAAGAGTATCTTGCGCGCGCAGAGCGATTGAGTGCACGCACTGAGACGACAGAGGTATGTATCAACTCGTCTTAGTTGAGGGAATAACACAGTTTAATATGAAAAACAGTGGAGTATCCCTTTAACACCCAGTAAACCTTCACCCGCTTATCGGAAACTGTCATTGGACTGATTGGGCAGGCCTTACACACATAACTCCATATCATACCTAAGCTTCACAACACATGATATTAACTAAGATATAAAAAAAACAGAAGTGTGCATTTCCATATATCACAAAATATTTTTTTGATAGCAAAATATTCAGTTGCTAAATTTATTGACTGAAAAATATCACATTTAAAATGATGAAACTTATAAACATATAGATAGTGTAAAGTACAACTATATTTTAGTATTAGTTGTTGCCTGTGTAGGATTTAAGGGCGAACCAAACACAAATGAATCTTGCAGATGATTCATTACAACATAATTCTACGCAGAACTCAACACTCCAGACATTACCATGCAGCATATGTTGACGTAAACTGAGTCAACGTAAGGCTTACATCAAGGTGTAGACAAATTATCTTGACCTGAGCTAATTTACTGAATCAACCAACTCACACTTCCCTTTCTTTTTATCCATGAGGATATTATATATTATTATATACAATTTAGGGTCTGCACTAAGTTTCCTAAAGGGGCATTGCGCAAGTCTCTGAGTTTTTGCAGAACTATGCCCCCTCTGGCGACAAGCGAAACTTCAACCAGAGTGTGCACGCTCATGAACCACACGGACGTTTGCACGAGCTGTTCATAACCAATGGAGCATCAGCCACACAAATCTTTTGTTACAGTCATAATGTCTTCAGAGGTAATAAAGTTATAAATCTGCAAGTAATTTTATAAATATGAAAGGAAAGAGTAAATTACACTTACAGTAAGTGTGAGGGGAAAATTGGGGTCAGTAGAAAACTTTGTTTTTTTGTTTCCATCTATGTCCATGTTGAACTGTTTCATGTGCTTACTGTATCGACTTATGATTGTATAATTATAGAAACACGTTCATAAACAATAAGTTATTTGTATAGGATCCCATTTGAGCCATAGAGCAGACCGGAGATCTCTCCATTTGTTGAAACCCTTCCCGATGTTGACTCTCGTCTTATTCCGACGCCTGGCACTAGACAAAAGTTGTATTTTCTTTGTCTTACATGGAGTTTGCGTTGGGGTTTGGAGTGAACAACAAGCTGGTCTCTTTGAATCCATCTTCTACTTTTGTCGAAAGTTGAGTAAAGTTTTGTTGCTCGAGTTGTCTTTGCTGATACAGAGAATGGCGGCAAATGCACAAACCTGCCAGACAGGTGAGCGTGAACGCGCATGACGTCACGCCCAGCCTCAAATTCCGTTCCCAAATTCCTCAAATTAAGTCCCTCTTATTTATTTTACTCTACAGGATTATAGAGGCAATCGCAGTGATCAGAGAAGGGCAAATTCAGCCCATCAGGCAATTGTTTAAGCATGTATGGGTTAGAAAAACAGGTATTTTAACATGAAATGTTGCGCAATGCACCTTTAAAAGTTATAGCAGCTATTTTAAAAAATGATGGAACAATGCTGGAGCTAAGGGAAGTGTGAATAATCCAAGTTATAAGAGAAGAAAGAAGAAGGAAAACAGGCCTTTACCAAATGAGTTGGTATAGGATCAAGTAGCCTCTGTCAAAAAGTGATTTATGACCCTTGATTTATGGCTTTGACAGATGATTAATGACAGGATGTAAGGATGTGGAGGGGTTTATGACAGGAGATGCCCATGGGAAGGGTTTTTATGACAGGATATGAGGATGGGGAGGGGTTAATTTTGACCAGTGTGTTCCGGCCAGTGTGTTTCCAGAATAAAAGCTGATATAATATGAAATAAGCTGTTAAATATCAAGCATTTTAATCTAATACACCACGAAATACTGCCTTAAACAGATAAATAGTGAATAATAGTTGATATTATTTGAAATAAGATTCTAAATTATTATGTATTTTATTCTAATACACCACGAAATACTGCCTTACATAGATAAATAGTGAATAATAGTTGATATTATACGAAATAAGATGTTAAATTATCAAGCATTTTAATAAAATACACTACATTACACTGTCTTACACAGTTAAATACTACATAAAATAGTGAATAATAGTTGAAATTATTTTAAACAAGATGTTAAATGATCAAGTATAAGCATTTTAATATAATACACTACAATATATGGTTTTACACAGTTAAAACATAAAATAGTGAAAATAATTTGTACTATTTGAAATAAGTATAATAATTGTAATACAATACACCACAAAATACTGCCTTACACAGATAAATAAAACATAAAATAGTGAATAATAGTTGATATTATTTGAAATAAGATGTTAAATTATCCAGTATTTAAATTATTTTACATGTTTGAAGTGTACCTACCATAGCTGAAATTAGGAGGTATTTTTGGCTCTGGTTAAAATCACAGATCCTTGAATTTCTGAGTAGAAGAGATGTTTGCTCTCCGTTTGCTAAATTGAAAATGAGGATCGCTTTCCATCATGGCCAGGGCCCTTTATTTTTCTTACATTTAAATGTTGAACACATTTGAACAGCCTTTGACTTTATGAATATGCATAAATGAGAGCTTAATGTTTTATATATATATATATATATATATATATATATATATATATATATATATATATATATATATATATATATATATATATATATATATATATATATATATATATATATATATATATATATATATATATATATGTGTGCATTTATTTAAAGACTTTGAGTGCAACAGAATTAAAGTAACACCAGGGAACTTTTCAACCTTCATAATATATTTCCAAGTCTCTTGTGATGGTACATCAACATACAATAGGTTGAATGACACGTCTGCCATAGCCTTATGGGGTCTGTAGCATTTTTAATCGTACTTTTAAACGTTGGGTTTCGGGTAGTAACCCGGCGACAAATAGAACTTCAAAATGTGACTGCTTGACAGCATAAACGTTACTTCCACCACCATCCCCACTTCCTTAAAATACGTTACGTCCGAGCCAAATGTTATAGTCATGGCCGAAGCAGCACAGAAAAACAAGAAAGCAAAGGTTTTATCAGACGAAAGCAAAAAGAGAAAAAAGAGAAAGTGATCGTGTTAAAGGCAGAACGAGGATCAACTTTGGGCCAGTGTTTTCTGGCGTGAGCTGAAGGAGGAGGAGGGGCGGAACCGATCCGATACTTGGCTATCATGCTTTTGGACTTGTAAGTATGTTATATTGCTTGCATACTATCTCTTTGTTTTAGTTTTGTTTTTTGTCTGCCTTACTATGTTACGGAAGCTATCTTATCCTCTGTTTATCTTCAAAATAAAGTTACCTTGTGTTTTAACTTCTAAACGGCATGTACAAGTTTGGTAGGGGCTACATTCTTGCAAGGAAATATATAAGATGTACAAAATCATATTTTAGGATACATAACACGTCTGTGATAATCGTTTATTTTTCTTGCCTCAAGCTGTAATGCAAATCGATTTGTAAAATTTGCAGATTCATTTATGGTAGCTTGATATTATAATATATGGTTATTATCTACAAACATTGCTTTGAAGTATCATATAGATTCAGTAAAACGGTAACCAATAGACTAGGCTACTATAATGACTCTAGCTTGTAAACGTGAGTAGTAATACAATTCACCTTATGTCAAACTGTCAATCAAAAGATGATTGATGTCAGTCCCGCCCTTTTCCCCGCCCCTTTGCCCGCCCCTTTCCCCGCCCCTTTTGGCATAGGATGAAAGGGTTGAATATAGGACAAAGGAGATAAGAGGTGATAAAAATGAGATAAAAAGTATCAAAATGAGATAAGAAGAGAGACATCTGGGTTGACGAGATAAGATCAAAAGGCATCAAATGGATTTGACAGTAAGTTTTATGACCTATTGCCCTCTTAAACGTGATAATGTCATTTTGTAACAGTTGTTTTTTAATAATAAAGATAAGATCAAAAGACATCAAATGGATTTGACAGTAAGTTTTATGACCTATTGCCCTCTTAAACGTGATAATGTCATTTTGTAACAGTTGTTTTTTAATAATAAAGATAAGATCAAAAGGCATCAAATGGATTTGACAGTAAGTTTTATGACCTATTGACCGTCTAAACTTGATAATATAATTTGTAACAGTTGTTTTTTAACTGTAAAGATCAAAAGGCATCAAATGGGTTTGACAGTTAGTTTTATGACCTATTGGCCCCGTCAAGTCTTGATCATGGCTTGTTGTAACTGTGGCTTTTGAGTGTTTTGAACGTCGCCGCATCCCCTGCATGTCCCTGAGCTGCAGCTGTGAAAGTGATAAGAAAAAAGTGTGGAAGTTCTGTAAAAGAATATAAAATAATCTTACGCATACGCTGAACCAAGCATTTCGTTTTAAATAAAATGGAGACACAAAATGTATTAGAGAGTTGAATAAAAACAAACAGCTTATACCTTATGAAAACAATGCAAATGTTCTTTCATGATTCAAAAGCATAATGGAGCAGCGCTCATCTAAATGGGCCTCTCTCTCTCTGTGTGTGTGTGTGTGTGTGTGTGTGTGTGTGTGACAGACATGGATACCTCCCCACATGATAAAGTGTGTGTGTGTGTGTGTGACCAAAATTTTGCTTTAGATCAAATAAAATAATCTCATGGATCCACAAAAATTGCAAGCAGTTAAAAAATTATTAGAGAGTTGAATAAAAACAAACAGCTTATACCTTATGAAAACAATGCAAATGAATGATCTCACTGATTCAAAAACATAATGGAGCAGCACACGTCTAAATGGGTCTTTTTGTTGTGTGTGTCTTTGTGTGTGTGAGACAGACATGGCTATCTTCCCTCATGATAAACTACCGGATCTTTATGAATACTGTGAAAGTGAGGACAATTTATATATATTATTATTATTACTTTCACTAAACATGCTACCACTAGGCTCAATTTTTTAGGAATCATGGGGTGTCTTTTAATTTTTATGCAGACGACACCAAAATCTATCTCCCTTTGAAACATAATGACAAGCAAGGCCTAGAAACTTTGCTTGCCTGCTTATCTGACGTACGGTCCGGCATGTCCTTGAATTTTCTGCACTTGAATGAAAGTAAAACTGAAGCAATTGTTTTTGGCCACTCTTGGAAAAGCAAACCCCGAACACTGACTATGATTATTTAGACTCTAAACGAGAGCACACATTTACTCCGATTTTATTATCTCTAAATTGGTTGACAGTGTGTTATAGAGTTGAATTAAACATTTTGTTGCTAGTTTTTAAGGCTTTGACTGGTCTTGCACCATCCTATCTGTCAGATCTTTTAAATGTGAAAAAGTCAACAAGATGCTTGCGATCCTCAGACAGCATTATACTGTCATATCCAAGATCAAGATTGAAGCTGCGAGGTGATCGTGCGTTTTCAGTGGCCGTTCCTAGGATATGGAATAATCTTCCTTTATCAGTGAGGTCTGCATCATCTGTACATGAATTTAAATCTAAGTTACAGTTTTATCTTTTTACTCTTGCATTTAATTCATGACGTTGGTTTCTCTAAACCCATAACCTAGTATTTTATAGTTTGTCATTATATTGTGTGTGGTTTGTTTTATACTTCTCCATTTGTACAGCACAGTAGGTCAGCTTCTGTTGTGCTTTATAAATAAATGAAATGAAAATAAATGAAATGAAATGAAATGACATGTGTCACACTAAAGTTGAAAAAACATTGTGTTCTATATAAATGAAATGGTTATAACATTTACATCTAGTCATTTACAAATATAATATTTAACACTAACTATAGTTGAAAAACACTGATCTTCAAAGGTATATAAATGAAATGGTTATAAATGTGCAATTATTAATTTACAAATATAATATTTCACACTTAAGTTGAAAAACATGCTGTTCTTTAAAAGTATATACATTAAATATACAAATAAAAAATATAAATATAATATTTCTCTCTCAAACACCCAGAGCATATGAAAGTGATAAGAAAAGAATTGTGGAGGTTTATCTGCTCTGTAAAAGAATATAAAATCTTACTAAAGCCTCCCACAAAAAGTTTAATTAAATGTAGAACTATTCACTGAACCAAGCATTTCAGTTTAAATAAAATAAAAATCTTACTAAAACCTTACACAAAAAGTTTAAATAAATAAAAACTATCCACTGAACCAAGCATTTCGATTTAAATAAAAATGGAGCCACAAAAAAAAATTGCAAGCAGTTAAAAATGTATTAGAGAGTTGATTAAAAAACATACAGCTTATGAAACAATGCAAATATGAATGATCTCACACTGGCTCAAAACATAGGGAGCGTGCGTCTATGTATTTCTCCCCTCCCTCTCACTCCCACATTGCTAGGGACGCTGGAATTTGATCTGACTAAAGTTGAAAAAGCATTGTGTTCATTTAAAATGATATAAATAATATACAATAAAATATGTAATACAAAAATAAATGTCGTCCTGGACCAATTATTTTGAAATAAATAAATACATCTTGCATGTTTTACAGAGTTTTCAAGAAAAATTACACAGGTAGTGCCTGCCAGCATGGACAGTGTGCGTGACAAATAGGCCTAAGTAATATCATCGCTGTTTTCGTACCACCGGTAATAAATTACTTTTAATTCATAAGACTTATTTTCAGGAGTGACAGTTATCAGTGAAATATGGCGCTCGTGTAATCAAAAGGTCTGCCTACCCCTGGGTATGTGAATTGGCCTTGAAACTAAACACTTCAATTCATAGAGTACTGAAAGAATATAGTGGACACACAGCTCCACCGTTTTCCACAGGCTCTTACTGTAAAAGCTATAAAATAGCCATAGACACGGTTGTGTGCCATACCCCATGTCTGGACCAAAAACTTTTGCACCCTCTTCTTTGACCACCTCATCAAAAAATGCAAAACAGTGAGTATTTTCTCTATAATTCATTTATGCTACGGTCTTTTAAACAATGCTATTGCTGTTTATCTGTATTATGCAATGATTTTTAATTTGAAAAATTGTTTATACATAAGGATACGACGATATAATTCAGTAGTGTTTTAAATAGCACTGGCAACGTATTTGTTTTATCCACATTATGCTATTGGTATTTTTATCAGCTTTATGGTGGTGATACACAGATACTTTTATCTACTATATTAATTTCTCATAAAGTATGATTTTAAAAATGTACAACATTGTTTATGCTCATTATGCTATGTTTTTTTTAAACCATATCACAAAAGTATCAGTTTAAAATGACTGTTTTACAGCAATGTTTATTTTGCATTATGCTGTTGTTTTAACTGTTGTATTTTTTTTAACTGATGTAACTAAAATCTGCAACATCGTTTTATTTAAGCCGCGGGATTTCCATAAAAGACCTTAAAATAAATGTTTTGGTTTTTAAATCCTATTTAGATTATTTTAGTCAGACATGCTTATATGTGCATAGGCCTATTTTATTCCTCTTCATTTACTTACTTTTTAAATTTTGGTAGGCTACTTTTTAATTCTTCTTTTACTGTGTCTTTGATTTTAACTTTTAGCAATTTGCATGATAAATTGTTTAACATGTAAGCTATATGAATGACACTGTCACAATGTGATAGGCAAAACATATAAATGTCAATTCAAAGCTATTTACATAGGCTAACGCTTTTCATTGGCATTTAAAATAACATGGTCATTCCTTCTCTCTATCTCTCTAGAGAGAGCAAACACTGCAGGACAATCAGGAATCCAAGTAACATGTTAGTGTGGTTTATATTTATTTTTAAAGAGAAAAACATTATAGAGTGCAACAGGCGCTTTCTGGAAGTAAAAACATTTACTTTCTCCATACGGAAATTTATTTTAAAGACAGACCTACTGTGAGCTAAGAAGTTGTTAATACATTGTATTTGCTTCTAAATAAAGCCTTCAGCTTCTTTTTTTTCTTTTTTTTAAATAATTGTGTTTCACAGTTGAACTCCTTGTAAAAACTACATTACCCATGAGCCATGATGCTGTAGTGAAAATGATGTCAAACATAGTTTAAATAAAAAATTAAAAAAGCAACACTTTTGCACTCTATGTAAAATGAACAATTGACAGATGAACTGACAGATATTTTATGTTAACAGGCAAAATCTCTGCATCTGATGATGGCCATGTGTTTTCGCCGATTATAACTGGATTAACTCTTGGCTCCTTTGAGATCAATATGACTTCTGGCAAATCAAATGTGCCGGTAAATTGTAAGTGTAATACATTTTTCACCTATGTAATTTATAAAATTTATCTTAATTAATCAGTCATAGTTAACTATTTGGGACCAATTTTAAGGAAGGTTACATTCTGGTCTAACAGTGTCATATGCAAAATTTGCAATACAGAATTTATTTTGTCTGTGTTTTTGGTACTATTGGATCGAGTTTTGTAGAATTTTCTGCGATGAATTCATTTTATGTAGTGTCATGCTCCTGGATTATTCAGAATCAGAATTGTAACTATTACTATAGCCTTTATCAGCCATTTATTTTACTGCAGACTTATTAAAATTATTTATTTACTGCAGATTTTATCAAAGGCACGAATTAACTCAATTCAGGGCAGCGATAATAAAAGAAGAAAAAAAATGAACAATTGACAGATGAACTGACAGATATTTTATGTAAACAGGCAAAACCTCTGCATCTGATGATGTCCATGTGTTTTCGCCGATCATAACTGGTTCAAGCTCCTTTGAGATCAATATGACTTCTGCCAAATCAAATGTGCCAACAAATTGTAAGTGTAAAACACGAGAAACTATTAAAACAGTTTTAGCCTATGTAATGTAATGTAGAAAATTAATCTTAATTAAGCAGTTCTAGTAAACTATTTTTAACAATTTTAAGGAAGGTTACATTCTGGTCTAACAGTGTCATATGCAAATTTGTAATACAGAATTATTATTATTATTATTATTATTATTGGTACTATTGGATCAAGTTTTGTAAAATTTTTGTAAAAGCCTTTATCAACCATTTATTTTACTGCAGACTTATCAAACTTATTTATTTACTGCAGATTTGATTAAAGCCAAATACTGCCCAAATACTGGGAAAGAAGAGAAACAGGTTAACACAAGGTTAGATTCAATTTTTATATTCTTCCCCATTTTGCCTTCATTTTCCTTTTTCTGTTATTGTTTTCATTTTTATATTCTCAGATCATCAAAGGTTTCTGAAAGCAAACACCAGTCAGTTGGTAGAAAATTGATCCAATAATTGACAATCTTGGTTGCTCAATGAATCAGTTACAAATGTGCAAGCAGATCCAACAGAAGAAGATGAGGGAACAGCTGGACTGTGTGAATTGTGAAAGCATTGTCAACGACCTGGTCAATGCTTTGTTCAAGCATGAAGAATCTCTCATAAAGAAACGGCAATAACAACTGTTGTAGCCTATTGTTTGGCATTATGTACTTTAACAGTAAAAAATAAAAAAAATGTTTTTAATAATTGATTGGCGATGGAGTTTCAATTTTTGTACTGAGAACCATGTATATTGTACAAGTAAGAAGAAACCAAACTGGCCATATAATGATATATTGCACATAAACAATGGCAAAGTTTGTATTCCTTAAAAACAGGCAAAGTTTGAGAGCCCTAATATTGGTGTAATCTCTTCGAGGTCTCAACCACAAACGCAAAACTTTGTGGTAGGTAATACGGGGCATAGCTTTCCTAAAGGAAAATATTATGGAAGTGATTTTTAAACTATATTTTATTTATTTATATTATGGTTTTCATGTTGATTTAAACTTTTTGTTATTAACTATTACCTTTACTTCAACATCCAGCACAAAATGAAAGAGATTAATGTTCTCTGACCCCACAAATAATCAGATAATGGAATGTTCACAAACTACAATTAGATATTCTCCTGCTTAGTATGTTTGTAATTAGTAGGGCTTAAATCTTTGGATGTATTTTGTCACACTGTAGCGATGCAAAGTACCACAATTTGTAAATCCTGTGGACTAACTTTAAAACATATTCTTTACGCACGTGTCCAAAACAACCATGTAAGATTCAACAGACCAAATCACTAAGAAAAGCACTGTGTATAATAATTCATACACAAACGTTAACACATGATGGTTTTATTACTATTCAGATAGCTAGTAGATAATACTGTTTCATATTTTGTATGTTGGACCGTATGTGTTTTAGGTATAGACTTTTCTTTTAAAGCAGTCAATATTCAGTGTTTAGGAATGAATGACCATTAAATATTTAGGTGATACTATTTCTGTTTGAGAACTAAATGATACTTTGTTCAGTGCAACTTTCCCTCTATCTATGTTGTGGAATCACACATATTATCACACACAGTATTGATATAAGCAAATATTACTTAAGTTACTTATAGTATTAACGCGAAAAGTAAACGCATGCTGTTTTAAACTTTACAACAGAATCACATCTGACTATTCATTAAAGCTTGAGGCTGTTAAACAAAGTTCGGTAAAACCTGCAGATAACATTTCACAAAGTAAATTCTAGAGATCAAATTGATCAGTTTTGAATGTATGTAACTGACATTTTATATACTAGTCGATTACGCCGTTTACATCATGATTCTTTTTGTACAGTTTGCAAAATCTATAGTCTCTGAGCGTGGTCAAACATATAGGAATTTATGAAAAACATGAACAGATATTTCTACACGAGATATTTCTTTTAGAACATATTCCAGCTATGTCTACGAGACATCGAAATGAAAGATGAGTATTACTGTTTTTCTGAAACCTATAAAACTATTATACTTCAAACTCGTCTAGCTATTGTCCGTTTCACAGCACAGTCGTATATACACAGTTATTTTGTGTATGTGGCTAAACAACGGTTAAGCTAAAGAATTTAGTTGATAAGCGGTATTTTTTACATGTAGGCATCAGTCTTTTAGGCCTGATCCAGAAAACAGGCGTCTTAATAATCGTTATGAAAAGTAAGCAGTTTGTGGCCTCATCATCAAAATGTTTTAACATATAGTAAATATCAATTGTTACATAAATTATATGTGAAACACGCTCAGTAGCATTAGAGCCGGATTCTTGTTTATATCGAACATTGTTATTGAACCGCATGTTTAACGGTGTTAGTGTTCTTATATTGTTTACCACGGTTTTATTTTTAACAACACATCGTATTTTGTACGGTGTCTTCTTAACACTTTCTCCCCATGGATATCTGCTTCCTACAGTTAGCTGTAATGTTAGTGAACTCTTTTTTCATATACGACAGTATTCACATGAATTGGATTGATTTAATAAAGGATGGTTTAAACCATCATAGGTTTTAAATAGCACTTAATTTTTATATTTTAACCCTTTATGAAACCTATCTCTGAATCTATGCAGGTCGTGTAAAACATCTATGTAAATCTATCTATGTTTTTAAAAATACAGCAAAACAAAGAATGAAGACATCGTTCTATAAGTGACCCTCAAAATCTGGGCATACAACAAAACAGTACATTATCAGAAAATTACTTTTTCTGAATAATCTCACCAAGTGCTGGTGCTTGATAACTGTTATCAAGGCGTGTTTTACGCGATATTGATATCACTTTTTAATTTCAACTCGATACATTTGAATGCGCTAAAGGTTTATAACTGAACGTCTTAATAGTGGCTAAAAGTTATATTACACCCTATCTACTTTTCTAAACGCTTGTTACGGAGCTTATTGCAAACATTCACGTATCCATATGTTTTAAAATATATTTTTTGGTGTAATTAATAGAATTCTCTCTGGTGGCATATGCATAACTTCTCCTTGACTTTCCTTCTGATTCATCCATCCATCCATTAATCCTTTATAGCCTTTTACGACGTCATGACCACGGGGGTTAGGGCGGACCACAATCGTAGGGCTGATAAACTTTACACAGAACCCAGCCTCAGTTATCACACACAACCCCTGGCGCTAGCTCTAATAGTAGCGGACTGCTGTGCTACTGCAACATCTCATCGGAACAAAAGTCGAAGGAACATTGTCTGGTTGTTACACAGACTGTCAAAGGCCGCTTCAACCTTCCTGTTTGTCTGACGCAAACTACGCTTTTTCGACTCACAAGGCCTGGACGATTGTGCTGTAAGGACTTCCAGGAGAATACAGAATCTTTCATCATCAAATAGAGGACCGAAAAAATCAAACAACTTCTGAAATGGCGACGCAAAAGCTGATGGAGAGCGACCCCCGCTCGAGTTCTGTCGTAACGGGGGCACTGCGTCATCCGGCTTGCGAGTGCGCCACAGGGAAAGACTGTCGTTTAAGAGCTATACTAGACTCTATGTTTAAAGATCATTTTAGAGGCCCGATGGTTAGCTTGATGCACAGGATCATCGAGGGTGCGTTTGATGACAACAACGATTGCGCGAGGGATACCAAGCGTGTGAAAAATCTCAAAAAGAAATGGAAGTCATAAGAGGGTTGGTTGGATCTTGGACAGATGTTACGCCCATGTTTATGAACGGCAAAGAACCGGCCGGCATAATCCTCAGAAAAGTTTTGGATGTGATTCATGAATCTTGTGAGGAATTTGAAATCAATGAACTACTCTGTATGTGTACGTTTGTAACAGATCTCTGTGTGTCACTGTTGTCAAAAAATTTAAAAACAGATGTGGATGACATAATTGAAAGTATGACGAACTATGCCCTAGAGAAAAACCTGATTGCATGCCGCAACTTTTTATTGTTGCTAGATCACCTGTAAATGTCGTTATTGTTTTACTTCACTATGTTGAAATAAAAAATATTTTGTGGTCATGTCCGAGCTCATAACTTATTCTATAGGATTCTCTCTCTATATTAGAAAATAGCTAGGAATTATTTTATTTTATTTTATAAGTTAACTTTTACCCACTAGTACGTTCAGTTATAAACCTTTAGCGCATTCAAATGTATTGAGTTGAAATTAAAAAGTGATATCAATATCGCGTAAAACACGCCATTACCGCTTGATAATAGTTATCAAGCACCAGCACTTGGTGAGATTATTCAGAAAAAGTAATTTTCTGATAATGTACTGTTTTGTTGTATGCCCAGATTTTGAGGGTCACTTATAGAACGATGTCTTCATTCTTTGTTTTGCTGTATTTTTAAAAACATAGATAGATTTACATAGATGTTTTACACGACCTGCATAGATTCAGAGATAGGTTTCATAAAGGGTTAAAATATAAAAATTAAGTGCTATTTAAAACCTATGATGGTTTAAACCATCCTTTATTAAATCAATCCAATTCATGTGAATACTGTCGTATATGAAAAAAGAGTTCACTAACATTACAGCTAACTGTAGGAAGCAGATATCCATGGGGAGAAAGTGTTAAGAAGACACCGTACAAAATACGATGTGTTGTTAAAAATGAAACCGTGGTAAACAATATAAGAACACTAACACCGTTAAACATGCGGTTCAATAACAATGTTCGATATAAACAAGAATCCGGCTCTAATGCTACTGAGCGTGTTTCACATATAATTTATGTAACAATTGATATTTACTATTTGTTAAAACATTTTGATGATGAGGCCACAAACTGCTTACTTTTCATAACGATTATTAAGACATAAAACACAACGCCTGTTTTCTGGATCAGGCCTAAAAGACTGATGCCTACATGTAAAAAAAATACCGCTTATCAACTAAATTCTTTAGCTTAACCGTTGTTTAGCCACATACACAAAATAACTGTGTATATATGACTGTGCTGTGAAACGGACAATAGCTAGACGAGTTTGAAGTATAATAGTTTTATAGGTTTCAGAAAAACAGTAATACTCATCTTTCATTTCGATGTCTCATAGACATAGCTGGAATATGTTCTAAAAGAAATATCTCGTGTAGAAATATCTGTTCATGTTTTTCATAAATTCCTATATGTTTGACCACGCTCGGAGACTATAGTTTTTGCAAACTGTACAAAAAGAATCATGATGTAAACGGCGTAATCGACTAGTATATAAAATGTCAGTTACAAACATTCAAAACTGATCAATTTGATCTCTAGAATTTACTTTGTGAAATGTTATCTGCAGGTTTTACCGAACTTTGTTTAACAGCCTCAAGCTTTAATGAATAGTCAGATGTGATTCTGTTGTAAAGTTTAAAACAGCATGCGTTTACTTTTCGCGTTAATACTATAAGTAACTTAAGTAATACTTGCTTATATCAATACTATGTGTGATAATATGTGTGATTCCACAACATAGATAGAGGGAAAGTTGCACTGAACAAAGTATCATTTAGTTCTCAAACAGAAATAGTATCACCTAAATATTTAATGGTCATCCTATAAACACCGAATGTTGACTGCTCTCAAAGAAAAGTCATCACCTAAAACACATACGGTCCAACATACAAAATGGGAAACAGTATCATCTACTAGCTATCTGAATAGTGATAAAACCATAATGTGTTAACGTTTGTGTATTTATTATTATAAACTTTTTCTTAGTGATTTGGTCTGTTGAATCTTACATGATGTTTTGGAACACGTGTGATTCCAGTATAAAGAATATGTTTTAAAGTTAGTCTAAAGGGTTTACAAAAGTGTGGTACTTTGCATCACTACGGTGTGACAAAATACACCCCAAAGATTTAAGCACATCTATTTACACATATACTAAGCAGGATAATATCTAATTGTAGATTGTGAACACACCATTATCTGTTTATTTGGGGGTCAGAGAACATTAATCTCTTTCATTTTGTGCTGGATGTTGAAGTAAAGGTAATAGTTAATAACAAAAAGTTTAAATCAACATGAAAACCATAATATAAATAAATAAAATATAGTTTAAAAATCACTTCCATAATATTTTCCTTTAGGAAAGCTATGCCCCGTATTACCTACCACAAAGTTTTGCGTTTGTGGTTGAGACCTCGAAGAGATTACACCAATATTAGGGCTCTCAAACTTTGCCTGTTTTTAAGGAATACAAACTTTGCCATTGTTTATGTGCAATATATCATTATATGGCCAGTTTGGTTTCTTCTTACTTGTACAATATACATGGTTCTCAGTACAAAAATTGAAACTCCATCGCCAGTCGATTATTAAAACATTTTTTTTTTTTTACTGTTAAAGTACATAATGCCAAACAATAGGCTACAACAGTTGTTATTGCCGTTTCTTTATGAGAGATTCTTCATGCTTGAACAAAGCGTTGACCAGGTCGTTGACAATGCTTTCACAATTCACACAGTCCAGCTGTTCCCTCATCTTCTTCTGTTGGATTTGCTTGCACATTTGTAACTGATTCATTGAGCAACCAAGATTGTCAATTATTGGATCAATTTTCTACCAACTGACTGGTGTTTGCTTTCAGATACCTTTAATGATCTGAGAATATAAAAATGAAAACAATAACAGAAAAAGAAAAATGAAGGCAAAATGGGGAAGAATATAAAAATTGAATCTAACCTTGTGTTAACCTGTTTCTCTTCTTTCCCAGTATTTGGGCAGTATTTGGCTTTAATCAAATCTGCAGTAAATAAATAAGTTTGATAAGTCTGCAGTAAAATAAATGGTTGATAAAGGCTTTTACAAAAATTTTACAAAACTTGATCCAATAGTACCAATAATAATAATAATAATAATAATTCTGTATTACAAATTTGCATATGACACTGTTAGACCAGAATGTAACCTTCCTTAAAATTGTTAAAAATAGTTTACTAGAACTGCTTAATTAAGATTAGTTTTCTACATTACATTACATAGGCTAAAACTGTTTTAATAGTTTCTCGTGTTTTACACTTACAATTTGTTGGCACATTTGATTTGGCAGAAGTCATATTGATCTCAAAGGAGCTTGAACCAGTTATGATCGCGAAAACACATGGACATCATCAGATGCAGAGGTTTTGCCTGTTTACATAAAATATCTGTCAGTTCATCTGTCAATTGTTAATTTTTTTTCTTCTTTTATTATCGCTGCCCTGAATTGAGTTAATTCTGTGCCTTTGATTAAAATCTGCAGTAAATAAATAATTTTAATAAGTCTGCAGTAAAATAAATGGCTGATAAAGGCTATAGTAATAGTTACAATTCTGATTCTGAATAATCCAGGAGCATGACACTACATAAAATGAATTCATCGCAGAAAATTCTACAAAACTCGATCCAATAGTACCAAAAACACAGACAAAATAAATTCTGTATTGCAAATTTTGCATATGACACTGTTAGACCAGAATGTAACCTTCCTTAAAATTGGTCCCAAATAGTTAACTATGACTGATTAATTAAGATAAATTTTATAAATTACATAGGTGAAAATGTATTACACTTACAATTTACCGGCACATTTGATTTGCCAGAAGTCATATTGATCTCAAAGGAGCCAAGAGTTAATCCAGTTATAATCGGCGAAAACACATGGCCATCATCAGATGCAGAGATTTTGCCTGTTAACATAAAATATCTGTCAGTTCATCTGTCAATTGTTCATTTTACATATAGTGCAAGTTTACATTTACAAGTGTTGCTTTTTTAATTTTTTATTTAAACTATGTTTGACATCATTTTCACTACAGCATCATGGCTCATGGGTAATGTAGTTTTTACAAGGAGTTCAACTGTGAAACACAATTATTTAAAAAAAAAAAAAAAAAGCTGAAGGCTTTATTTAGAAGCAAATACAATGTATTAACAACTTCTTAGCTCACAGTAGGTCTGTCTTTAAAATAAATTTCCGTATGGAGAAAGTAAATGTTTTTACTTCCAGAAAGCGCCTGTTGCACTCTATAATGTTTTTCTCTTTAAAAATAAATATAAAAACCACCCTAACATGTTACTTGGATTCCTGATTGTCCTGCAGTGTTTGCTGTCTCTAGAGAGATAGAGAGAAAGGAATGACCATGTTATTTTAAATGCCAATGAAAAGCGTTAGCCTATGTAAATAGCTTTGAATTGACATTTATATGTTTTGCTTCTCACATTGTGACAGTGTCATTCATATAGCTTACATGTTAAACAATTTATCATGCAAATTGCTAAAAGTTAAAATCAAAGACACAGTAAAAGAAGAATTAAAAAGTAGCCTACCTAAAATTAAAAAGTAAGTAAATGAAGAGGAATAAAATAGGCATATGCACATATAAGCATGTCTGACTAAAATAATCTAAATAGGATTTAAAAACCAAAACATTTATTTTAAGGTCTTTTATGGAAATCCCGGCTTAAATAAAACGATGTTGCAGATTTTAGTTACATCAGTTAAAAAAATGCGACAGTTAAAACAACAGCATAATGCAAAATAAACATTGCTGTAAAACAGTCATTTTAAACTGATACTTTTGTGATATGGTTTAAAAAAACATAGCATAATGAGCATAAACAATGTTGTACATTTTTAAAATCATACTTTATGAAGAAATTAATATAGTAGATAAAAAGTATCTGTGTATCACCACCATAAAGCCGATAAAAATACCAATAGCATAATGTGGATAAAACAAATACGTTACCAGTGCTATTTAAAACACTAATGAATTATATCGTCGTATCCTTATTTATAAACAATTTTTCAAATTGAACATCATTGCATAATACAGATAAACAGCAATAGCATTGTTTAAAAGACTGTAGCATAAATGAATTATAGAGAAAATACTCACTGTTTTGCATTTTTGATGAGGTGGTCAAAGAAGAGGGTGCAAAAGTTTTTGGTCCAGACATGGGGTATGGCACACAACCGTGTCTTATGGCTATTTTATAGCTTTTACAGTAAGAGCCTGTGGAAAACGGTGGAGCTGTGTGTCCACTATATTCTTTCAGTACTCTATGAATGGAAGTGTTTAGTTTCAAGGCCAATTCACATACCCAGGGGTAGGCAGACCTTTTGATTACACGAGCGCCATATTTCACTGATAACTGTCACTCCTGAAAATAAGTCTTATGAATTAAAAGTAATTTATTACCGGTGGTACAAAAAACAGCGATGATATTACTTAGGCCTATTTGTCACGCACACTGTCCATGCTGGCAGGCACTACCTGTGTAATTTTTCTTGAAAACTCTGTAAAACATGCAAGATGTATTTATTTATTTCAAAATAATTGGTCCAGGACGACATTTATTTTTGTATTACATATTTTATTGTATATTATTTATATCATTTTAAATGAACACAATGCTTTTTCAACTTTAGTCAGATCAAATTCCAGCGTCCCTAGCAATGTGGGAGAGTGGGAGGGAGGGAGAATACATAGACGCACGCTCCCTATGTTTTAAGCCAGTGTGAGATCATTCATATTTGCATTGTTTCATAAGCTGTATGTTTTTTAATCAACTCTCTAATACATTTTGTGGCTCCATTTTTATTTAAATCTGAAAAATGCTTGGTTCAGTGGATAGTTTTTATTTATTTAAACTTTTTGTGTAAGGTTTTAGTAAGATTTTTATTTTATTTAAACTGAAATGCTTGGTTCAGTGAATAGTTCTACATTTAATTAAACTTTTTGTGGGAGGCTTTAGTAAGATTTTATATTCTTTTACAGAGCAGATAAACCTCCACAATTCTTTTCTTATCACTTTCATATGCTCTGGGTGTTTGAGAGAGAAAATATTATATTTATATTTTTTATTTGTATATTTAATGTATATACTTTTAAAGAACAGCATGTTTTTCAACTTAAGTGTGAAATATTATATTTGTAAATTAATAATTGCACATTTATAACCATTTCATTTATATACCTTTGAAGATCAGTGTTTTTCAACTATAGTTAGTGTTAAATATTATATTTGTAAAATGACTAGATGTAAATGTTATAACCATTTCATTTATATAGAACACAATGTTTTTTCAACTTTAGTGTGACACATGTCATTTCATTTCATTTATTTTCATTTCATTTATTTATAAAGCACAACAGAAGCTGACCCACTGTGCTGTACAAATGGAGAAGTATAAAACAAACCACACACAATATAATGACAAACTATAAAATACTAGGTTATGGGTTTAGAGAAACCAACGTCATGAATTAAATGCAAGAGTAAAAAGATAAAACTGTAACTTAGATTTAAATTCATGTACAGATGATGCAGACCTCACTGATAAAGGAAGACTATTCCATATCCTAGGACCGGCCACTGAAAACGCACGATCACCTCGCAGCTTCAATCTTGATCTTGGATATGACAGTATAATGCTGTCTAGGATCGCAAGCATCTTGTTGACTTTTTCACATTTAAAAGATCTGACAGATAGGATGGTGCAAGACCAGTCAAAGCCTTAAAAACTAGCAACAAAATGTTTAATTCGAACTTGATAACACACTGTCAACCAATTTAGAGATAATAAAATCGGAGTAAATGTGTGCTCTCGTTTAAGAGTCTAAATAATCATAGTCAGTGTTCGGGGTTTGCTTTTCCAAGAGTGGCCAAAAACAATTGCTTCAGTTTTACTTTCATTCAAGTGCAGAAAATTCAAGGACATGCCAGGACCAGTACGTCAGATAAGCAGGCAAGCAAAGTTTCTAGGCCTTGCTTGTCATTATGTTTCAAAGGGAGATAGATTTTGGTGTCGATCTGCATAAAAATTAAAAGACACCCCATGATTCCTAAAAAATTGAGCCTAGTGGTAGCATGTTTAGTGAAAGTAATAATAATAATATATATAAATTGTCCTCACTTTCACAGTATTCATAAAGATCCAGGTAGTTTATCATGAGGGAAGATAGCCATGTCTGTCTCACACACACAAAGACACACACAACAAAAAGACCCATTTAGACGTGTGTTGCTCCATTATGTTTTTGAATCAGTGAGATCATTCATTTGCATTGTTTTCATAAGGTATAAGCTGTTTGTTTTTATTCAACTCTCTAATAATTTTTTAACTGCTTGCAATTTTTGTGGATCCATGAGATTATTTTATTTGATCTAAAGCAAAATTTTGGTCACACACACACACACTTTATCATGTGGGGAGGTATCCATGTCTGTCACACACACACACACACACACACACACACACACACACACACACACACACACACACACACACACACACACACACACACACACACACACACACACACACACAGAGAGAGAGGCCCATTTAGATGAGCGCTGCTCCATTATGCTTTCTGAATCACGAAAGAACATTTGCATTGTTTTCATAAGGTATAAGCTGTTTGTTTTTATTCAACTCTCTAAATACATTTTGTGTCTCCATTTTATTTAAAACGAAATGCTTGGTTCAGCGTATGCGTAAGATTATTTTATATTCTTTTACAGAACTTCCACACTTTTTTCTTATCACTTTCACAGCTGCAGCTCAGGGACATGCAGGGGATGCGGCGACGTTCAAAACACTCAAAAGCCACAGTTACAACAAGCCATGATCAAGACTTGACGGGGCCAATAGGTCATAAAACTAACTGTCAAACCCATTTGATGCCTTTTGATCTTTACAGTTAAAAAACAACTGTTACAAATTATATTATCAAGTTTAGACGGTCAATAGGTCATAAAACTTACTGTCAAATCCATTTGATGTCTTTTGATCTTATCTTTATTATTAAAAAACAACTGTTACAAAATGACATTATCACGTTTAGGAGGGCAATAGGTCATAAAACTTACTGTCAAATCCATTTGATGCCTTTTGATCTTATCTCGTCAACCCAGATGTCTCTCTTCTTATCTCATTTTGATACTTTTTATCTAATTTTTATCACCTCTTATCTCCTTTGTCCTATATTCAACCCTTTCATCCCTATGCCAAAAGGGGCGGGGAAAGGGGCAGGGCAAAGGGGCGGGGAAAGGGGCGGGACTGTCATCAAACATCTTTTGATTGACAGTTTGACATAAGGTGGATTGTATTACTACTAACGTGAGCATTGCGATCATTTGTGATTAGAAAAAAATAAAACCCATGAAATAATATTCATATGACATGCTGAAATATATGTCACTGTACCTGGGATGAAGACATTTCAACGCGGACGCAAGCAGAACACCTGTATGTTACCTCCTCCTACAGTGTTCAGGGCTATCATGGTTGTTAACAAATGCGCGTGCATTGAGGATGACAGCGTTTCAGGACAGCAGTAGAGGACAATACTGTTTCCCAACTGTAGGGGACACCAGAGAGCAAAAACTACCTCAGATATTACTTTAAATCGATGTATAATTACTATCATGTCATATGTGGCATTAATGTGCCAGCAAAGACTGTAGCACAATGACACAATGAATCACTGATGCCACACATCATTTACATAATAAATTTGTTAGTTATGTATACATTATTGTATTTAACATTTAGGATAAACTTGTCATAGACGTCAAATCAAAGCATGTTCCCTCTTACATGACTGTGGGACCAAAACTTGAAGTTTTATTTTAAAATGTAAAGAAATTTTAACCCTAAAGTGTTTTTTCAACTGTGATATTTATTTAAAGGCTATAGTGACAAAAATGGACATTTCCATAGAATGACCCAGAAATGATTCTGCATAAATTTTAACCTAAGGTATTATTTTACTTAACAGCATCTGCTCAAAAACTTTACAATTTTAAAGGGGTGGTTAATTGCGATTTCACTTTTTTCATTTTAAATAGTGTGTAATGTTGCTGTTGGTGCATGAACAGTATCTGCAAAGTTGCAGCGCTGAAAGTTCAATGTAAGCAGATATATCGTCTTTTAAAAATCAGGAAGTTTACTGCCTACAAAAATGACTCGATTGGGACTACAACAGGGTTTTAGACGTCACTAACCCATACATTTACATCAACCCTCCCTCCGGAATATGTAAAAAAGGGCATGGCCATATTTCTGTTCCTCGTCAGTGTGTCGTGTTCACCCAACTGTCAGGTCTTCTGTGTTTGGGCTTCCCATGGACGCTATAGTTCGTCAACAATGGATACAATTTATGTTTGATTATGTTCCTGAAAATGACGATCGTAATTTAGCTCTCTGTGCTGGGCATTTTACGCAAGACAGCTTCCAGAATCTCCACAAATTCAACAAGAAACTGTTACTAAAACATAAAGCAGTTCCAACTTTAAAGTCACACTGTGGAACTTTTTAACCTTTATAATGTATTACCAAAACCCATTGAGATGATACATCAACTTACAATAGGTTGAATGAGACGTCTGCCTTAGCCTGAAGGTGTCTGCTATCGCTTTTACTAGCACTTTGTAACTTCGGATTTCGGGTAGGAACCTGAGCACAAAAAGAACTACAAAATTTGACCTTTACAGCATACTTCACTTCCCCCACCACCCACAACTTCCTCAGATTCTGATGTTAGAGCTCAACTCGCGTTTGATTGCCGTCTGTATGTTTTCGTCATGGCCGAAACAAAAGCTACAAGGAAGAAGGCAACGGTTTTATCAGAGGAAACTAAAAAAAGGAAAAGGGTAGAGTGACAAATTACAGTTTTTTTCTAAATGCTTAAGCGCTAATCATGATTCTTGTAGCACAATTTCTAAAACTATTAATACGTATAGCAAAACCACTCACTGAGTTTGCAAAACGTCTCGGGTTATGACTATAACCCTTGTTCCCTGAGAAGGGAACGAGACACTGCGTCGAGTATCTGGACACTTTGGGGGAAGTATCTCTGAAGTATGAATAAAACTAATCCAATCGTGATATGGTGTTGCGTGATGACGTAACATGTGACGGCATACCCGGAACAACACACACTAGCCTCGCGATGAAGCAAGACACTCTAAGGCCTCAAGGGGTGTGACAGAACGATGCAGTCTCTCGTTCCCTTCTCTCTACTCTACACTAGGGATACAACGATACTGTTTTTTCAAAACCGATCCGATACCAAAATTTTGAGATATCGGCCGATACCGATACCAATCCGATATTTTTATTTTATTTTTAAACTAATAAAAAATATAGCAATTTCCTCAATTAGCCCCTTAAAATATACCTCCAGTATATAGTCCACACACAGATAAGATTGCCACCCTTTATTCAAACACTACATATATATATATATATATATATATATATATATATATATATATATATATATATATATAAGAAAATACAGGTACTTCAGTACTTAAAGCTAGCTAGCTACCAACAGGTTTAAAGTTAAAACTATTTAAACAGCAGTATTCTACATTGTAATGTGTGTGTTAAACACATCTACTTAATACAGACAGCTTCATTATAAAGATAATACAACAAATCCCCAAAATATATGATCATAATCTATGACATAAATGCTATTATAAACTAGATTAGTGAATAATACATATTGCTCTTTGTATTGTTGTAAAATACATTCATGAAAAACAATATAACAAAAATGAAAAAGATAATTATTTTAGATATAGCCAAGGCTACTAAAAATTGAGACATGTTTTAAGTGTATAGCACAGCTATTTAATGAGGCAGCAACATTAATAATTATTAATGTTAAGAAGCTTTAATTGTGTCACTGCATTATGATATGAATGACTACAACACAGTGCGGCACAAAGCGCTTATGCGCTATTCCGAGCGCAGAATGATGCACTTGAAACCACGTGGAGATACAGCCGCAGCCGAGTATGCACCCTATGGTACGTTTCTCTGAACTTAAATCTACGCGCTGCCTCGGCAAATGCAAGATCTCAGTCACAGAATCTTTATTGCAAAAGTAGTCCCGTCTACACGCTGCCTCGCAAAAGCGAGATCAGAGCCACTAGATTCCATATTGCAATAATTTAGGACAATGGGTTTGGAGACACGGGACGAATGCGGTTTATCCCATGATTCTCGTGATCTTTTTGTGGAGATCGGAGAGAAACGGCAAACCCCAGTGCTGAGGCTGTGACCCGTGCCACATGAAACGCTCATCTAATTTACTTTGAACTTGCATTCCCTGCTCATCTTGTGGCCAGCTGATGTTAAGGCTGAATCCCAATTCACCCCTTGGCCCTACCCCTTGTTTTCAAGTGTACCCCTTGGCCCTTAAATTGGAGTTATAAGGGCCAAGGGGTTGAAATATACCCCTACGAAATGGAACAACCCTTCATGAACCCGATACGTCATCAGTCGTCTGACGAAAGCTCTGAGTTTTTACAGGATTTCTCCATGACAACAACTGACAATTAGCGCAGCTGCTCTTAACTTTGAATAAACATGATAATTATAACATCCCTTCCTCGAAATGTATGTCTTTTCTGATCGGAAAGGTGATTTATTATACCATTTCTTAATTTAAATGACTATAGTGTTATTATAAGAGTAAATAAAGTGCGTCGTGGAATCATCTTGCGCTGAAATTTAAATGTTTAACCGTTTGCGATCCATCTCGCCTGTGATTTCCGATGCATTCCGTGAACTTTCTCGTAGCCCTCCGTTTGGAGTGTGCCTCTGAAAAATCTCCGTTTCGAGGGCTATGTAGCCCTACATAGCCCTCGTGGGTGAATTGGGATTGGGCCAAGGGGTGAATTGGGATTGAGCCTAAGTCTGAGTCACAACCTCACCAGTTCCTCATATGCTTGGCCGTGAACTGGCGCGCCTAACTCACGGTCATGCGCATCGACATACTGAGCACGTCTACTTCCTGAGAAGCAGAGAGCTCCAAGTATCGGAACCTGATCGTGGTCAGAAGAAGCAGCGGCACAGGCTTCTGCACCACTCACAGGGGCTACGGGATCATCAGACGATGAATGAGAAAGTGCCTCAGCAGTCTCATTTCCGCCTGCAAAGATCGCCGCGGGACCAGAACCGTGGGGAACGCGAGCCTCACCGTGCTCATCAAAGCACGCCAGCCGGGAGTGCAGCACTCTAATAGGTAGTGCTTCACAGTCTGCACAAGCAGCTCCCTCGAGAGCTGATCATGCATGCTGCGCTGCATGATCTGTGGGGATGTGTGTAAAAAACAATTTACACACATCCCCACCCATGATATAACGATGTGTATAAATTCTACACATGTATGGCTGTCATTAACACTATTTTGCACACTTTCACATGTTAAAACTGTTTTAGATAATTTCACTTTGCAATCAGCCTAATCACTATAAATAAGCCACAGGTAAGCTGTCTGTGTGGAGTACAATGGAAGGAGCAGTAAGAGTGAGAAGAGTGAGAATCAGAGAAGGCCGAGGAGAGGCCGAGGGAGAGGATGTGGAGATGAAGTTGGAGGAAGAGGACGTGGAGGTGAAGAAGTTGGAGGAAGAGGACGTGGAGGTGAAGAAGTTGGAGGAAGAGGACAAGGAGGAGCAAGAAGAGGACGAGGAGGCTGAGGGAGAGGACGTGGTTGAAGCGAGAGGGTTAGTGGAAGTTGGAGGAAGAGGACAAGGAGGGAGGAAGAGGAGGACGAGGAGGGGAAATAGGAAGGGTAAGAAGAGTAAGAAATAGAATAACTGATGACATCAGAGCTACAATAGTGGAAAATGTCATCAACTGTGAGATGACCATGAGGGAAGTTGGCCTACAGGTTCAGCCTAATTCTGAGCCGCTACACTGTGGCAAGCATCATTAGGACATTTCAAAATGAGAATCGGTAAGTACTTTGTAGCACTGCCATGCTCTGATGAGAAACACAAAAGTACCATACATGCAAAAATATTGAAATTGTTACTTTACAGTATTGCTAGACAACCAGATGTTGAGGGCAGAGGAAGAATGTTCACTCCAGAGCAAGAGACCCATATAGTGAACATGGTGGTGATTGCCAATAATGCAATAAGACTGTGCGAAATACAGCAACGCATAATTGATAATGACACCATCTTTCAAAAAATACACAGTGTAAGCATTCCAGTGCGAAAAGATGGATCTCACTGTCACTGCTAGTAAGGAGTCAAATATGCAGAAGATGCTGGAAAAGCAAAGAATGTTCCAGTGTGGTGAAGAGATGAGTCCCCCTGAAGAGATGGGTCCCACCTTAGGCCCCCATAGTATGCCAGTAGTATGCCTGATCTAATATTACTGTTATTGTGTCATGAAATGTAATTTTAAGAGTTTTTAAGTCAGGAATGTAGTTGTTTAAAGCTCAAATCTGTGGTTTATTTATAAAGATAGCGCCTTTTTAAAACATTGTTCTGACGTTTTCGGAGTTGTCAGATGCAGGGATCAGCCAATAGAGTCTGTCTGCATCCTGCAAGACTTCAAGTTACGCCCCTTCAAGTTACTTCAAGTTACGCCTCTTCAAATTACGTCAATTCAAGTTATGCCCAGCTCAAGTTACGTCCATTCAAGTTACGCCGCGCTGCAAATACTGGTCGGTGTATTACCGCAAGAGCGATTAGAACACAGTTCTGAATGCTTTTGAATCGCTCTCGCATCAAATTTAACAACATAAACAGAACATACTGAAGTTGATAAAACTGACTCTTAGCTGTTTAAGAACCGAAATGCATGTTCTGATATACAAAGCAAGCTGCAATCTGCATAAGTGCCAGGGTATTGATAATGTATTGCAAGAAACCTTATTGCAATGTAGGCCTAATGTTTTATCAATTATCCTTCCCACCTCAACTAAAGTGTGGAGCAAGCAATTTGTCCCTTAAAAATTGGGCTGTATTTTTATGTTATTTTTAAATACATTATTTTAAACATCTTTTGATATCTTATTGCATGCCTTGGCTGATAATTAAAATGATTACTGATATCAACAGCACTAAAATAAAAGCTAAATGCACCGCTGAAAAACAAATCTTATGATACTTTTTGAGACAAATGAACAACAAGCACATCCATAACAAAAGTCATGTACAGAGGGGAAATGCTTTATTTTTATGTCAATAACAGTGTTTCCCACCATTTAAAATACAATAATGCATACATAGGCCTAACATCACAAATATTTTGCAAATTACATTTTAAAAAAAGCCAAATTAATATTATAAAATATATAATGGAAGTAGTGGTCTACGGAAGTTGTGTCATGCTGTTGACAAAAATCTTATTTTAAAATAAAAATCACACTGATGACATCACTCAACTTTCTCCTTCCAATTTCCTTAATAACTATAAGAAAGGCCCATAGTAAATCCTCTGTCTCTTTTCAGTTATCAGACATTATCTCATTTATCTCATGATTTTATATGAAGCAGTTGAACTCACTAGTATGACCTACTTTGTTGTTAGGTAATTGTAAAAATCTATAATACAAATTGATTAAACTACTTAATTTAGTTAGTAAGCCTATACCATGATTGACAACATGTGGTTTGATACCTTGCAGCAGCCATTTTGTAAAAATGAATTTTTCATGAAAATTGTCACTGATGTTACTGTCACTGCACCAGTGACTCTGTCAAGAACTGCTCGATGGAAACAGACAGTGGTGATCCAAAAGCAGGCTTTATTGAGAGGAAGATCCAGGAATAGGTACGAGAGAACAGGCAGAAGTCAAAACCAGGTTAGCAGTCCAGACCAGCAAACATTCAATGCAGGGATAAGTGGGAAAACCAGATACAGGCAGGGAGTCCAGGAACTGTGAAACTTGAAAACACTATAGGAGACACTCCCGTTCACACTGCAGACTTAAGTGGCCCAAATTCGTTTTTTGGGGTCAAGTGACCAGGTCAGACTTCTTCAGAGATAGTGTGAACACTCAAATATTGCCCAGATCTGAGGCTATGTTTACACGGAAACGATTCTGAAGAGAAAGCACAAAAGTAGCGTTGCGTCATCACTTTTTATTCTGCGTTTAGACGAGCGTTTTGTGTGGGAAATTCGCGTGCAAATGGTGACGCAAAAGTCTGTGGAATTCAATGTAGTATGCACTTCAGGCGGCTAGGAGTGCATACTACAGCAACACAGTCCACGCGCCTGCGTACAACCTTCACTGTCAAGCAGACTTTTGCGTTTTTACCGTTTACACGGTAACGCGACGGTGGAGCGTTTTTAAGATTTCCACTCTGGAGGGTGGTTTTACTTTTTTGCGTTTTTAAGCCTCAAAAACGCCGTTGCCGTGTAAACGAAAGACGCATCCGATAAATATTTTTGCGTTTTCACCGCGAGCGTTCTCGTGTAAACAGGGCCTGATCCTTTTAAATCAGATTTAGACCACATTCATATGTAGTCCTGAATCAGACACAGATCAGATTTTTTTCAATGCGTCCGCAGTGTGAACAACCAAGGCGGATTTAATGCGACTCTGATGTCAATCTACATCTGACATTTGACACAATTATTTGCCGCGAGTAAGCACTAGACACAACAGACACAGACAGTAACATTAAAAACGTCTCGGGTTATGACTATAACCCTTGTTCCCTGAGAAGGGAACGAGACACTGCGTCGATAAAATCGACTCTTTGGGGACGCTCCCTAAGCGTGCGCCTCTGAAGTATGAATGAAACTAATCCAATCCTGATTGGTGTTGCGTCGTGACGTAACATGTGACGGCATACCCGGAAGTATAAAAGTGACGCTGTCACAACACACACTAGCCTCGCGATGAAGCAAGACGCTCAAGGGTCTACGGGGCGTGGCAACACGACGCAGTGTCTCGTTCCCTTCTCAGGGAACAAGGGTTATAGTCATAACCCGAGACGTTCCCTATCGAGGGAACTCCACACTGCGTCGATAAAATCGACTCTTTGGGGAACGAGTGCCCACTAGGCCACGCACCGAACAGACCCGCCCCGGAGTGAAACTGTCTAGGCACTCAGCAAGGGTTGAGTACGTGTGCACCGGGCGTACTGGGAAGGTGGAGACTATAAAACCTGATAAAAGTATGTGGGGTCGCCCAGCCGGCCGCCTCACAGATCTCCTGCAGAGGTACTCCCGAAAGAAGGGCCCTAGAAGAAGCCATGCCCCTAGTTGAATGGGCCCTTAAGGCCAAAGGTGAAGGAACCCCGCACACCTTGTAAGCTTCAGTAATAGCCTGGACAATCCAGTTACTTATTGTCTGTTTAGTTGCCGGGAGCCCCCTCTTAGGCGACCCAAAACATACTAATAGTTGGTCCGCCCTTCTCCAGGAAGCGGACCTCTCCAGGTAAATACTTAATGCTCTGACGGGGCAGAGCAAGTGAAGTCTCCCTTCTTCCGCCGACACATGAGGTGGAGGATGGAAAGCCTGAAGGACTACCGACGAGCCGTATTTGAAGGAACTTTAGGCACGTAGCCCGGGCTCGGGTGCAAAAAGGCCTTTACTTTGCCAGGGGCGAACTCCAAGCAAGCTGGCGTTACCGCCAGGGCCTGGAGATCTCCCACCCTCTTAAGCGAGGTAACAGCTAAAAGCAAGACCATTTTTAGAGTTAAGTCCTTAGGCGAAGCCGACTCTAAAGGTTCGAAGGGGGCCAGGGATAACCCCTCCAGAACTATTGCCAGGTCCCAGGCAGGAACCCTGGACCTGGTCGCCGGCCTCATCCTCCAAGTACCACGGAGAAACCGAATGACCAACTGGTGCCTCCCCAGAGGCCCACCTCCTACTGGTGCGTGGAAAGCCGAAATGGCAGCCACATACACCTTGAGAGTGGACGGGGAGAGACCCGCAGAGAACCGATTTTGTAGAAATTCCAGAACTGAAGCCACCGGGCAGTTTACTGGATCTACACCATGTTCTCTACACCAAGTGGCAAACACATTCCACTTGAGGCCATATAGTCTCCTGGTTGACGGAGCCCTAGAGCTAAGTATGGTTTCCACCACTTCCGCTGATAACCCAGCATTCAGGTACTGAACCCCCTCAGAGGCCAGACCCACAACTTCCACAGCTCTGGGCGAGGGTGAAAGATGGTGCCCTCCGCCTGAGACAACAGATCCCTCCTCAGAGGAATCTGCCATGGCGGAGCTATGAGGAGTGATATTATGTCTGAAAACCATACTCGTGTCGGCCAATTCGGGGCAACCAGAAGAAGACTGATGCCCTCCTGACGGACCCTCTCCAGGACTCCCGGGAGCAGAGTGATCGGGGAAAAGCGTACAGGCGAAGCCTCGGCCAAGCCTGTACCAAGGCATCCAACCCCAGTGGGGCTGGATGTGAGAGGGAGAACCAGAGTGGACAGTGGGACGTCTCTCGAGACGCAAACAGATCCACTTCCATTGGTCCAAACCTCTCCCATATCGACTCCACCACCTCCGGGTGAAGTCTCCATTCCCCGGGCCTCAGCCCCTGCCTCGACAGGATGTCTGCTCCCTGATTCTGAACCCCCGGGATATACATTGCTCTTATTGACAGTATCTTCCCCTGGGACCAAAGGATAATTTGATGCGCCAGTCTGCACAGAGGGCGCGATCTAGTCCCCCTTGTCGGTTCAGATAGGCCACCACTGACGTATTGTCTGTCCGTACTAAGACGTGGTGACCCTTGATGTCTGGGAGGAAGCTCCTCAAAGCTCTGAACACAGCCAACATCTCTAGGCAATTTATATGCCAAGTACGATGATGGTCCTGCCACAGACCCCTGGCAAAGCGGCCGTCCATGACCGCGCCCCAGCCAGTCAGGGAGGCGTCTGTCGAAACGGTTTCCCGGCGACATGACACCCCCAATACTGGCCCTTGGGATAGGAACCAAGGTTTCTTCCATATTTGTAGAGAACGAAGGCACCTGCGCGTTACTCTGATCATACGAAACGGATTTCCCCTGGGGGAGAACCCCTTGGTTTTCAACCACCACTGTAGGGGCCTCATGTGAAGGAGGCCCAAAGGAATAATATTGGATGCCGCTGCCATGAGGCCCAGCATCCTTTGGAAGTGTTTTACAGTGATGGCCTGGCCCAGCTTCACCCTGGATACCATCGCCAGAGTTGACTCGATACGAGCGGGAGACATTCGTGCCTGCATCGTAATTGAGTCCCACACGACTCCCAAAAAAGTCGTGGACTGGGATGGTTCTAGCACACTCTTCTTTATATTGAGTCTCAACCCCAATTGTTGAATGTGGCCAAGAACGACATCTCGATGCCGAACTGCCATCTCCCGAGACTGGGCCAGAATGAGCCAGTCGTCGAGATAATTTAATATTCGAATCCCTTGAAGTCTCAGTGGAGCAAGGGCTACGTCCATACATTTGGTGAATGTGCGGGGAGAGAGTGCTAGGCCGAACGGAAGAACCCGATATTGGTAAGCTTCGCCCCGAAAGCGAACCTCAGGTATCTCCTGTGACATGGAAGGATGGAGATGTGAAAATAGGCGTCTTTTAGATCTATCGTGACAAACCAGTCCTCGGACCTGATCTGACTCACGATTGCTGGAATGGTTAACATTTTGAACCTGAACCTCCTCAGAGATCGATTCAAAATCCTGAGATCCAAAATTGGCCTTAACCCCCCATCCTTTTTGGAACTATAAAGTACCGGCTGTAAAACCCGGACTCCCTGTCTAACGGGAGAACATGCTCTATGGCTCCCTTCAACAGCAGAGTCTGCACTTCTTGTTCCAGCACCTGAGCCTGCTCTGGGACCACCGTAGTTCGCACCACCCCAGAAAATTTGGGGGGGCGGTGCGCGAACTGCAGTCTGTACCCTGATTGTATTATCTGCAGGACCCACGCAGATATGTTGGGAAGGTGTCTCCACCCCTCTACAAAATCCACTAAGGGTACCAGCCTCTCGAGACTGGCCTCTGGTGTCTTTTGAGCATCTTTTTTGACTTCCTGAAGCGGAATACCGGCAGGTTGTAGTCGATATGGCCCTTGCGACCATAACCGATGCTTCACAATCGTTTTTTCGCTGGAAAATGATGCGGCCCGAAGCGCTGCTAACGGCGGGCATGCATCTTTTCCTAGAGGGCCCCGCTGCGAGAACAACCTCGGTTGCCTCACAGCGGAGGGGGCAGCCCTCCGAGGTCCCACCACGGCTAGGACCTCTTTCCCGAAGTCCTCCTAGCCTGAATGACGTCCCTCAGGTCGCCCTTCTGGCTGGAGGACTTCGGTTTTGAGAACGCTTCCTCTGTTGCCAAGCTCCCGGAGGAGGGGCCCTAGAGGAAACGCTCTCCTTTTGCTCTGCCCTGTGTGAGGAGCTGGCTGACGGCTGGGGCTGATCGCTTTGCCCCACCCTACTTGATTTGAACTTAGCTTTACGAGGGAGGAACTGCTGGAACGCCGCAGATTGTTTCTTCGTCTCCTGGAACCTGTCGACGACCGGATTAACGGCGTCGCCGAACAGGCCAGAAGGCGGAGGCGGCGCGTCCAGCAGGAAGGACCTATCCTTATCTTTAATACCCGATAGATTCAGCCACAGATGTCTCTCCGTGGCCACCATGGCCGCCATTGAGCGGCCAACGGCGCGGGCTGTTTCTCTCGTAGCCCGGAGAGACAAATCTGTGGCCTTCCTCAACTCGGATATATCTTCCGGAGTAGGCCCCTCTCCCTCGTCCAAATCTTTCAGGAGGTCGGCCTGGTACGCCTGCAAGATTGCCATGGAATGCAAGCATGCACCAGCCCGACCTGCCGCCATATAAGCCCTGCCAACCAGTGTAGATGTTTCCCTGCAGGGCTTACTAGGCAACACCGGGGTCTTAAGGGAAGACGCCGATTCAGGAGAGAGATAGCTCGCTAAAGCCTCCTCCACCCTCGGCATCTTCCCGTATCCCATGTCTCGAGCCCCCAAAACGTTGCTATAATCAATTATACTAGGGCTCGAGACACGGGACGAGTGCGGTCTTTCCCACGATCTCGTGATCTCTTTATGGAGATCTGGGAAAACGGCAGACTCCCGGCGTTGAGGCTGTGACCTGCGCTTCAGGAAACGCTCGTCCAGTTTGCTCGTGACTTGCGTTTCCTGATCATTTTGTGGCCAACTGATATTTAATTTGGCCACAGCGCAGAGTCACAACCTCCACCAGCTCCTCATAATTAAGACCATACTCTGGCGTGCCGAACTCACGATCGTCCGCATCGATGCTGAGCACGTCCCCTTCCTCAGAAGCAGACAGCTCAAGCATCGGGACCTGATCACGGGCAGGAGAAACCTCTCGGGCTCCCGCACCGCTCTCAGAGGCCACGGGATCAGCTGATGGAGAACGAGAAAATGCCTCAGCATTCTCGCTCTCCTCAGCTAAATCCCGCTGCGAACCCCAGGATCTCATTCGCCGCATCGCCTCAACGAAAGCGGGACCAGACCCCTGGGGAACGCGCGAGCCTGACCGTGCTCATCAAAGCACGCCAGTCGGGAGCGCAGCACTCTTATGGGGAGAGCTTCACAGTGATCACAGGCACTCTCTTTCTCGAGAGCTGCCCGTGCGTGCTGCGCTCCCAAACAGTTCACACATAAAGAGTGTGTATCCCCACCCCGTGATATAGCGAGGGCAGGGATGCACACACCTCTTGAACTGCTTCTCGGCCATTTTAATCTCAGATATAATATATATATAAGACAAACAACACCAAATAAGACAGACAGTTTTGACATATAGCGCTTGCTGAAGAGCGAAAGCTAGTGTGTGTTGTGACAGCGTCACTTTTATACTTCCGGGTATGCCGTCACATGTTACGTCACGACGCAACACCAATCAGGATTGGATTAGTTTCATTCATACTTCAGAGGCGCACGCTTAGGGAGCGTCCCAAAGAGTCGATTTTATCGACGCAGTGTCGAGTTCCCTCGATAGGGAACTTGAATACATATGGAGAACAGTGATGGAGTGAGTCAATGGAGGGAGAGTCAGGTGTTAGACCTAATTAATATATGGACTAATTAATAAATAGCCAATTTTGCTTTATTTCTCTTCATTCTTCATCTCATCATCACCTGCTCATTAATTTTACGGCTTCCATTACACAGACATTTAGAAATAAAAGCATAAATGATTACTTCCTCCATAACCACACGAACATTAGTGCAACAGCGTGCTGCATATGATGTCATTGTTGTTCTTTTGCGCATGCGGGTTAGTTTGAAAAATGCAAACAGTTCACATTGGAATCAGATATAGGTCACATTTTAAAAGGTGATGTGAACAGCCAAACCAAAAATCAGATCTGAGCAAAAAAATCAGAATTGAGCATTAAGACTTGCGGTGTGAACGGGGCCTTACAATACTCAGCAATGGACAAAAGGCCACTTAGGCTTAAGACACTAAACAAGATAATCAAACACAGGTGCACAAAATCAAAGGTAATGAGACCAGATGGAGGATGAGATAAAAGATGCAAACAATAAACAGGGAAAGAGTGTCCTCCTGAGGCTCTTGAGGGCACTACAGCTGCCGATCGTCACACTGGTTACAGACTCCCATTTATAGATCAACTTTATTCAAAGCTATTCATTTAGCCTAGATGGTGAGCCAGATGTAACAATTAGTCTCATCTACTTAATTTTAGTTGAAAAATGATGATCTTTGGTCTTAAAAAAAAGACAGTAACACCTTTGACACAATGAATCACCAATGACATATACATGTCACATTAAATAAAATATCAAATGACGTGATGATGATAATTTTACATCATTTTAATTCTGCTTACACTCAAAGTTAAGATTTAGAGGATTGCTTCATTAGTTGATTTTAACTGGTTTTCAAATAGTTTTGTTTTAGCAAATTGCAAATCATTCAAGCTCACTTTTAACAAACCTGATTAAAATAAATAAAACATAATTTGTTATTTGTTGCATTATTATAAATATATAAAATATATAAATATATATATTTTTATAAATATATAAAAAAAATCGTTAAGCTGTCATTTATATTCATAAAGTCAAAGGATAATCTAATAATGTCGTCTAAGTTTACATGTTAGACAACTTTCCATACCAAAAGTGGACGTTTCTGTAGAATGACCTGGCATCTGTGTGCGTGTGACACTCAGCGAGAGAGATTGGCAAGCTCGACGTTCCAAATAGCCTACTCCACCCTTGTGCAATTTAAAAAGCGTCAATATGACTTATATTATACACTTATACACTATATTTACACGGTTATCTTGGGAATTCTGACTGTTGTCTCTAAACGGGCTGGCATCTTGTTGACAAGCGACAACATCTCGTTTTGAGTTTGACATATCGCGTGGTTCTGTGTGATTTGGACAACTTCAAGTTACGCCCACTTCAAGTTACGCCCACTTCCTGTTACGCCCCTCTCTTGCAGTCCGCAGACAGACCCATCTCGGATCAGCAGCACATCTTGCTAGCCCGCCTTGAACAGCCTTAACTCGGCTAGTCATTCTGACGTTTGCCTCGGATAAATGCTATGCTACTATGTAAGCTAACTAAAAAACACTAAGAACGAGAAATGTTTACATTTACAATCTACAGCTTCGGTTATACTAGTATATGAAACATATAAGTTAAAATACATTAATGACTCCAATAACATACTTCAAGTTCAAACGTCTCTTATAATAAAGTGATTTTCTCTAATTTGTAACCAGGCACTAAAGCGATTACCCATAAAACTAGCTTTAAACCATTCGGATCGCTTGGGTCCTAAGGTGGGACCCATCTCTTCAGGGGGACTCATCTCTTCGCCACACTGGAGCTGGAGGATTTTTCCTCATGAACAACCATTGCAAAAAAAAAAAAAAAAGTTGTGGATCATTCAGGTAATGACACACAATATTAAAATAAAGTTTATTTACAGTTTTTCTCAATTGCTAAAACACAATTTCTGAAACCTTGCTCCATTTTCTGAAAACATTAAACACAAAACCTCACCTTCAAGCACTATTTACAAAACCTCTGACTCCTCTTGCAAAATGAAACTTTCGCCTCAAAACAGTTTTACCTGTGTTCAAATTCAAACACTGCTCTCAAAACAGTTTTACCTGTGTTCAAATTCAAACACTGCTCTCAAAACATAAACAAAGTGATCAAAATGCTATACACCATCAAGCAGTCAGTAAACAATACACCAAAAAATTAAAAACACATTATTCAAAACATATAGTTCTCAGTGAGAACTATATGTCAAAACAAATCTCAAAACAAATTTCATATTTTTTTCATTGTACCGTCTACAGCAGTGAACTGTACTACAGTATACGATACTCAAAGGGACACAAATGAAAGGAGTAAACATGTGATCAATGTGCTTCTTGTCTTTGGCCTGGGTCAAGCAAAAGCACTTCGTCGACATCACAAGCAATATTGTCCATTGTCCCCCTCCTCCTCCTCCTCATCTTCTTTCTCTTCCTTGCACCCTTCTTCCTCATCCTCCTTCTCCTCTTCGTCCTCCTCTTTTTTGCCCTTCTCTTCCTCTTTCTCCTCTTTCTTGCCCTCCTCCTCCTCTTCCATTTTCTTGCCCTCCTATTCTTCCTCCTCCTCTTTCTTGCCCTCCTCCTCCTCGACCACCTCGCATACGCCCTCATCCTCTCACATTGTTTCTTCTATCCATTCTCAGACTTTCTCCTTTCCACCTTCAACAACCTCTCAGTTCAGTTTGCTCTCTGAACTGGCTAATATTGGTTGTGTCACATCATTTGAAATAGGTTGAATCAGTTTTGAGTGGTTTTGTGTTCAATCAAATGACATTTGTTCTCTATTTGCATTTGATTGTTGCCACTTGTGTTTACCAGTATGGATGATATGTGCATTAGAGTGCAGAATGTGTTTTGAGAATGAGAATGTGTTCAGAGTTTTGCTGAAAAGTCTAAGCGAGATCTGCAAATTGTGTTGTACCATGTGAAATTGTTTATGGTATTGACAACAGACTCCACAATTAGCTAAATGAGTTCAGGCAATTAAGAACTTTGTTCAGCCAATGGATTTTAGTGTTTTAGCAATTGAGAAAAACTGTAAAGTTGAGTTTATTTATTTTATATTTATTTATGTCTTGTATTTTGTGTTTGTATTTTGTCTTTTGGACTAGGCCATTAAACATGTTATGTGAAAAAGCTTTTTCAGTGCAGTACTGAATAGAAACAATGTTTTTATGATTATTCCTATTAAAATAAAAAATAAAAACATTTTGGAGATTCTGAAAAGTGAATGTAAACTTATGACTAAAGTGTAAATGTAACAAAAATCATACAATTATTAGTCGCCAAAATATTGCTATGTTTATCCCGTTCTCATGTTGCTATGGTTACTGTGAATAATCGCAATTTCATGACTCACAGGACTAAAATTTTGTGGATTCACTCCCACATTTAAATGCATTCATCACTCTTTTTAATTTACACTGAGAACGTAACCACTGGTGCTCTAGAAGCACGGAAAACAAAATTATTATTTAGATTATCAATAGTGCTCCCTTTAAGCCATCACTTACAGCATTCTGCACTCTCCCTAAAACTCGTCATAAACACTGAAGTTATCCGCACTGCACAGTGAATCTCTCATTTATATTGTGTCTAGACTTTGTTTATGAGGGGATTTGCAAAAGGATAAAGCTCATGCTGATTCTGAACATACATTGTGAGCGAATTCTCTGCATGTTGATTCTAAAATGGCTCTGATTTGCCACTGCGTGCATGCGCTTACAGTTTTTTACACACTACTACAATACTTTTAACAATTTTCCAAAACTCTTAACACAGTTAGCACTACATCCGGCTGTGTAAGCTATACTATTAACACATTTATTGTTGCTTTAACGCAAAATGCATACAATGAACACACATTTAAAATGCTTGAACTTCTTTTACACAAAAGCTCAAACAAGACCAAAACAATGGATTTTTACTGCCAAATTTACCATTGCTTTAACACTGTATGTCAGAACAGATAACACCATGTTCTAAACCTAATCTTACAGGCTAAAGTCAAGGTAAACAGCTGTTTATATTGTGAATTGAAAAACAAATAAATCCCCTGTATTTTATTCTGTTGTTACTGAGAATCAGCTGATTGAATAATGCAAATATAGGATAATGTGACAATGTGGCATTTCACAATTCCAGTGCAGTCATGGCCTGGTTTGATCCCATCAGAGGATGATGTCCCCTTTCCCATTCTTAGCCTGGAGATGGAAGGTTTTTGACCATCGTCTATAGGTATGTATGCAAATGCTTGTATATATGGAGATGTATGTGTAACCCACTCAATTAATTGAGGCTGTGTTGCTATGTATTTTCATGTAATATTTTTTGTTGTTGTTGTTTTGTTTATATATTTTCTTTCCTTGCCTAATGCATGAAATGTTCAGACATATGTTTTAGTATTATTTTATTCTAATTACTATTTTGTTTTCGCGGAGTGGTGAAAATAATTCATTGCGTCGATGGGTGCTGACGTCACATGCACGCCAGATCATTGAAGAGAGAGCGTGAGCCACATGTGTGAGCTCTCGTTAATCAGATCCATCGTCATTAATATTGTTCTAAATCGGTCTCTGAACTGTTTCATTGTATTAGGTAAGTCACATTTGTCTCATATTTTCATAAATAATCTTCAAGTTTGTGTTTGTTCATATAAGAAAATGTGGATGGTTAATGTCGTTTGTGATTGAGTATATAGTATGCAAGAGAACACATGTAAAGCGTTTATGCTGCAGTAGTATACTTGTTAAAAACTCGTTGCACATTTATGTAATGGGAATAATGTAAGTTTAAATGTTATTGAATGTTAAATGCACTTTGTGATGCATGCACGCCAGATCATTGAAGAGAGAGACGTGAGCCACATGTGTGAGCTCTCGTTAATCAAATCCATCATCATTAATATTGTTCTAAATTGGTGTCTGAACATGTTTCATTGTATTAGTTGGGATTGTTTCGACGCTCTGGGATCGTGTTCAAGGTGCGCCGTGAGGGAGAACGCGCTGGATTTCATTGTGGAGGAATTTCGTCAGCAGGGATTCTGTCTTCGAGGACCAAAAAGATTCATATCATTCATTGTTCATTTCTGCAAGGATTGTGGTGGGCATTCGCATTCCACACGAATGTTCCACAGTAAACTGCACTTCTGAACTGAGTCACTTACACTTCCACACGAACTGAGTCAAATCTTCACTTTCACGTGAATTGAGTCATCTCCACTTTCACATGACATGAGTTACATTCAAACGAATTGAACTGAGCCACATTCACATAAACTGAACTGAGTCATGTGCATAGCATTTATAATGCTGTGAACACGAACTGTTTTTTTTTTTTATTATTACAGTTTTTTACAATTGCTATGACAGATTTTTAAATACTTTTAACAATTTTCCAAAACTCTTAACACAGTTAGCACTACATCCGGCTGTGTAAGCTATACTATTAACACATTTCTTGTTGCTTTAACGCAAAATGCATACAATGAACATTTAAAATGCTTGAACTTCTTTTACACACAAGCTCAAACAAGTATATGTAGGCTACATATATATGTACTCTGTTTCTGTCGCTTGTACATACCTGTATGTATTGCCTTCTAGAAGAAAAAATAAATAAAAATTTGATCACAAAAAAAAAAAAATTTGACCATCGTCCACAGGACCAAATGTCCCTCCTGGATGCAATGGATTCTGCTTCCCAAGACATCCCAGTTAAACACAGCCAGGGGTAAATAAGAAATGCCAAATGATTCTTCCCAAGATGCCTTGATGCCTTGCCAGAGTAGTGTGTGATGTGGATGAGAACATGTGGCCAAATGGAGAAGACCGGGTCTTTATAGCACGCAAGTGTATTGTCGTGTAATATATACGCTAAAGTGAGTTTTTACGTGCATTTGATACGCATTGGTTGGTTAGGTTAAGTTTAGGTGTGGGGTGGGGTGCGTGTGTATTAGACGCTTGCTAGAATTAGTGGTGTGGGGTGCGTGTGTATTATACGCAAATGAACTGCGTATCAATTGCACGACAAAAACTGCGTCTCATATGCACGTAAAAATTCATTTTCGCGTATATATTACACGACAATACACATGCGTGTTATAGAGACGCATTTACATGAGAACAGGCTGGTTGCAAATAAAGCCTTTACTGCACCAATGGACTCTATGCACGATCGCTTCCGGGTTTGTCTCAGCACGCCCACTTACATCCGGTGCTGCGTCAGATATGGTCAGAAGCCGGTTTTGCGTTAGGTGGAGATAGTGTCAAATTATACTTGCTGTTTAAAAAAACGTCCTGCGGTTAACGTGAATGATGTTAACAACACTGTGAGGCAGTTAGCCGTCACACAAGAGTGAAAAAGAGAAGATATTTAAAATATATATTTCGAGCTACATCAACAACTTTGAGGGTTAGTATTCTCTCATATCGTATGTAATTCGACTCAGCGAATCAGCTATTCTAAAATCGATGTCTCCGTTTCTGAGAAAACGGATTTTATTAAAGTTTTGCCGCTATACACTTTGCCTGCAGAACGCGCTTCCGGAAGTAGAGACGCTGACTGATGCTGCGTCCAATTCGCATACTATCCGTCCTAAATAGTATTAGAAAATAGAATTAGTACGTCCCAAACCGTAGTATGTTGAAATGAGTGTTTCAAAGATACCCGGATGGTCTACTATTTCCGGTCAGAATCCGAAGTGTAGATCGGTGCACACTCTAACGGCTGATATTGCCCACAAATCATTGCGCGGTGGACGAGGATTCGGTTAGAACTACAAACACGAGTAAAAAGTGTTAAAAAACTACAGACACGGAGGGCGCGTTAGTCCCTCGCTGGTCCCGCGGCTGTGTAGAGAGGTTTAGATAAAGAGGTTTGAGTGATTAATTATCACTATCTAACTGGACGAAAATGAATTTATTCAATGTTGTCCACATTATATTGCATATGCAGCAGCATTGTGAACTTTTGTAAAGACACATTTAGCCATTACTTTTTAAATGCATCATTATATTCAAATTGCAAACACGAGGAGAGTATCTGCATGAAAGACCCACGACTGGCAGATGAACGTGCTCTGAAACGGTAAGAAATCAAATGAGATAGAATGGAGGATTTTAACTGTGACAAGATGATTGACAGGGCAGTTTACGGTGACAGGATGCACGCAGCACGCGACAGAGCCGTCCGTTAAAGATGACGTGATAGTATGTCCCAAAGCTTGCCTACTCTTTTTGCTGCACACTCAAAAGTATATACTTTTCTTCACAAAAAGAGTACATACTTTTAGGGCGTAGTATAAGTAGGCGAATTGGGACGCATCATGAGATTCTTTTGGACATACGTCATCAGGGTTCGTGCATAGAGGCTATTCTGTCTCTCTCATTTTTTTCATAAACCGTACATTCTATTCTGCTATTCTGAGAAGGATCATTCGTTTTTTGTTTTTGTATTGAATTTCTACAACATAGGAAACAAAATGCACACATTTGCTAAACCCAAACAAAACTGTAGAAAAGCTGTAAAATAAACTGCAGTGCAAAACAATCTACTGTATAAACAATCCAATATACTGTATATTGTATAAGGGCAGACCTGACAAACTGTATAAAATAATGTAGTTTCTATAATTCCATCTCATGTTAGTGTTTTTTGTGACATTGTGCTATGATTGACTAAATGTCCCTGTTGGAAGGGAACATGTGTTAGTGTTTTGGTAGACGTAGTGTATTTGTTAGTGGATTATTGTTTTTTGAAAATTAGTGTTGGAGTTTAGTTTACAGTGTGTGATTTTGAGCATGAAATTAACCGTTTTGCCAATTGTGTGTTGTAGGTGTGTTGGTGTGTTAAGAGTTTAGAAAATTTGTTAAAAGTATTGAAAAAATTGTCATAGCGATTGTAAAAAACTGTATGTCCCTAATAGTAGTTTTTGGATCTACTTTTGTAAGTATGACATATCGTTCAGGATCAAAATTATGCTGCTTGCACAATTCCATTGTGAGGAAAACAAAACAAAAGAAGAAGAGAAGGAAAAGAAAAAAAAACTATTAAAAAAAAAATGCGAAAAAATTAGGACCAAAACCCGATTTTGTCAAACAAGCGCAGCCCCACGTTGGGCGCCAATTTTTTTTCTCTCTATTCTTAGATGTAACCCGTTAGTAAGATTTAACACCGAATACCTATAATTCACAGTTTAGAATAGTATCTGGAGTCCCGGGTTCGGGGTCCCACACCTTGCAATAAAAAAAAAAAATTAAATGTGTGTCTGTACTTGTTTAAATTAAGGTCTGTGATACTAACTGGACAATTAAATAAATGAAAATAATATTAAGAAAATAAACAATGAATACATTTCAATATAAAATAGAATGAATTAATAAATGATAATGAAATGAATAAAAAGATAGATCAATCAGATCACTGAACAGTAACTGTTTACTGGACTGTCATTCCTTCAATGCGCATGAATCACTTTTCACTCATCACATTCACATCACATAAAAATCCCCTTTGACAAATCACCTTTTGAAAATAAAATCAATGACAATCAAAGGAAAATTAAATATAATAATAAAAAAGTGAGGCGACGTTTTGATCATCTTGATGAGTTGAAGAAAGTTGAGTTGTTAGGTGACAGATTCGCAGAAGAGCTTCTTTGCGAATTTCAGGAGATTACTACCCGTTAATAGCTGAAGAAGAGTATTTGAATGCAGATGGCCAAGATGATTGGGTGTTGTGCCACTAGAGGGTAGGCAGGTCGATGATATGCATCCTCACCCGAGCTCCCCAACACCAATACAGAGCGAATACTCGGGTCAAACCTTGGATGATATGGCTGATCAGCTGTTGGTGCAAATAGAGAGTTTGGCACAACTTCACTGCGTAAATATAAATGAACTTAGCCAGCAGGTCGCGACTAAGCTTGCACACAAAGCTGATGGTGTTGATAGGGGCCCCTCCACTTCAACCCCTGCTCCAAGAAAGTTTGGTAATGTAATGCCATCAGCAACGCCTACTGTAGTCGCCAATTCGGCATCAAAAGTGTCTTTTGCAATTCGAACTGATTCACCTCCTGTGGAGAGGAACGCACCACATGAAACTCCTATCACTTTCACTATACCACAGGACGTACAACGTGTAGTGGTGGAACATGTGGTGAAACATGACTCTGATTACCAGGGACAGGTTCCCTTACCCTCCAAGTTAAGAATGTTTTCCGGACATTGCCCCAAGCCTAGTGGGGAAGTTGATTTCGCCACGTGGCAATTGTATGCTAGACAGTTACTTTCAGACACTTCTCTGATGGAGAGGCATAAGAGAAGGCACATTTTGGATAGTCTCCTTCCCCCTGCTCTTAATGTTGCTCTAGGAGTGGGTACAAATGCGCCACCAGAAACGTACGCACGGTAGCTAGATAAAGCTTATGGTAGTGTCACTGGGGGAGATGATCTGTACATTCAGTTTATAGAGACGCACCAAAACCGAGGTGAAAAGCCCTCTGATTATTTGAGGCGTCTTCATTCCTTGATGCAGGAGGTAGTTGAAAAGAAGGGAGTGGTTGGCAAACATTCTGACACTTTGCTTCTCAAGCAGTTCATCAGAGGGTGCTGGGATGAAGTCCTGATAAAGCAGGTGCATCTTAAAGATTTATCAAATTCTTTACAGCCTGAGTTGAGCTATTCCAGCTTGCTTTTCAAACTGAGGTCTTTCGAGCATGAAAAGCAGCTTAAAGAGAAATGTATGAATGTCCATTTATGCATGCCTCCTGTTAGAGCGCAGAGCCAAGTGCATGTTACTGCCGATCAGGGATTTGTATCAAACCCCGGGGAAGCACAAGCCAATCTGGCCTTGACAGAACGCATTATAGAGCTTGAAGCTGAGGTGACTAAAGCAAAGGCACCGAAGCCAGTTTCAGTGAAGAAACTGCCATATGATCAACACCAGTCAAAAGTGTCTAACAAGAAAGGGAGCAAAGAAGGGAAGTCATCACGCCCTGTGCCTCGAACTCAAGCTAAATCACTGCCCACGAGTGGATTTTGTTATCGCTGTGGTGAGGATTCTCATTATTTGCAACAGTGCACTAATCCAGTGAATGCAGCCTTGGTGCAGAAAAGGCTGGTGCAGAGACATGAGCAAACGAGTCTTCCAAACAAAGTGACGACACCCGCTGCTCATTTAAACATGGAGTAGCCTCTGTTGTGGAACAAACAGAGGCTGGAGTTGTAAAAAGTTCCATAGAAAAGATAAACCAGGTTCCTAGGGATTACTGAATCTTTCTACAGGCAGTGTTTACAGCATAGGGTTATTACCCCCTGGCCGAGCTTCGTGAGGGGGCTGCAGGGCAGTTAGTCCCTTATCTAGGATACATTGAATTCGATGTGCAGTTTCCCAAATCTGCTTGTGGAACAGATGCAGTGGTTGCCGTAACTAGCGCTGGTCTGTCCTGATCAAACCTACAGTGCTCGGTCGCCCTTGTTAGTGGTTACAAATGTTCTCCGTCATCTCGTACAAGATTGTAATGCGCTGCAGGGAAAGAAATACCTACTGCAAATGCCCATTAGCAGTAACTGGATGGCTGCTTGGATGGTACTTGTGACGACTACTTCGACACCTTGTAAAGGGGCACAATGCCTCACCTCAGTTAGACTGTCGGGCAAGAGATCTGTAACGATCAGTAAAGGGGAAAAGTGTGAAGTGACCGGGGTGTATCGAGCTAAAGATTTCAGCCAGAGCAAGACAATGATCATTGATGAACCAGTGATGCATCATCTTCCAGGTGGCTTAGTCATGGAATGTAAGTTGATACAAGCAGTGGTGGAAAGAGTACTGAAAAAACATACTCAAGCAAAAGTAGCATTACATTCCAAAAAATGTAGTGTGAGTAGAGTAAAAAGTACTTGTTCAAAAAACTACTTGAGTAAGAGTAAAAAAGTAGCTTATTTAAAAGTACTCATGAGTAGTGAGTAGTGAGTACTGAGGTGCGGTTCTAACCCTAATAATAAACACGGTGCAGTGTGCACTACAATTTATACATTAAAAAAATGCTGTAATTAACATTATATTTTGTTCTTTGTAAGAAAGATTGAAGAATATCTCATCCATCTTTTTAAAATGCATCAAATCAGTACACTCATCACCATTTAAATCATATTATTTGGGGGAAAATCATTTAAAATTAGGCGAAAAGCCACTGGGCCTGAGCATGCTATTGTTGCAAATAAAATATCAATATTCATAACTGTGCAAAGAATTCATAAACCTTTAGAAACTCATATGATAGTTCAGCATCACACACCAAGAGATTAAAAAATACCCAATTTCTCTCCAAAACGGTACCAGCGTTTTGATAAATGAGAATCACTAATGTTATCATATTAGCTCAACTAATGCACTGAAAAAGGCTAAGATAGTGAGCTAACACTAATTACACACTTTTATTCTATGCTATTAAATATGTTACAATTTAAACGTAAATGCATTGTTCTAGAAGGGTGGCATCACCCCTTACATTTTACACAGCTACATTTACTCACATTGTAATGCTGATAATATAATTTGTAAGGAAAAATGTGCATTAAATAGGGAAGTTATATCCAGGAAACTTTTACAAAAGAAACAAACAAACACACACAGAAAGGGAAGATTTAATTTTGGAGAGAAGACGTAACTGAAAAAAACAAGCACTAACAACCGTATTAATTTGTTTTTCAAATTTGAGGTTTTGATCCCAGAGAACACCTAGGTTCTTGATGCAAGATGACTTTGGATCAAGATAGTCCAGATCAATGTTGCTGCTGTCATAGTTGTCACTGGGGCCAAAGACTATAACCGCGGTCTTGGATCCATTCAAAAATAAGAAATTTTGAGAAAACCACATTTTTGCTTCGTCTAGGCATGCAAAAAGGGATTTTAGAGCAGTATCTTCATTACGTTTCAGAGGGAAGTAGATTTGTGTATCATCTGCATAGCAGTGAAATGATACCCCATGTTTTCTGAAGATGGAGCCCAGAGGAAGCAAATATATGGAAAAAAGAATGGGTGCCAGAATAGACCCCTGCGGCACTCCACAAGATAGTTGGGCTGGGGAGGAAGAAAAATTACCCAGTTTGACAGAGAAAGTTCTATTTGTTAGATAAGATCTAAACCAGCTGAGGACAGTTCCCTGGATGCCCACAGAGCACTCCAGTCGAGACAACAGAGTTTCGTGATCAACTGTATCAAAGGCCGAGGTTAAGTCTAGCAGTATTAGGATCACAGAGTCACCAGCATCGGTCGCTAACAGTATATCATTAGAAACCCTTAAAAGAGCAGACTCAGTGCTGTGCAGAGGCTTAAAACCAGACTGGAAAGTTTCAAGAATTTGATTTGTGCTAAGATGAGATTGGAGTTGATTGAGAACTGTTTTCTCCAATACTTTTGTAATAAAAGGAAGGGTCGAAATAGGTCGGAAATTATTAAAATCCCTAACATCGAGTGAAGGTTTCTTGAGCAGAGGTGTAACAGTAGCTTGTTTTAGTGTATCAGGGATAGTCCCTGTGCTTAAGAATTTATTCATAAGAGACACCAAACATGTACCAACCGAATCAAAAGTTTGTTTCAAGATACGGGGAGAGAGAACATCAAGAGAGCAGAAGGAAGGTTTCAAATGATCAACAATTTCTCTGAGAGATAGAGGAGAAACAGGTTCAAACACACTCCATATAGGTGAGGAACAGCCCAGTTCAGGCAAGACCTTAGCAGATGATTGCAACTGGGATCTTAGAGAGGTGATCTTCTCACAGAAAAACCTTGAGAAACCTTCACATAATGATACTGAAGGATTTGAAATAACAGTTATAGGAGGATTGAGGGCAGATTTTAACACAGAAAATAAGGCTTTTGAACTATGATGATTTTTTAAAATTAAATTAGAAAAATACTTGGACTTAGCAGAATGTCATAGCTTTCTGAAAAACACTGCTGGAGTTTTTCAGCATTTCATAAGAAATTTGTAGTTTATCATTTTTCCATTTACGTTCTGCTCTTCTACATGCTTGCCTCAGAGAGCGGATGGTATCATTGAGCCATGGTTCAGACTTAGGTTTTGACTTCTTAGCTTTTAAAGGAGCAGTGGTATTTAAAACCTCAGAACATACAGTATTAAACAAACTAAGATGTTCTTCAGCATCCAAGTCGGGTAAGGGTGACTCCATGGACAGAGACAGACACACCTCATTAAAAGAGTTAGTGAATTCCTCATGGAAACAGGGTGAAAAGGAACGAGTCCATTGCGCAGTAGATAAAATGTGCGATCTTGTAGGAGGAAGGGACATAGAAAACAATACAGGCATATGATCAGAGATCAGAGTCTTGAAAACCTGAACATTAGTAGTGAGAACGCCATGAGAGAGTACCAGGTCCAAAGTATGTCCATGAGTATGTGTGGGGTCTTTCACCCACTGAACCATGTTGAAAGAGTCAATGAGATTTAAAAACTCCACAGTTAGAGGCTTTGACTGGCAGCACACATGAATATTAAAATCCCCTAGCAGAAGAATATTGCTGTAATTAGTTACACATTCGCCCATAAAAGCAGTAAATTCACTTATAAAATCTTTCACTAAGTGAGGGGGGCGATACACCAGCGCTAACAAAACAGGATCGTCAAATTCCAGTCGCAGCAGCAGTACTTCAAAGCTACTGTAGAATGTAGACGGAACAGAGTGACAGCAGCTACTAAAACTGTTTTTTAAAATTACCGCTAGACCACCTCCGCGTCCAGAAGAGCGGGGAGCGTTAAAGAATGTGCAGCCTTCCGGAATCAACTCAGCAAAAGGACTTAAATCACCAACCTTCATCCAAGTTTCTGTGATGCACATAAAGTCCAGTGCGTGGGTAGTGAAAAAGTCATTTAAAATGAACGTCTTATTGACTAGCGACCGGGCATTAATCAGAGCCATCCTGGAAGGGGATACCCAGTCAGAGATCGCGGGAGAGAGGGCTCTATCAAAAAACGAAGATTCTCTAGAGTAGCTCCACCAACGACGAACACGGATAGGAGGATAGCAGGGGATCGTTGAAGTAGAATCCGGGAGAATGGTCCGAAGCCAGCGAACAGGTGGATCGATCAAACGCCCAGCCAGCACATCGGCCAACGCCTAGCGTCCACGCTCTGTCATGGAGACGGAGTTAGAAGCGCGGCAGGCAAGTAGCGTCATTTTCAGTTTGACAGCAATCCCTCCACGCTTGCCACGTCTCCTACGGCGCTTTCTGCGGGGAACCCCAGTAGGCCAGCTGTGCAGATATTCTGGAATATCCCAGGTAGAGTTTGGAGAGCAGGATTATGGTCCAGCCACAAAGTTTTTAGACTCTGGGTTAGATGTGGCCTCGAATATCCAGAAGGAACTGGCGATCATAAACCAGAAGCGAGTAGCAGTTTGATGCAGATAAAAGCAGACATATAGCACAGACAAGCACAGACGTCAGACGGCATGCCACATACACCGGCGCCATCTTTCATGTATGTGTAGTTTCTGTATGCAAATGTTTTCATTCATTATATGCATTTAGTTGTTTTAAATAACATTCTACATTTCACCACATATTTTTTTCTAAATTTCAATAATTTCCATCCTACTTCAGAGAGGACTAAGCTTACTTCTTTTTGATTATTATGGTTTTTTTTATCAGAGAAATGTGTGAATATTAAGCACTCATTCTACTTTTTCCAATTCTTTTTCTAACTTTGTGTATGTTTAAATATACTTTTTTTTCTAGATGGCCCCACTAACAAGCAAAGAAAAGACAGGCAGCGGAAAATGCTGTTCAATGTGTCTGCATAATGCTGCTATGTTCAACTGTTAAATGAAAATAGAAATGAAAATGCAAACATTGTATGTTTAAGTGATTAATGAAATGAAAATGAAAAAGGAAAATGTTGTTCAATGTTATGTCCAAGCGTTTAATGAATTAGTATTGAAAATTTTAATATGATGGTTGTGTCAAATGAAATAGAGAGGAAACGGTTAATGTTATGAAATGTGTCAAATGAAATGGATATGCTGATTCTTCATAAAATTTCAGTAAATATGTTGATTCTTCATAAAATTTCATTAAATGTGTTTTAACTATCAAAATCATTGAATAGTCTTAATTGCCTGCTGTTTTTCATCATGTGGGGCGACCACTTGTCATGTGGGGTAACCAACCATATTCAATTCTGCAGTAAATTAAAAAAAATAATGTCTGTCCATTTTGGTTGAAATATAATTCATTGGTATAACATCAATAAGTGGATACTATATCTACACATTTTAAATCAGTTTTATGAATTATATGAGTAAAAAAAAATATGTAATTGCTTTATGAGGGTGACACTGCCATTATAGATAAAAATTTATTTAACATCATTTGCAATAAATGAAAGGACACATGAGTATATCTTTCTTAAACAGTTCAATTAATTACTGATACTTCTTAAAATATAACTTATGTAAAGGAAATCTATTAATTTTAAGATAAATTACGGTCGCCCCAAATGACTTTTTTAAGGTCATTGCCTTATTCATTTGAGTTTAAAAGCACTAAAATATCTTTGTTTGAAGTTTTCACTCTACACATGCATGTGTAGACTACACTCCAAATGTTTAGAAAATAGACAAATATATTATTATTTCAAGTATTTTAAAAATGGGCCTCTCAAAGGCCTTATACGTCATCGACCCAATTCCATCTCATGTTAGTGTTTTTTGTGACATTGTGCTATGATTGACTAAATGTGTCCCTGTTGGAAGGGAACATGTGTTAGTGTTTTGGTAGACATAGTGTATTTGTTAGTGGATTATTGTTTTTTGAAAATAAGTCTTGGAGTTTAGTTTACAGTGTGTGATTTTGAGCATGAACTTAACCGTTTTGCCAATCGTGTGTTGTAGGTGTGTTGATGTGTTAAGAGTTTAGAAAATTTGTTAAAAGTATTGAAAAAATTGTCATAGCGATTGTAAAAAACTGTAATATACATGTCTGTGATTGACTACAATGCTCAACGCAGAAACAACACAAGTAGTTTTGTTTTCGTTTTTGAATAATGTGTCCTCCAGTGCCCGGACTCAACTGGACTCTGACATTTTTCCGAGTCTAAAATGAGTCCGTGTCAAGTCCGAAGTACAAATTCATTTTGAGTGCGTGACAAGTCCGAGTTCATTCAAAATTGGACACGACTTGAGTCCAAAATTCGTCCGGACTCGAGTCCAAGAGTACCCAACTCTGTCTTCCTGTTACCGTAACTGTTTAAAGGTGCCATGTGTAAGAATTGAGGTTAAAATATAAAAAAACAAGCTACACGCATCAAAAGAATGAGAAGAAATCAGATTTATGACTGCAGTTATAGTGTTATAGTGCTGCAGACATATTAACCTGTATTAGCACCCGGCCCGGCAGGTGTCATAATACCAGTTTCGGCCATGGGAGGCGGTATGCAGGCGGGCAACATAACCACCAGCCAAACTGCAATACACGAATAACTCGCACGGCTTGTGGGTGTATTTGAACCTGATGTCAATCGTGTGGAAAGTACAGCCCACTACTACATTTCAGTTCAGGGAAAAGTTAAAAAAATGATTGGTCGATATTATGCATGAGGAATACATTTTGGTAAGTTGTAGCATACTGTATCTTTCAACAGTGTTTGAGTTCTTTTACCATTAGCTAGTAGAGATGATCGGTTCACGTGAGCCAGGGATCTGTCGTGTAACATTTATAAGCGCCAAAATGGTATTTACTGTTTGAATTGCGTAATAAAATTGACAGAATCAGAGTGCTGAGATTTTTTTATATCATAACTAACCTGCTCTGTCTAGTCTGTCGGTCTCCATGTCCTTTTCTGTGCATGACAAAATTGATGTGTGGCGTGAACAGAGAAGAGAGAGAGAGATGGAGAGCAACAGGATAGGGTTTTGGACAGCATGAATAATAAAAGATAAAAGGAACAAAAACATTGTGATTCAAGCGGTAGAAAACAGGTGAGGCATTTGGGAATGATTTTTGATTAAACTTGGGAGGTGGATGGCCGAATACTCTTTTTTCCCACAGGTTATACTTTTACTACGCATGCGCAAGGATTCTCTTGCTCTCTGTCGCATGCGCACTTGCACAGTTTGAAACACAGTATGTGCGCGCTCTTGCTCGCTCACTCTAGATTCCGGGAGATTTGAACTAATTTGCGGGCATCAGGACCCGCTATCAAACTGTGGGAGACTCACGAAACTTCCGGGAGACTTGGGTCTAATATTTATACAACGCACACATACACAGCAACTCCGCTGTCGCAAAACTCAACTGTGCGCATGGAACCAGACGGTGGAACCAGATGATAGGCTTAAATGTTTCCCGGCTTGACTGTTAAAAGCAGACGATTGGCTTTCCAGTGGGAGGGGCGGGACATATGCATACAACCGCCATCTTTGGTGTTACGGGTTTTCCCTGTATAGTTGTATTAGGGATGGAAGAAGTGGCATGTCTATATATAAATAGTCTCTGGCGTCATCTAACTGACGCTTTACATTCAGCGTCAGTTAGATGACTTGGGTAGGTTTAGGCCTGGGGTAGGGTTCAGATAGCATCATCTAACTGACATTAAAGGGTGCCCTAAAACGTTGGATGTTGACGTATGGTCAAAAGCGTCAGTTAGATGACGTCTTGGGATGAGAACGGGCTGAAATGATAGATTTTGTCATCTTGTTCAGACATTATGTATGCAGGACTGTATGTTTTTTTAGGTGAAGACTTTTCTTAAAGAGCTGTCAACATTCTGTGTTTTATAGGAATAAATGACAATTAATTCAAGTAATAGTCATTCTGTTTCAGAATATTTGACTAAGCTGATATTTTTGTTTAGGTCAACTTTCCCTCTATCTATGATGTGGAATCACACACAGTATTAACACAAAAGTCATGCTGTTTTACACTTAAAATATATGGCAGAGTAACCATCTGACTATTGCCCTGAGAGATACGTATTCATTAAAGCATGAGGTTGCTAAACAAAGTTTCACACTTCGGTTAATCCTGCAGATACAATTGCACAAAAGCAAATTCTAAAGGTCAAATTGGTTAAAAAAAAAAGTAAATACAACATGAGCCATTTAAAACAGATACAGAAAACCTCTCTTCTGATCTATTGCAAAAGTCTGTAACCATGATTGTATGTTATTTTTCCATACTAGAGGATGACACTGTATATGTCTTGTTTCTTTGTACAGTTTTTGACAAAGACTACTCTTTGAGCAGTGTCAAACATGTTTCATAGAGGAATTAATAAACAAATACAACATAAGAAAATTACACAAATTTTAACTGATATTATTTTAGGTCTGTCTATGAAAAGAGACCCAACATGAAAGCGAGGCTTGATGTTTTTCTGTTACATATATACAACTGTTCGCTTAAAACAAACCTATTGATTATGATTACACATTATGAGTCAAGGTGTCAACACACAATGGGTCATGTTTCTCTTCACAATCAGGGCTTCTTTAAGAAAGACAGTTTTTGTCCATCATCCGTGAATACCAAATTTGAATAGATCACAAATATTTACAATTGTGAAAATTAAGATATGTTTCTTTGGCTTTGTTCTCATTTTCCTAAAACAGACAAAATTAAGACATTAATTACTCACTCCATGCTGTAACCAACCCGTAAGACCTTCGTTCATCTTTGGAACACAAATGAAGATATTTTTGATTGAATTTTGAGAGGTGGATCACTGCTACATAGGATCCTAAGGGATTGAAACTTGACGGCCCAGAAAGTCATTGAAGAAAATGTTTAAATATTCCATGTGACTACAGTGGCTCAACTATAAGTTTATCAAGCAACGAGAATACTTTTTGTGTGAAAATAAAACAAAAATAATGAGTTTGTTCAACTATTTCTTTTCTTCTTTCTGGGCCTGAGACGAGAGTTCAAAAGATTTCAACGACGCATGCATGAGAATTGCGATCTCCTTCAACTACTTCTTGCGCAATTCTCGCGCATGCATCGTGGAAATCTTTGAACTCTCGTCTCAGGTTTCAATCCTTTAGGAGCCTATGCAGCAGTGATCCACCTCTCAAATTTAATCAAAAATATCTTCATTTATGTTCCGAAGATGAACAAAAGTCTTACGGGGTTGGTACAGCATGGGGTGAGTAATTAATTACTTAATTTTCATTTTTGGTGAACTATCCCTTTGACAGCAGCATTCTTATTGTAACGTCAGGGGTGATTGCCATGATTGTGTGGTGTTTTCTTTACACTTTCCCATGGATATCTGCTTCTTATGTCATGTCATGTGTGGTGGTGGTGCAGTGGATAAGACTCATGCCTTTGGTGTGAGATACCCGGTTTCGAATCCACTGTGAGACACCAATGTATCCCTGAGCAAGACACTTAACCCCTAGTTGCTCCAGAGGCGTGCAATCTCTGACATATATAGCAATTGTAAGTCTAAATGAATAAATGTAAACTGTAAATGTTAGTGAACTCCAGGTCTTCTCGCCTTTTATTCTTATACGACAGTATTCACATGAATTTGCCTGATTTAATAACTTTGAACGCAGGGTATTATATCCACATCTGTGATACACAATCTTTTCAACAATAGACAAGCTGTTTAAGTCAAGTGTGAGCATTGGTAAGAGTCAACATGTATCGAAAAGACCACTGAGTTACAGCACAACCACTATTGTTTTTTGTGTTACTAGACATAAGCTCACTGTTTCTTGCAAGATGTTTATTAGGGCCCGAGCACTAACGGTGCGAGGCCCCTCTTGAAACTGTTAGGGTTATTTATTTATTTTTAGGGCCCGCACACTAACGGTGCGAGGCCCCTATTGAAACTGTTGGGATTATTATTTTTTTTTCTGCAAAGTAAGCACCATTTTCGCGGCCGCAACATGCTCAAAAACTCACCAAATTTGGCACGCATGTCAGGACTGGTGAAAAATTTCGTATTTTGTGGGTTTCGTGGAAGTGGCCTTTAACGAAGCAGCCCTTGCCGCACGTTTGACCGAAATGTACAAAATTTCTGTGATACATCTACCATGTCCAGAGGGACCAAAGAGTCTCTTGGAGCAATGCCCTAAACTCAACAGGAAGTCAGCCATTTCTAATTTTACCGCCATTTTTGGATGATTTACTCATTACCTACTTTAACAAACTCCTCCTAGGGATGTAGTCGGATCGACTTCAAATTTCTGCTGTGCCTTCTAAAGGCATTGACGATGTAAAGTTGTGCTATCTGCGCATTTTCGTTGATGGGCGTGTCCATGGCGTCGATGATTCGCCATGAAACAGGAAGTTGTTGTAACTTCAGTGTACATCCTTAGACCTGCGCGACATTTTTGATGTTATACAACAGTCCTGCCCTGAACACATGTACATTCCGAAATTAGCCCACAGTCATAGCGCCACCTGCTGGCAACAGAAAGTGACCTTTAACGATGCAGCCCTGGCCGCATCTACACAGTTGAGCTCCAGAATATGCAACGCGGCCGCCTCACACCCCGACGCGCTACAGGTGCGAGGGCCTGCCCATCGCTGCTTGCAGCTTTAATTTTGCTCTTGTTTTTCACAACTCAAAGAATCTTACAGACATAATATGTTTATCCAGAATTTAGACTACTGTTTAAAATTCGACATGTAGTGAGAAATACAATTGGTACATTTTGTTTTAATTTCACTATAGAGCATAATAAACGCTTCAGGAACTGAACTTTAACATTGTGTTACCTAATCGGTAACACTTTATTTGAAGGGGTGTGCATAAGACTGACATGTCACTGTCATAAACATGACATAACATCTGTCATGAACATGAAGGAGTCTTTATGAATGTTTATGACTGTTGTCATTAAGTGTCATTTGGTAAATTATGACACTTTTAATGTAAAGTTGACATTGTTTAAAATGTCTTTGTTATGACAACTTGACATTAACAAGGACAAAAATGTCTTTGTTATTACAACATGACATTAACCAAGACAACAATGTCTTGATTATGACAACTTGACATTAACAAAGACAGAAATGTCTTTGTTATGACAACTTGACATTAACCAAGAAATCATAACTAGTCCAACGTGTTCCATTTAACTTGAGGTAAGGGGAAATATTAATGACACTCCTCTTGATCTTGTGTTAAGTCTATGCCTTCTGCAAAAACATGTCTCCAAATGCTATCAAAAAAGTTTTTTTTTTCCTTTTAGCAAGTAGGTGATTCGTTCCAGTGGAAGTGTAGCCAACATCTGCTTAACCCACTGCCCGATACTTGGTCCTCTTATGATTTTCCAGTGTCGTGCAATCAGCATTTTAGCTTGTAATAAACGTATATCAATGAATAGCTTCTCACCTTTTGTATATCCTGTGTGCTTGGTATACGCCTAAAATTATAAAAGAAGGTTCCAAAGGAAGGTCTTTAGAAATAATATCCTTCACAGTTTGCTTTATTGCTCCCCAAAATGTCCTAATTTCTCTGCATTCCCAAATACAATGAAACAATGTTCCCTTTTCTTCTCCACACTTTGTACATATGTCTGGGATATTTGGATTGTATTGGTTTAATTTAGCAGGAATGGCATAAATATGCATAAGCCACTTGTATTGTAATAATCTCAACCTATTTATAGTTTGTTTATGTGCTTTGCTACAAGCTAATTCCCACTCGTCTAGTGATACATTTATTTGCAGATCTTTCTTCCAGGAAGGTCTTTTCCACAATATATTTTAGATTTTCCAACAAAATTTGATTAAACATTACAAGGTCAAAACATAGGCACTGGTGAAATGTGCTTAATAGATTCATAACATGGATTTAGAAAGGACAGTTAGGATGTAATTTCTTTTTGTGCAGACTTTAAGTTAACTTTTACCAAAGATTAAAATGTTTAGTTCCTGAAGCATTTATTATGCTCTATAGTGAAATTAAAACACAGTGTACCAATTGTATTTATCCCTACACGTCAACTTTTAAAAAGTAGTCTAAATTCTGGATAAACATCTAAAATAAACAAAATAAACATCTAGCAAGAAACAGTGAGCTAATGTCTAGTAACACAAAAACCAATAGTGGTTGTGTTGTAACTCAGTGGTCTTTTCGGTACATGTTGACACTTACCAATGCTTACACTCGACTTAAACAGCTTGTCTATTGTTTAAAAGATTGTGTAGCACAGATGTGGACATAATACCCCTGCGTTCGAAGTTATTAAATCACGCAAATTCATGTGAATACTGAATTTGCGTGATTTAATAACTTTAAATCACGTTATTAAATTCTATTTACTAGGAGGTTTTAGAATACTTAATTATACGATAATAGAACCACACTGGAAAACTGGGCTGGGACTGCCATCTGGTTCCTATATCCAAAGTATATCATATTTTGTAACAAAAAATCTTTGTCAACTGCATGTGTGCATCTCTCTGAACCACAAATGAGAGGAAGGGGAGGACATCAGGTAAAAGACATCAAGGTTTCAGTATGTAGCTAGGCAAGTTAATTTTCTGGGTCACCTTGTAATTAGGGTGGTGTGGCAAGGGAGGCCTGCAAACACTAATGAAGTTGGTCATTCTGTGACAGAAAGGGCCACTGACTGCTTAACTCAACACCCTCCTGTGGTGTTGAGTTCTCCTGCTCAACACCCTCCTGTGTTAAAATCTATCAATTTAAATTCTATCAATCTATTATTAAAATCTCATAAAAATCTATTATTCTATCAGAGCTAAGGCTTAGGAAAGCTACTCCAATATTAAATTTTTCAAAACTGCTTCAAAGATTTCAGGCAAAGATAAACATCTTTCATAAATTCAATAATGCCACACACACAAGCGCTATGGGCTATACAGTGACCTCTCACGGTCATCCTGACTTAATCAGGGTCTAGGTCTTTTATGTCAAACCCATAGCCACTGTGACAAGTAAAACAGCTTGAGTCAGCAGGCACACTCATGGTTATATCATTCTGCATATGATTTTTTGAAGCGTCTGGAGGGTCTTTGTTTCAGAATCCTGTTGTATGTTTCTGTATTCTTGAAGATGGAAATTCATTCAAAATAAAGTGCCTTAACAGGGCAGTATGATTCAGCTCACAAGAATAGATACCTTAGAGGCCATGCAAAGTGTATTTGAGAATTGTTTGAAAAGACATCTAAGGTCCTGTAATTCATTTAGGAAAGAAGCAGAAATGTAAATCATTCCCATTTTTTTATATTCTTCATGTAGCTGAAAATTACACTACAATATAGGGGTAAGTATTTCTTCTGCAATATCTTGTACGCCTAGAAAAATGACAGGATCTATGTCTCCACTCCTGGTACAATTAGTTCCCACATTTACTCATTTAATTATGTTTTAATCTGCCTTGATAATCTTTTAGTCCAGTCATTTTATGAAAAAAAGGTTGAATGAATTGCAACAGAAGCAAACTCAACTGATTTTGTATCCTCAATATGTCCTGAGTAAGGAAAAAAAAGCCCAGAAGAATCCCATTAGGGGAACATTTAGAAAAAGACCCAAATATATCCCACTCATTCGCCTATTCATTCTTTTTCTCACGTGAAAAGAGTACAAATTTTAACCTTTAGATATCATCATGAAAATCACTGAGTTGATTACTTACATCAAGACAAACAAAAAATGTTTTGTCTACCAGAAACAGTCCCAATGACCCAGCCCCAAACCCCATCTCTGCAATAATAATTAATAAAGGCTGGTTTCTAAAGTACTTCTTCCTGTATTAATGTCCATGGGTAGCCTAAATGGGTTCCATTCAGACCTTAATAATAAATAGTTTACTGTTATATGTCAACAAGATAAAACAAAAAAACATTTTCACCTGCTATACCCAATGTTTAGATCTGTTTGGGTATTTATACAAATTAGCACATATGTTATTAGATTATGCACCATTTGTCCATGTTAACAAACCATTGCAAAAAAAACTTGTAATACATTTTTTTGTTTGTCTTGATGTAAGTAATCAACTCAGTGATTTTCATGATGATATCTAAAGTTTAAAATTGTTTCACATGAGAAAAAGAATGAATGTGCGTATGAATGGGATATATTTTGGTCTTTTTCTTAAACGTTCCCTAATGGGATTCTTCGGGTCTTTTTTTTCCTTGACTCAAGACATATTGAGGATACAAAATTAGCTGAGTTTGCTTCTGTTGCAATTTGTTCAAGGTTGACCCCATTTTGGCTTAAAATGACTGGACTATTTGTTTTCTTTTTAGAATCGACTGGTGAGGAAGAGGCTGCAGGACTTGGGCTATGTTTACATGGAAACGATACAGAAGAGAAAACTCAAAAGTGGCATTATCACTTTTTATTCTGCGTTTAGATGAACATTTTGGGTGGGAAATCCGCATGCATATGGTGACGCAAAAGTGTGTGAAATTCAATGTAGTATGCACTCCAGGCGGCTAGGTGGCAATGTGAAGCACTGCCACACAACAACACCAAGTCTGCGTGCCTGCGTATAACCTTCACTATCAAGCAGACTTTTACATTTTTACCCTTTACATGGGAACGCGGTGGTGGAGCGTTTTTAAGATTTCCACTCTGAACGGTGGTTTCACTTTTTTGCGTTTTTAAGCTCCAAAAATGCCGTCACCGTGTAAACGGAAGGTACATCCGAAAAATATTTTCACCCATGAGTGTCCTCGTGTAAAACAGGGCCTTAAAAACAAATGGACAGGAGCAAACGTTTCAGCACATTGCTATCTTCAGTGCTCACTCTGCAACATTCACCTTTTTCCTGATAAATTAGCAATTAGGATAATCAGCTGAAGTTAATTATCACAACATGTCTATCACATGTGGAGCTCTGATAAAGGATACAACTGGGGAGCTTCTGGGATGTCCCTTAAAATAATTTGTATTGTAATGATATGGTCGGTTTAGATTATGGCTGTATTGTGTATTTATCAGCATCTAAGACATTACTTAATGATCTCAATAAAATGCAGGCTAGAAGTCTTAGGATATGTTGTGAAGCATTTAGAACCTCTTCCATACCAGCGTTGCAAGTACAAACAGGAGAAATTCCTCTAAATTTAAGACATCTAAAGCTGAGTATGGTGTCCTGGATTAATTTAAATGGACATGATGCATCACACCCTAATAAAAAGTTCTTAATGAGTGTTGGGAGAATGGAAGGTCCCAAATTTCTAGCTTTGGTTGGGATGGTAACAAACTAGTAAAACATTTATAGATAGATGATATCATTTGTAGTAAGACTGTGCCCATAGGAACAACTCCACCTTGGTTGTTTTGTTTCCTTATGGTGAATATGGAAATTAAAGAGATAAATATAGAAGTGTATCAGGATATAGAGCAATATTTAGAGAGTAAGTACTATAATACAGCACATGTCTAAACTGATGCATCTAAAGATTCAGAGGGTAAAATAGGTTTTACAGTTTACATCCCTGGGGGGGGGGGTTAAGTGATGACAATTCTCAAAAAAGTTGTGGTGCTACAAAATATGTTTGATAGTAAGAATTATTAACTTTAAATTATTCTATTTGCTTTTTCCTGGTGTCAAAATTTTTTATTTGTTTAGGAAACACAAACATCCGTGGGCCCCTCTCCCTCTCGATTATCATAAAATGGTTCAGTACCGTCCAAATTCTATCCAGGCAGAGGCAACACAAACAGGTTGACATCATTTATAGCGCCGGCAGAATATCAACTTGACGGAAGAGGAATTGAAAATGCCTCAAAAATCTGGAATTTAAAAACGGAATTTTTAAAAAAAAAATTTAATAGAAGTGACAAAGGCAAAGGGTCGACAGTATGTTACCCAATATTTCACAAGAAAAGGTGGGTTTGTAAGTAGGCCTGAATTGTTCAGTGGACCACCCGTGACAATGATCGTAGCCTACGGCACTTTTCTGTGCATACGCACGCTTTATACATGAGGCCCCAGGTCTCTATGGTAGCATTTTTCGACAAGTTAGCATGTTTCGATAGAGCAGGGTGCAGCGGGTGCACGGATTTGCCTCACATGCAGCCGGTGTCGGCATCTTTGTATGAGGCTTCACCCACTTTCAGCACCCTGCCGCGGTCCACGCTGTTGCACCTGTCTTGTAAGCAGTCTAACTTCATGAACTCTGATAAAAAATATCCTCTGCCAGCTACTGTACAAAATACTGTCAGCTGTTCGTAAGGTTTCAGTGCATCTCTTAAAGATGATGTGGTGTTGTATTACTACTACAATGTCCCCAATATTCCCTAAAGCGCAAAATGACTGCCTGTGGACGTTGTAGGTGGACGCTTGTAGGTGGACGTTTTTATTCACACAATATTGTCAAATACCGCATGATTCATCTCTGCCAACCATCTTCACATGATAATTTCACATTATCTGATCCAGACCGTCGGCAAAACTCAAATTAAACAGCGCAAAATGAATGCCTGTGGACATTGAAGGTGGATGTTTTTATTCACACAATAAATATTTAAACTAGTTTTAATGAACATTCATGTAGTTTTAGGAAATTCAGCAAGCAGCAAGGCTTTGTGATATATTTAGACAAAGTTATTGACTATGCAAATTTCAAAACAGTCAAAATGACGCCTTGTTCGTTCTAGTGTTAAAGATAATTACCATAAGTTTAAATGTTGCAGTAAAAATGACTGCTGCTGGCCGTTCTAGTGTTAAAAGTGCATACTCATGAGTGATAAGTGAATTAATTTTTCTCCCCATGTTAGGTCAAGAAAATGCTGGAAAAAATAACAATACACAGTTTTAGTTAAACGTTCAATGCAGTCAAACACACTTTGTCAAAATCATGCCTCGTTCCAAACAGAGTCAAATTAACCAGCGACATTCAGGGTGCTGGCGCAAGAGAGATGCGCAGCCCGCTCAGGCTTCGTGCGAAACCACCCGGCAAGAGGAGAAGGTAAGCAACCCTGAGACGGGCCACCTGGAGGATACGGTTGCTGCTCTTCAGGAGAGGGCCTCTGGACCTCTCCTTCCCCCAAAGGAGGAGCCAAGTGGAGAATCTTTTGTTTCCTGTTATTTTCTGTTTCTCGTACTCAAATTTTCAATAAAAGAGCAGTTTGCGTTTCCTTTGGGTCACTTAGCGGTAGAGACTGGCAGTCAAGAACGACTCTCAATTGCCTCGTCACTCTCAGTCTCCTCCGTCGAAGAAGGCAAGAATGACTGTGTGCGCCACCACGTTGCCTCGTCACAGTCATTCCTGTCGCCTCCAGCGCTCATTTGCCAGTGATGCTGCCCCGGCCTCATCACTCTCGTCTGTCGTTGGCCAAGGAGGTGCGGAAGCCAGGACTCGACGCCCCTCAGCCTCGTTCCTCGTTTCCCTCCGAACTTCGCCACGGGACAGTCAGCAGTCGAACGCTCCAGAGAAAGATGGGCCTTCCCTGCTGCTTGTCCCACGGTGGAGGCAGGTAAGTGTTGCACCACACACTCAGCAATGCCTCCGGGGGTGGGTCCCTGCCTTCCACCTCGCTGCCCCTCCACGGGTATGCCGGTGGTCTGAGTGGGTACGTTGGTTCGGTCTCTCGAAGCCTGGCTAGAGCTTCCGAGGCCGTCCAGGTGGCTCATTCGCACCATCCTGTTTGGCTATGCAATTCAGTTTGGCCGCCGGCCTCCCAGGTACAGGGGTGTCCTCTTCACTCAAGTGCGGAATGGGGAAGCCCCTGTCCTGAGGAAAGAGTTCGCTGCCCAGCTGGCGAAGGACGTGATCGAGCCGGTCCCTCCAGCCAAGATGAAGTCTGGGTTACGGCCAATCCTGGATCTGCGTGTTTTGAATTCGGGTCCTTCACAAGCTCCCGTTCAAAATGCTTGCGCAGAAGCGCATCTTCAAGTGCATCCGTCCCGAGGATTGGTTTGCGAGTGATCGACCTGAATGCCGTGTACTTTCATGTTTCGATTCTGCTTCGACACAGAGACCGTTTCTTCGGTTTGCGTTCGAGGGTCGGGTATATCAGTTCAAGGTCCTACCCTTCGGCCTGGCACTGTCGCCCTTCGCTCTTTACAAAGGTCGTGGAGAATGGCCATTGTTCCCATGAGAGAACATGGCGTTCGCATTCTCAACTATCTTGATGACTGGCTGATAATGGCTCACTCGTGAGATCTGTTGTTTGATCACAAGGACCTGGTGCTCCAGCACCTCAGCCGTTTGGGGCTTCAGGTCAACCGGGACAAGAGCAAACTTATCTAACCAAGGATCTCTTATCTCGGTATAAAGCTGGACTTCGGTCTAACCAGACTGCGCGCCTCACCGATGAGCATGTCCAGTCAGTGCTCAACTGCCTCAGGTCCTTTTGAAAGCAATTTCAGCCATCAGATGGGGGGCCACATACAATGGGCATGCAGTCTCAGGTCTGTGGATGGGCCTCAGCTGCATTGGCACATCAACTGCCTAGAGTTGCAAGCAGTACGCTTTGAAGGGTTGCTTCATCACAAGCATGTACTGGCAATCTGTATTTGTGTTTGTAGCTCCGGAGAATTTCTTCACTAATCCTTGATTTTCTTCGTTACCACTCATTTATAAACAAGAACTTTCTATTTTTATATCATGTGAACTTATCCTCGATACTATTCCTTATAAAAAAAACAATTGGATTGCTTTGATATCGCTACTTAGATCCAATTTTCCGAATCTAGGCTACTAGCCTTTAGCCCGCTAGCATTCCACGCGGTGGCCCATCGGCCAGTCTCATTTTACACCTGTTTCACTGAAAAGATACAGGTTATATCCGGCATTTAAATCCTAAATTAGTAGTGATATTTGTAGTATCACTACTAATTTACTTTTCATCTTTTATAATGGCGAACACATCAGATGCGTGTCTAACGTTACCTCTGAGTGCAGGTGAGGAGTCGTTTGAGCTGCTCTCGGTGAAGCAGGAGCTGGAACACGTCGAGAAGCATTGCTGGTGAAGCAAGCCAAGCTGTTGGATCGGCGTTCAACGCTTGAAGCATCCAGCGCCGATGCTCACAAATCAGTGGTTAGTAACGTTAACTCTTTATTCAGACCTCATCCACTCCGCGTGTTTCTCTGCCCAGGAGGACGCGATCATCTCGGGCTTCATTCACTCCGGCACCGATACAAACACCATGGAGCTATGGACCACACAGCGGAAGACACGAGACAGGACCAGAGCTACCTCTCCGCCCTCCCGGTCTTCGAGATCCCCACTCGGAACTGCTTCTCCCTTCTTCACGAACCGTAACGTGACGACGCCGTGATCATCGGCACATCTATGGTCCGTCATGTCCGCGCTAACTCGGGAAAGGTAAAGTGCGCACTCACTGCTTTTTCAGCGCATTGGAGCGGTTGTGCTGCACGCGGGAGCGAATGACATAAGGCTACGGCAGACGGAGGTTCTGAAGAAGGACTACATGAGCCTGATCGAGACGGTACGCACCACAGCGCCTAAAGCAACGATCATCGTGTCTGGACCTCTTCCCACGTACAGACAAGGACAGGAAAGGTTCAGTAGACTATTTGCACTTAATGAATGGTTAATGTTATTGTGTAATGAACAGAAACTGCTCTTTGTAAATAATTGGCATCTGTTTTGGGAGAGACCCAGACTGTATCGGGCAGACGGACTCCACCCCAGCAGAATCGGAGCGGCTGTTCTGTCAGACAACATCTCCGAGACGTTACGCACCAGATGACTATTAAGTCAAAGTCCAAATCACAGCCTCTGTTGTCCAAACTTAACCAATATGCATAGTGTGGAGCGTTATATAGAAACTGTGTCCATTCCTCGTTTAGTGAAGACAAACAATAAATCTAGTGTAGGATCTAGCAAAAATCTTATTGTAATTAAACCAGAAAATCTAAATATCAATGAACAAAAACAATTTTTAAAGCTAGGTCTTCTAAACATTAGATCGCTCACACCTAAGGCGGTTATTGTAAATGAAATGGTCACAGATAATAATTTTGATGTTCTGTGCCTTACTGAAACCTGGCTTAAACCAAATGAATATTTCGGTCTAAATGAGTCTAGTCCACCAGGATACTGTTATAAGCATGAGCCCCGTCTGATCGGCCGTGGCGGCGGTGTGCAACAATCTATAAAGATTTTTTTTACGTTTCTCAGAAAACAGGTCACAGGTTTAATTCATAGGGGTGGGAATCTCTAGGCACCTCACGATTCGATTCGATTACGATTCAGAGGGCTTCCGATTCGATGCTAAATCGATTATCTGAATCTTTTTTTTGTGTGTGTGTGACTATAAATACTTTGCTTTAAAAGTAAAAAGTAATGACCCATGAACAATTAATAATATATTTTATTAACATTGCAAAGAACCAACAGGAAAATAAATGTGTGCCTGAACTAGCAGCATACTTGTTATCCTTTTTTTTTTTTCCTGGAAGTTGATGGGGACCAGCAACTGTTTGGTTACCCACATTAAAAAAAATCTTCTTTTGTGTTCAGCACAAGAAAGAAATAATACAGGTTTGGAACAACATTAGAGTAAATAAGGACAGTTTTTTTTTTGTGAACTATCCCTTTAAGGACGAGCGGCAGTACTATTTACTCCTGTCGCTTTTAGACCAGCAAGCGACGCGTTTAATATAGACGCATATTACACCAGATTTTCTCTCAAATGTTTGCTTTCACTTTAGACATAGCCAATTCTGTAAACATTGTATGTGTTTAACAGTATTAGCATAAGATAACTTAGTCCAGTGTTCAGGCACTGTTTGACAGGCTTCTAGTGCATGTGAGTGTTGGGAACAGAGCATCAGCACGTGAATTAAATGTTTAACCGGCAAGGCTTATGCAAATAATGAACTTTTGTGAATTGCAGTGTCCCGTACCTATTAATTCCAGAACTGAACTGATAGAATGCACTGTAACACGATACTACGATATTTCTTCAAAAGCAGATAGTGGAGACATTTTAATCGTCCACGATCAAAAATCGTGCTATCGCACACCCCTCCACACGTCAGCTTTTAACGAGGAGGGTGTTTGGATTCGGCGCTCAGTCATCGCGCCTGCGTCTCTGTTATGTGCACGCCACAGACGGTCCGGCCACTGCAATTCTGCGCTTCAGAGTTCCGTCTTTCACGTTGCGTCAATATTACGTTATTATAAATATATATAAAATAATATTTTTTTTTTGGAAAATTGTTTTTTGACATTTGTGAATCGATTCACAATCGTCCACGTCCGCATCGCGATGCATCTAAGAATCGATTTTTTCCCCCACCTCTATTAATTCTTGTGCTAAATGTTATGTCTCTTAGATGTAAGAAAGAAATCCATACTATCTCTAGCCATGGCTACTGTATATAGACCTCCAGGGCCATATGCTGAATTCCTAAAAGAGTTTGCAGACTTTCTCTCGGATCTATTGGTGAATGTCGATAAAGCAATAATTGTTGGAGATTTTAACATACACGTAGATAATACAAATGATGCTTTAGGGGCTGCGTTTACAGACTTATAAAACTCCTTTGGGGAAAATATGATCATATAACACCGATTTTATCATCTCTACACTGGTTACCTATTAAGTTCCGTATCAACTACAAAATACTACTACTGACCTATAAAGCCCTAAACGGTTTAGCTCCAATGTATTTAACGGACCTCTCTTTCGCCCTACAATCCACTGCGTTCTTTAAGATCACTAAATTCAAGGCTTCTGGTCATTCCTAGGATATCTAAGTCCACTAAAGGAGGAGGGCGTTCTCGCATTTAGCTCCAAAACTCTGGAATAGCCTTCCCGATACGATACGAGGCTCTGACTCGCTGACCACAGTTTAAAACTAGACTAAAGACGCATCTTTTAAGTCAAGCATACACATAATGCTTACCTTTAGTCCTCTGTTATGCCATACGGAACCGTTTGCCACTGAAACTGCTTAACGCACCAGTGGGACTCGACAGCCTTTTAGACAAATGGGTCGGCGCATATGGTTGGGTTGCGAAGAGTTTGTGAGATAGTGATTTTCTAACACTGACTCCTGTATAATGGAAATCATTATGAACATCAGCTATGCTAATTATTTCCCATCTGCCTTTCTGCTGTTATCTCGGGACACTTGTCCCGAGAAAATGGCGTTCGTCAGGTCCAGTTTGTATCCAGCCTCTCACGGGGATTTCAGATGCCCCAACGCCTGTGATGAGAAGACCAATGCCTGTGAGGAGACGACTCAACGCCAGCGATATGTTATGGCTCCGTGTTATATATAAACATATATTTATATTTAATATTTATATATAAACAATATGAATGTGAGCCAGAGGAGAACTGGCCCCCAACTGAGCCTGGGTTCTCCCAAGGTTTTTTTCTCCATCCAATCTGATGGAGTTTTGGTTCCTTGCCACTGTTGCCTTGCTTTGCCTTGCTTTTGGCTTGCTTAGTTGGGGTTATTTAATATTTAATATTTAACAATATTATTGATCTGTGTTGTACTACTTTCATGTTATCACTGTGAAGCTGCTTTGATACAATCTGTATTGTAAAAAGCGCTTTTATAAATAAATATGACCAACGCATTCTCATCCCAAGGCGCCATATTTTGACACTTTTGCAAAAGCATAAATATACAACGCACAGGGTACACTTTAGCGCCAAATGAGACGGTTAAGTCTAGGTATGGGGTTGGGGTAGGGTTAGGCCACTAGGAGGCGCCTTCTGCCCGCTTTCATTTTTACGTCTCATTTGGCGCTAAAGGGTACCCTGTGCGTTGTATATTTACGCTTTTGCAAAAGCGTTTGTATATGGCGCTTTGGGATGAGAACGGGCTGATATGACTTGACTTGTCTTGACACTTGTTTGGGTCTGCGAGCCGAGCCAAGCGATTGTAAGACCTCCTTTCATCTTCAGGACACAGTTTAAGATATTTTAAATTTCAGTCAGAGAGTTTTCTGTCCCTACATTGAAAATGTATGCACGGTATACTGCAGAAGTGGGAGTCAGTCACTAAATGCAAGTCTCAAGTCAAGTCCAAGTCTTAACATTGCAAGTCAAAGTCAAGTCAAGTCATTCTGTTGTAAGGGTCAGTTAAGTCAAGTCATACTCTTTGTCAAGTCAAGTCAAGTCGCTACTTGGTCATCAAGTCATACCAAGTCACACACAGGCTAGTTTTACATATTTTTTAACTCTGGGACTTTACTTTTTAGACACAGAGGGCTGATGGGTTACACAAATAAATAAATCAACTTGTGTGTTATAAATAAAATATCATTAAGAAGCACTTTAAATGCTCTAAGATAAAAATACATTAAATGAAAACAATTATTAATACAACTTTTCCCATCTTGTAAAAAAAAAATAAAGATATTGCATTCTAAATTAGTAGGCTACTGTGTGCCAAATATTGTATGTTCTCATTCTAAATATCCAGGTGATTTGATCCAATCACACAAAATATCATATGGAATTTAAGAGAACAAATCTAATCATTATGTTTGTCAAGATACCAAAATTATTGTTTCGATACCGAAATCAATTAAGAATCGAGATTTCGACACTTTTCCTGAAAAGGAAAGTATTTCTTACAGGGCGTTTCACATGCACCTCCTTTGCGTAGGTCTGTGCTCTTTAATAACCTGATATAAATAAATCACTGACAAACATGCACATGCTCTGATTATAATCATATAGCCTATAGATCATTTTAGCTGATGTTTTGTATGCTTTATTTTAGCAGCTTGCAAATTATTTATGCCATGAAAGTTGGACTAAAAGTTGTACAGCTAATACAAAAATAAATAAAACATCTCCAGTTAAATAGCAGATCATTAATTTATTTCGCTATTAAATGAGAGATCTAGCGCTAAAATCTGTTGTTTTTTAAATCAAGAGGGGCGCTCTTTTCGCTGCTATCAGACAGTTGCATGGGCTTTTGCGGCTCGTGCACCGTATTTATTCGGACGCGCGCTGAACAAAAAGTCAATTTTGAGCATAGGGGTTTTGAGCTGTGAGGGAGTCTATCGTAAATGCTTCTGATTGGCCATTGCGTTCCAGAAATCAACACACATGTCTGTGATTGGCTACATAGCTCAACGCTTTATTCTCCCTCAACCAACACACACAGAAAGCATTACCTCCCACGCTCGGCGCTTCCGCTTTTGACGCATTAAAAACAGAATTTTAGAGTATTTTTCCTCAAGTCATTTCAAGTAAATAGGCACAAGTCTGAGTCAAGTCTAAAGTCACAAGGAGCAAGTCTAAAGTCAAGTTCGAGTCTTTTCAGACATCCAGTCAAGTAAGTCTCAAGTCCAGAAAATTGTGACTTCGAGTCTCACTCGAGTCAAGTCATATGACTCGAGTCTCCCACCTCTGGTATACTGTCTGTCCTTGATCAGAAACAAAATAAAGACATCATCAAAGTAGTCCATGTAACACCAGTGGGTTAGTTAAAATGTTTTGAAGCATCGAAAATACATTTTGGTCCAAAAACAACAAACCTACAACTTTCAGCATTGTATTCTCTTCCGGTTCTGTTGTCAATCTGTGTTCACGAGTCCGCATTGACGCGATGACGTTAAACGCTGCTGACGTTTATCTGGTGCGTCCGTGTAGAAATCCTATGACATGTTTTTGAAAATTGTTTTGTGTACAGTGTGCATCTTCCTCAGACTGTAAGGGAAGCTCGACGCACTTATAACATGTCAGCAGTGTCTTACGTCATCAGCATCACTGAACGTGGCTTGACAACAGAACCGGAAAAGAATACAATGCTGAACAAAGTTGTAGTTTTTGTTATTTTTGGACCAAAATGCATTTTCAATGCTTAAAAACATCTTAACTACCCCACTGATGTCACAACGACTACTTTGATGATGGCTTTATTTCCTTTCTGGACCAGGACACTATACCATTCATTTTCAATGGAGTGACAGAAATCTCTCGGACTAAATCTAAAATATCTTAAACTGTGTTCGAAGATGAATTCATTGAATTGAATTCATTAATGACATTATTTTCATTTTTGGGTGAACTAACCCTTTAATAACGATTAAATATTTTAACCGTTTGACAGCACTAATATATATATATATATATATATATATATATATATATATATATATATATATATATATATATATATATGTGTGTGTAGTTAATTCTCATACTGTATTTTCAGAAAGATTTGGAATATGTATCCTCTCCCCAGAATTATCATTAATAAAACACACACAAAAAAGGTTGTTTAATTGTTTAATAAATAGAAATAATTTGAGCACATAAACTTTCATTTGGAGGATTAAATAGATTAAATGCAGTAAGACTTCACAACTAATCACTAACACTGTACCACCACATTTTACATTTCTTAAAGGGTTAGTTCGCCAATTTAAGAGATGACGTTGTATGCAATACTTACCAGCACTATAGTGCATACACACTGACCCACTCTGTTGTCACCTCCCCTGGTCAGAGTTCTGACCGCTGGAAGTTTTCAATGAAGTACTCCCGGCTATTTTCCGGGGCCACAAAACTGTGCGTTTTTACATGAAAAATTATTCGCGTTTCAAAGCTTGATTAATTTACCACACAGAAAACAAAATTCATACCTCAGTTATAATGCGCCACTATTTTATATCCATTTCTATCAATACGCGCTGCCACACAATCAACAGTGCGCACGTTACGATCAGCTGTTCCATAGTGTTTACACAATCGATTGACAACTAGGTAAAAAGTATTAAATTAACAATGGTGCGAACTTGTAAATTCCCAGGCTGTGACCACAAGGATGTGCACTGTAAAATGTAACTGATGATCTTACTAATAACATTAAGTGAATAAAACTTATTTTGAATAAGTTTGTTGACCTTACTAAGTTTGATAAAGTAAGGACAATTTTTTAGTATGGTAAGTTATAAAACTCAATAGATTAAATTACACTCTACTTAAAATTACAAGTATCTTGAACATTTTCGAGTGGTCATGTGCAGTTTTACCAGTAGGTGGAGCTCGATTTGGAAACGTAATACCATTTAGAGTTCTCAACTGGTTCGGGTCGGGCCCGACAAACCTCGACGGGACCCGCGGGTTTGGGCCGGGTTCTGGGTCGAAAATATAAGCAAATGACTCGGGTCGAGTTCGACCTCGGGCTTAATCTTTTCCACCCAGAAAAACAAACAAATTATTATAATCATCGCTGCTGTTCACCGTAAAGAAAGTCTGGCTGCTGCGTGCAAAGTCCATCGCGGGTGGCTGGCAGAGAGGAGAACACGCCTCAGTCTATCCACTGTGGACGCACTGATCTTCCCTCCACGATGCCTGATTATAAGCATATGATTATGTTTGTAGGCTAGGTCTATTTTGTTTCAAAACTCGTAGCCCGCCTGCTAGTTTCAAAACGCGGTCGGAAGACTAGGAAAAGGAAAAGAGAATCTGACTGCGTGAGAAACCTGACAGGAGTCCCGCTCTCGGTCGAGCTTTATAGGCTACTCATTGGCGCGAGCTCAAAAGCAGCACTGGATGCAACGGTGATGCTGACCTGGCGATCTTGTTGATGGACTAGTAAGTCAACCTTTCTAAGTTTGTGCTCATTTTCTTTGACCAAGCTTCAATATCTGACGCTTTGGGGCGCCCTTTGGCGTCAGTTCATGACGCGATCCTACAGCGTCATCTAACTGACGCTTTCCTTTAGCGTCAGTTGGATGACGCGGTTAGGTTTAGGTCTGGGGTAGGGTAGGGTTACACGCAATCCTAGGGCGTCATGGACTGACGCTGAGAGGGCGCCCCAAAGCGTCAGATATTGAAGCTTGGTCAAATGCTTCCCAAGGCGTCAGTTAGGTGACGCCTTGGGGTGAGAATGCCTTGGCGCGTCCGATTCGGGCCGCGGGCCGGGTTTGGGGCGGATAATTCATGTTGATGTGTCGGGTTACATCGGGTCGGGCTTCAAAAGCCACGGGCCAGGTCGGGTCGGGTAATAATTTTCAGGCCCGTTGAGAAACTCTAATACCATTATTTCGGACGAGGAAAGCACATGGAAAGGTGAGTCGATGCTTTTTGTCTAATTTTAATGTCTGAATTGCTTAATACATAATTGATCGTGTAATAAATAAACAGATTAAACAAACTAGCATTACACATTAACATTGGGTGTGCTGTTTTAATCAAATTCTTGGATTGTGTTGGATTGTGCAAATCGAAATGAGCAGTCTATCATTTGCAAATTGCCTGCCTAATCGTTAGGTCAATGCATCAATCTCAGGAACCTTAATATGTTTTATTGTGAGAAATAATGTTAGACTGAGAAAAGAAATATAGCAATGCTATAACTTAATTAATACATTTTAACTTCTATCTATCTAACATTCTGATGTTGTTTTCCAAAATAAGAGCCCCCCAAAATTCATATATATATGCTGTTTTGCCCATACATACAGAAAATCATAAGAATAAAAGTCCTAGCTTCCACAGACAAATTCCACCTCAGATGCAGAGGACACCTTCTCAAGGTGTCAACTACAATGTTTCAAGACATTCTGATGTTGTTTTCCAAAATAAGAGCCCCCCAAAACTCACATATATGCTGTTTTGTCCATATATTTAGAAAATCATAAAAATAAAAGTCCTAGCTTCCAAAGACCAATTCCACCTCAGATGGAGAGTACACCTTCTCGAGGCCAATTCCACCTCAGATGGAGAGTACACCTTTTTCAAGGTGTCCCAAACACTGTTTCAGGACATTCTGATGTTGTTTTCCAAAGTAAGAGCCCCCCAAAACTCATATATAGGCTGTTTTGTCCATATATTCAGAAAATCATAAAAATAAAAGTCCTAGCTTCCACAGACCAATTCCACCTCAGATAGAGAGTACACCTTTTCAAGGTGTCCCAAACACAGTTTCATGACATTCTAATGTTGTTTTCCAAAATAAGAGCCCCATAAATCTCACATATATGCTGTTTTGTCCATACATTTAGAAAATCATAAAAATAAAAGTCCTAGCTTCCACAGACCAATTCCACCTCAGATGGAGAGTACACCTTCTCGAGGTGTCAACTACAACGTTTCAAGACATTCTGATGTTGTTTTCCAAAGTAAGAGCCCTCCAAAACTTATATATAGGCTGTTTTGTCCATACATTCAGAAAATCATAAAAATAAAAGTCCTAGCTTCCACAGACCAATTCCACCTCAGATGGAGAGTACACCTTCTCGAGGTGTCAACTACAATGTTTCAAGACATTCTGATGTTGTTTTCCAAAGTAAGAGCCCTCCAAAACTTATAAATAGGCTGTTTTGTCCATACATTCAGAAAATCATAAAAATAAAAGTCCTAGCTTCCACAGACAAACTCCATCTCATATGGAATTCCATCTTCACCTTCTCAAGGTGTCAACTACAATGTTTCAAGACATTCTGATGTTGTTTTCCAAAATAAGTGCCCCCAAAACTCATATAAAAAGGTAGTTTTCTCCATATATTCAGAAAATCATAAAAATAAAAGTCCTAGCTTCCTCAGACCAATTCCACCTCAGATGGAGAGTACACCTTTTCAAGGTGTCCCAAACACTGTTTCAGGACATTCTGATGTTGTTTTCCAAAAAAGAGCCCCACAAATCTCACATATATGCTGTTTTGTCCATACATTAAGAAAATCATAAAAATAAAAGTCCTAGCTTCCACAGACCAATTCCACCTCAGATGGAGAGTACACCTTCTCAAGGTGTCAACTACAATGTTTCAGAGACATTCTGATGTTGTTTTCCAAAATAAGAGCCACCCAAAACGAATATAAAAGGCTGTTTTCTCCATACAATCATAAAATCATAAAAATAAAAGTCCTAGCTTCCACAGACCAATTCCACCTTAGATAGAGAGTACACCTTTTCAAGGTGTCCCAAACACAGTTTCATAAGATTCTAATGTTGTTTTCCAAAATAAGAGCATTATAAATCTTACATATATGCTGTTTTGTCCATACATTCAGAAAATCATAAAAATAAAAGTCCTAGCTTCCACAGACCAATTCCACCTCAGATGGAGAGTACACCTTGTTCGAGGTGTCAACTACAATGTTTCAAGACATTCTGATGTTGTTTTCCAAAGTAAGAGCCCCCCAAAACTCATATATATGCTGTTTTGTCCATACATTCAGAAAATCATAAAAATAAAAGTCCTAGCTTCCACAGACCAATTCCACCTCAGATGGAGAGTACACCTTCTCGAGGTGTCAACTACAATGTTTCAAGACATTCTGATGTTGTTTTCCAAAGTAAGAGCCCTCCAAAACTTATATATAGGCTGTTTTGTCCATACATTCAGAAAATCATAAAAATAAAAGTCCTAGCTTCCACAGACCAATTCCACCTCAGATGGAGACTACACCTTTTCAAGGTGTCCCAAACACTGTTTCAGGACATTCTGATGTTGTTTTCCAAAGTAAGAGCCCCCCAAAACTTATATATTCTGTTTTGTCCATACATTCAGAAAATCAGCTAAGACAGATGGAATACGAAAGCCATGTTGGCCAGCAATTCAAGGATAACATATGGTGAGCTACAACACAGAGCTGCTTACAGCTGTTATAAAATGGTTACTACAAAAAGCTGTAAAGATTTGGACAGTAACCAAAAATATTTTATATATGAAATATGTTATTGCTAAATTTATGGCAAAATTATTATTTCAAAATTAATTAAACAATCATCACTACGTAAGAGACATTTCTTAGTCAAAGTGTCTTTTAAAAGGTATTTATTCTTGCAAGAAGGCCCAGTTGCCACACAGAAGTCAAGTAGAATCTGTGAAGCAAGTGCGACAGAGGAGGAGGAGTGCCGAGCAGCCTTTATACCTTCTCTCAAGGTTTCCTGCTTGCAGGCTCTTATCTAAACAAGGGAAGGTTTCTCAGCTGGTGATCTAATCCTGTTGAGTTTATTCTTACAAACTCACAAGTTCTAAATTGGATGACCTCTGACCCAAAGGGTCCCTTTCCAACCTGGCTCCTCCATGATGTCAGAGCTGCTTCTCAGTGTTAAAACACACATTAGTCAATTGTTATCAGACCACAGTCCAACCAACGGTCATTTCAATGTCTTACTGAAAGCGAATGAAAATCAACACGTCGGATGACGAGTCCCGTGTAAGATCCCCCGTGAAAACACGCCACCTTCACAGCTGTCTTCCAGTGCCCTGCGAAAGTCTGATCCCCTGTCCTGAGATTGGCACGGACGAGGAGTCCTACTTAGCACAGCAATACCAAGGTACACTAGGCAGCATATCTCAGAGGAAATATACCGCAGCATGCCTACCCTTAGGGAGGACTTAGGAATACACATATGTCCCAAGGGGGCTTCATATGGAGGAACACTGGAGTGACCAGCCCAAGGTGGCTTGCCGAGGGAAAGACACATGCTCAACAGAGGCTTACAGTGGAATACATGTGGGGGTTACTCAGGGGAGGAAACATGCACACGGAGGCACTTAGCCGGCGCACAGGCAATAGACACTGGTGCCAGCGTCAACAGTGATGGAGGAACTCAGGGCTTCAAGGAGGAAGACTCTGCTGAGTGGAATGGCAAGCAAGCGAAGACACCTGAGCGGGTCAGACTAGCTGAAGTAAGTCCATGAGAGGACACAGGCTCCACTTGGAGATTATAGAATCTGGCGATTGTGTTAGGTGTCGCCCAGCCTGCAGCTCTGCAGATGTCTGCCATTGAGGCGCCATGCGCTAGAGCGCAAGAGGAAGCCACACTCTGGGTGGAGTGCGCTGTCACACCAAGGGGGCACGGTCGGCCTTGCTGTTGGTAAGCCAAAGCAATGGCGTTCACTATACAGTGAGACAACCTCTGCTTTGAGAGAGCCTTTCCCTGAAACACTGTGTTCTGTCTACATAAGCACGGAGGGCGCGTACTGGACAGAGCAGTACCAAGGCAGTCCCGTCTCTGAGAAAGGAGGTCCTTCCTCAGAGGAATTGGCCAAGGAGGTGCTGTCACGAGGAGTATCAGTTCGGAGAACCAGGTCCGGGTGGGCCAGTACGGCGCAACCAGAATGACCTGTTCCTCATCCTCCTTGATATTGCACAGAGTCTGTGCGAGAAGGCTCACTGGGGAAACGCATACTTGCGTAGGCCAGCTTGCGTAGGCCTCAGTCAGGGAATAATACAGGGTGCAATGGGATGAGTCGTGGGAGGCAAACAGATCTACCTGTGCGTCCCCGAACTGGTCCCAAATCAGCTGGACCGTCTGGGGATGGAGTCGCTATTCGCCAGAGATGGGCCGGAACTGTGACAGCTCGTCAGCTGCAAAGTTCCGAAACTCGTTCTCAGGGGAACTCCGGCCCGTAGAAAACTGAGGTTCCGCCACGGGGTGAAGGTCTGACAGCAGGTCGGAAGTTACTGGATCTCGGAGCGTGCCATGATGCCATCCCCACCCAGGGACTCGATCGCGAAGCCACAGCTGAAGCGGTCTCATATGAAGCAATCCGAGTGGCGTCTGCCGCGGTTGTGGATGCCATATGCCCCCTCTGAAATAATTTCAGTGGGATCCGCACTCTTGCCCACGAACTGTCAAAGACAAGTCAGCAGTGAGTGTGTGCACTCGCTTGTAAGCTGTGCGGACATGGCGACCGAGTCGATCTCCATACCCAGAAAATAGATCCTCTGCACGGGGCAAAGTTTGCTCTTCTCCCAGTTGACCCCATAGCCCAGACGGGCTAGATGCCGGAGCACTAGGTCTCTGTGTTCGCAAACCTGATCCCGAGAGTGAGCTAATATTAGCCAGTCATTGAGGTAATTCAGGATGCTAACCCCTTGTTCACGTAGGGGAACAAGGGCTGCCTCGACAATCTTCGTGAAGACGCGAGGAGACAGAGCCAGCCCAAATGGGAGAATCGCGTACTGATATGCCTACCTCTCGAAAGCAAACAGAAGAAACGGTAAAATGGAGATATGAAAGTAGGCGTCCTTCAGATCTATCGATGCAAACCAATCCTGGGGCCGAACACATTCGAAAATGCCTTTGGCCGTGAGCATCCTGAACGGCAGCCTGTGAAGGGTGCGGTTCAGGATGCGCAGGTCCAGAATCGGCCCAGTGGAGGCAAGGCAAGGCAAGTTTATTTATATAGCACATTTCATACACAATGGAAATTCAAAGTGATTTACAAAAAAGGAAATAAAACAATCAATATAAATAAAAACAGTTAAGAGTAAAAATAAAATAATACCCCTATCTGAGATGGAAGAGATTGAGCTGGTTTACGGTGCTACTGGACCTCCAGCCCAGGGACGTCTCACTTGTAAAAGAGGTTTTAACCTCAATGTGACTTTCCTAGTTTAATAAAGGTTAAGAAGGACGTACTCTGCTGGGGTGGTGCTACACCAGTAATGCCCAGTGGGGCCCCCACAGAGCATGCTGAGTGGACAACAAAAGATTCACCCCGGCCCTCCACCGGGGAGTAAGGGTGCCTGCTACCGCCTCGCTGGCAACACTGGGACTCCCGAGGGAGGCAACGCAGCCACATCGCCACTCTTGCCCACCTTGTGATGCCGCATCTGGTGGAATTGGTCTGTGGAAGCTAGGACTTTTATTTTTATGATTTTCTGAATGTATGGACAAAACAGCATATATATATATAAGTTTTGGGGGGCTCTTACTTTGGAAAACAACATCAGAATGTCTTGAAACATTGTAGTTGACACATCGAGAAGGTGTACTCTCCATCTGAGGTGGAATTGGTCTGTGAAAGCTAGGACTTTTATTTTTATGATTTCCTGAATGTATGGAGACAACAGGTAATATATGAGTTTTGGGGGGCTCTTATTTTGTAAAACATCAGAATGTCCTAAAACTTTGCAGGGGACACCTTGAGAAGGTGTCCTCTGCATCTGAGGTGGAATTGGTCAGTGGAAGCTAGGACTTTTATTTTTATGATTTTTTTAATGTATGGAGACAACAGGTAATATATGAGTTTTGGGGGGCTCTTATTTTGTAAAACAACATCAGAATGTCCTGAAACTTTGCAGGGCACACCTTGAGAAGGTGTCCTCTGCATCTGAGGTGGAATTGGTCTGTGGAAGCTAGAACTTTTATTTTTATGATTTTCTGAATGTATGGGGACAACAGGTAATATATGAGTTTTGGGTGGCTTTTATTTTGTAAAACAACATTAGAATGTCCTGAAACTTTGCAGGGGACACCTTGAAAAGGTGTCCTCTCCATCTGAGGTGGAATTGGTCAATGGAAGCTAGGACTTTTATTTTTATGATTTTTTTAATGTATGGAGACAACAGGTAATATAAGAGTTTTGGGGGGGGGCTCTTTTTTGTAAAACAACATCAGAATGTCCTGAAACTTTACAGGGGGCACCTTGAGAAGGTGTCCTCTGCATCTGAGGTGGAATTGGTCTGTGGAAGCTAGGACTTTTATTTTTATGATTTTCTGAATGTATGGGGACAACAGGTAATAAATGAGTTTTGGGTGGCTTTTATTTTGTAAAACAACATCAGAATGTCCTGAAACTTTGCAGGGGACACCTTGAAAAGGTGTCCTCTCCATCTGAGGTGGAATTGGTCAGTGGAAGCTAGGACTTTTATTTTTATGATTTTTTTAATGTATGGAGACAACAGGTAATATATGAGTATTGGGGGGCTTTTGTTTTGTAAAACAACATCAGAATGTCCTGAAACTTTGCAGGGGACACCTTGAGAAGGTGTCCTCTCCATCTGAGGTGGAATTGGTCAGTGGAAGCTAGGACTTTTATTTTTATGATTTCCGGAATGTATGGAGACAACAGGTAATATATGACATTTGGGTGGCTCTTATTTTGTAAAACAACATCAGAATGTCCTGAAACTTTGCAGGGGACACCTTGAGAAGGTGTCCTCTGCGTCTGAGGTGGAATTGGTCTGTGGAAGCTAGGACTTTTATTTTTATGTTTTTTTTTAAAGTATGGGGACAACGGGTAATATATGAGTATTGGGGGGCTTTTGTTTTGTAAAACAACATCAGAATGTCCTGAAACTTTGCAGGGGACACCTTGAGAAGGTGTCCTCTGCATCTGAGGTGAAATTGGTCTGTGGAAGCTAGGACTTTTATTTTTATGATTTCCTGAATGTATGGAGACAACAGGTAATATATGAGTATTGGGGGGCTTTTGTTTTGTAAAACAACATCAGAATGTCCTGAAACTTTGCAGGGGACACCTTGAGAAGGTGTCCTCTCCATATGAGGTGGAATTGGTCTGTGGAAGCTAGGACTTTTATTTTTATGATTTCCTGAATGTATGGAGACAACAGGTAATATATGAGTTTTGGGTGGCTCTTATTTTGTAAAACAACATCAGAATGTCCTGAAACTTTGCAGGGGACACCTTGAGAAGGTGTCCTCTGCATCTGAGGTGGAATTGGTCTGTGGAAGCTAGGACTTTTATTTTTATGATTTTTTTGAATGTATGGAGACAACAGGTAATATATGAGTATTGGGGGGCTTTTGTTTTGTAAAACAACATCAGAATGTCCTGAAACTTTGCAGGGGACACCTTGAGAAGGTGTCCTCTCCATCTGAGGTGGAATTGGTCAGTGGAAGCTAGGACTTTTATTTTTATGATTTCCTGAATGTATGGAGACAACAGGTAATATATGACATTTGGGTGGCTCTTATTTTGTAAAACAACATCAGAATGTCCTGAAACTTTGCAGGGGACACCTTGAGAAGGTGTCCTCTGCGTCTGAGGTGGAATTGGTCTGTGGAAGCTAGGACTTTTATTTTTATGTTTTTTTTTAAAGTATGGGGACAACGGGTAATATATGAGTATTGGGGGGCTTTTGTTTTGTAAAACAACATCAGAATGTCCTGAAACTTTGCAGGGGACACCTTGAAAAGGTGTCCTCTGCATCTGAGGTGAAATTGGTCTGTGGAAGCTAGGACTTTTATTTTTATGATTTCCTGAATGTATGGAGACAACAGGTAATATATGAGTATTGGGGGGCTTTTGTTTTGTAAAACAACATCAGAATGTCCTGAAACTTTGCAGGGGACACCTTGAGAAGGTGTCCTCTCCATCTGAGGTGGAATTGGTCAGTGGAAGCTAGGACTTTTATTTTTATGATTTCCTGAATGTATGGAGACAACAGGTAATATATGACATTTGGGTGGCTCTTATTTTGTAAAACAACATCAGAATGTCCTGAAACTTTGCAGGGGACACCTTGAGAAGGTGTCCTCTGCGTCTGAGGTGGAATTGGTCTGTGGAAGCAAGGACTTTTATTTTTATGTTGTTTTTTTGAAAGTATGGGGACAACGGGTAATATATGAGTATTGGGGGGCTTTTGTTTTGTAAAACAACATCAGAATGTCCTGAAACTTTGCAGGGGACACCTTGAGAAGGTGTCCTCTGCATCTGAGGTGAAATTGGTCTGTGGAAGCTAGGACTTTTATTTTTATGATTTCCTGAATGTATGGAGACAACAGGTAATATATGAGTATTGGGGGGCTTTTGTTTTGTAAAACAACATCAGAATGTCCTGAAACTTTGCAGGGGACACCTTGAGAAGGTGTCCTCTCCATATGAGGTGGAATTGGTCTGTGGAAGCTAGGACTTTTATTTTTATGATTTCCTGAATGTATGGAGACAACAGGGCTGCGTTCAGCCCGGACAAAACGTTGCACAACGTTTTTCAAACAGAAACGGTGATGCGTTGAACACCCCGTTCTGATGACGCAAGAGTTGCAACTATGGAGCCCGATAAGGCCATTCTCTGTGTTTTTTGTGAAGAATTTGCGGAGCCTAATGAAGTCGGTATAAATATGTGTTTAATATTACAAAATAGCCTATGCCCGATGTTACAGTAACTGCACTTGCCGCCCAGAACACAAGAGAACATCCCAATCAAGTGAAGGGATTTGTGGAAACTGAAAGCACACATATTACCTAATTCAGACTAAAACACATTCTGTTTAGCCTCACACACTAACTTTATTTGCATCTCATAATGTTTTAATAACCTATTTTCTTTCTCATTTTTAGGAAAAGCACTTACCATTTTTTACTTCTATACTAAATGGTATAGACTTGCAATGAAGCTAAAAAATATAATAAAGTTTAAACTACATCATTATGTTGATATCCTATATTTTTACAATAAATGACAAACATATCTTCTAATATCCTCAGTTGTTGCATATAGTGATCTGCATTGAACACATTTGTAAATTGTTTTCCTTGAACACATTGTGCGAGTTCACTTTAATACCGCATGCTTTATATACATGTTGCTGCTGATTGGATTGCAGTTCTGACACACCCACCAAACAAGAGAAAACATATCTCAAACCCCGTTGCACACCGGTGCACACCGTTTCCTGGAAACATGACGTTCAACTCAGGAAACCGTAGCAAAACGTTGTGCACCGTTTTGAACTCTGAACGTGCCCCAGGTAATATATGAGTTTTGGGGGGCTCTTATTTTGTAAAACAACATCAGAATGTCCTGAAACTTTGCAGGGGACACCTTGAGAAGGTGCAGCCCGGGCAAAACGTTGCACAACGTTTTTTAAACAGAAACGGTGTTGCGTTGAACACCCCGTTCTGATGACGCAAGAGTTGCAACTATGGAGCCCGATAAGGCCATTCTCTGTGTTCTTTGTGAAGAATTTGCGGAGCCTAATGAAGTCGGTATAAATATGTGTTTAATATTACAAAATAGCCTATGCCCGATGTTACAGTAACTGCACTTGCCGCCCAGAACACAAGAGAACATCCCAATCAAGTGAAGGGATTTGTGGAAACTGAAAGCACACATATTACCTAATTCAGACTAAAACACATTCTGTTTAGCCTCACACACTAACTTTATTTGCATCTCACAATGTTTTAATAACCTATTTTCTTTCTCATTTTTAGGAAAAGCACTTACCATTATTTACTTCTATACTAAATGTCATACACTTGCAATGAAGCTAAAAAATATAATAAAGTTTAAACTACATCATTATGTTGATATCCTATATTTTTACAATAAATGACAAACATATCTTCTAATATCCTCAGTTGTTGCATATAGTGATCTGCATTGAATTTGTAACACATTTGTAAATTATTTTCCTTGAACACATTGTCCGAGTTCACTTTAATACCGCATGCTTTATATACATGTTGCTGCTGATTGGATTGCAGTTCTGACACACCCACCAAACAAGAGAAAACATATCTCAAACCCCGTTGCACACCGGTGCACACCGTTTCCTGGAAACATGACGTTCAACTAGGAAACCGTAGCAAAACGTTGTGCACCGTTTTGAACTTGAACGTGCCCCAGGTAATATGTGAGTTTTGGGGGGCTCTTATTTTGTAAAACAACATCAGAATGTCCTGAAACTTTGCAGGGGACACCTTGATAAGGTGTCCTCTGCATCTGAGGTGGAATTGGTCTGTGGAAGCTAGGACTTTTATTTTTATGATTTCCTGAATGTATGGAGACAACAGGTAATATATGAGATTTGGGTGGCTCTTATTTTGTAAAACAACATCAGAATGTCCTGAAACTTTGCAGGGGACACCTCAGAAGGTGTCCTCTGCATCTGAGGTGGAATTGGTCTGTGGAAGCTAGGACTTTTATTTTTATGTTTTTTTTTTTAATATATGGGGACAACAGGTAATATATGAGATTTGGGTGGCTCTTATTTTGTAAAACAACATCAGACTGTCCTGAAACTTTGCAGTGGACACCTTGAGAAGGTGTCCTCTCCATCTGAGGTGGAATTGGTCTGTGGAAGCTAGGACTTTTATTTTTATGATTTCCTGAATGTATGGAGACAACAGGGGCACGTTCAAGTTCAAAACGGTGCACAACGTTTTGCTACGGTTTCCTGAGTTGAACGTCATGTTTCCAGGAAACGGTGTGCACCGGTGTGCAACGGGGTTTGAGATATGTTTTCTCTTGTTTGGTGGGTGTGTCAGAACTGCAATCCAATCAGCAGCAACATGTATATAAAGCATGCGGTATTAAAGTGAACTCGCACAATGTGTTCAAGGAAAATAATTTACAAATGTGTTCAATGCAGATCACTATATGCAACAACTGAGGATATTAGAAGATATGTTTGTCATTTATTGTAAAAATATAGGATATCAACATAATGATTCATTATATTTTTTAGCTTCATTGCAAGTCTATGACATTTAGTATAGAAGTAAAAAATGGTAAGTGCTTTTCCTAAAAATGAGAAAGAAAATAGGTTATTAAAACATTATGAGATGCAAATAAAGTTAGTGTGTGAGGCTAAACAGAATGTGTTTTAGTCTGAATTAGGTAGGCTAATATGGGTGCTTTCAGTTTCCACAAATCCCTTCACTTGATTGGGATGTTCTCTTGTGTTCTGGGCGGCAAGTGCAGTTACTGTAACATCGGGCATAGGCTATTTTGTAATATTAAACACATATTTATACCGACTTCATTAGGCTCCGCAAATTCTTCACAAAGAACACAGAGAATGGCCTTATCGGGCTCCATAGTTGCAACTCTTGCGTCATCAGAACGGGGTGTTCAACGCATCACCGTTTCTGTTTAAAAAACGTTGTGCAACGTTTTGTCCGGCTGAACGCAGCCCAGTTAATATGAGATTTGGGTGGCTCTTATTTTGTAAACAGCATATATATGAGTTTTGGGGGGCTCTTATTTTGTAAAACAACATCAGATAGATAGATAGATAGATCGATGGATGGATGGATGGATGGATGGACGGAAATAGCCTTCGCTGGTTTTCAGTTTCAGAAAGGTTGACGGTCTTACCGTATTAGCTAGTGTATAAGCGCATAGGAGAAATATCTGGGCGGCTGAGTTTGACCGCTCAGTTCGAGGTGGAGGCTGGCTTGACCGCAGTAATTAACGCATGTGCTTTAAAGCCTTGCCGGTTAAAACATTTAATTTGCGTGCTGTTCTGAAATGGGTGCATGTCATTTTCTGAGTGCATCAACCACTTAACAACACGCCTGATTACTAAACTTTTTATTTGGCGTTTTATTGCACTAATACTGTGAAATATACACAGTGCTTTCATGAACACAGATGGTTATGTCTAAAGTAATAGTGAACTTCATTTAATCAGATGCGTTTATGTATTTTAGAAGCGTGCAGGTCTTTAAGCGACAGCAGTATAATAATGAACGGCATATGCGCCTTTTCTTAAAGGGACAGTTCATCCAAAAATTAAAATGCGTCATCATTAACCAGTGGTGGAGTAAGTACTGAATCTCAGTACTTAAGTAAAAGTACAAATAACCAGATAAATATTTACTTTAGTAAAAGTAGAAGTAACACAATGACAACCATACTTAAGTAAAAAGTAAAAAAGTACCTGATTTTAAATGTACTTTAAGTATTAAAAGTAAAAGTACTTGCATAACAATTTATTCTCTTAATGTCTATTTTCTAATGATTAATAAAACATTTAATTCTAACTCATTCAACCTAATACTCCTATAATGATGTTCGATAATGATGGAAAAAAATAGTTGTCACCACTTCTGAAACAAGTTTGCAATGAGGCAATATACACCATGCTTATCCTTACTATATATTAATAACTATGTTTGGCAGTAAACGCGATTAATTCATGGTGTAATTCTGAACCTCTTTGCTTGCCATAATCCTATCCAAACGTATATTACACACGGTGCGTTTCCTATGCACGTAAAAAACTAATTTTCGCGTATAAATTGCACGATAAACGCACTGCGTGAGAGACGCATTTAGTGTGACGGGTTGATATATCTATGGCAACCAAACGTCACTGGTGAGACAAACGTGCAACGAACGGACAGTCAGATTACGTTTTAGCAGGGGAAAAACTGGTCAGAAAATGTAATGAAAATGTAACAGAAGTTGTAGAAATGTAGTGGAGTAGAAAGTATAATAATTGCTGCAAAATGTAACGAAGTAAAAGTAAAAAGTATTCACTATTTATTCTACTTAAGTAAAGTAAAAATACGTGAAAAATTTACTTAAGTAAAGTAACAAAGTATTTGTACTTCGTTACATTCCACCACTGTCATTAACTAACTTTCGTTTTGTTTTAACCTGTATTAATTTCCTTCTTGTGCTGAACACAAAATAAGATATTTTGAAAAATGTGGGTAACCAAACAGTTGATGATCCCATTGACTTCCATAGTAGGATGATATGGAAGTCAATAGGAGCCATCAGCTCTTTGGTTATCCACATTCATCAAAATAACTTTAAATTTTCAACAGAAGAGTACATGATGATACAATTGCCCCACAATTGTTTTCGGGGAGAACTATTCTTTTAATGTTAATAAAACAAGACAGTGAAAATCACTCACTCGTCTTGACTTAAATACCTTGGCTTTAATAATAAAATTTTTTTTAAAAAAAAATTCATTAATGTATATTGTCAAGCCAATGTATAGGGTTTTATTTCATTTGAATATTATGTTGTGTATGTGTAATGTGTATCTTTGTTCCTATTTTTTATTTATTAACAAAGATAAAATAATAACTAAGCTTTTTTATTATCATTAATTTTGGCCTACAATGTCTGCTATTCTATTTTGTTTTTAGCTTTGTTTTTTGAAAATATGGAAATTCGTTTGGCTATAATGCAAAATAGTTAAACCAACATGAAAAGTTTTGAATTGTAAATTGTGATATCATATTTTGCCATATCGCCCACCCTACACTTTAGATGTTAGAACACTATATTGATTTATAAATGAAAATACAAAGCCGTATATTAAAAAGTTTGTATGTTAATTTTAATATTTTTATATTTTCTTCATTTGCAGAGCTTGCTTTGTGAGATGAGACATGCAATGGAAATGTAAGTACTGTTTTTTTTCCTGTGAAAAGAGAGCTCTCCTATTGAAGCATTATCGCATAAAACATGGAAGCTACACCAGAACTACACCATTTCCATGTCTTCACGCAGACTGTTTGTGTTCATTTAAGTAATTTAATGCTTTGAAGATTCATTTAACAAGAAGTCATCCCCAACATATTGATGCAGAACAAACAAGTGGATCAAAAGAATCTCCAATAATATTTCACTGTCTACTCTGTGAATTTAAGGAACCTTGTACAGAATCTGAGTTTTTCACCCACTTGCGTCAGCATTTAAAAAGAATGAAAAGGTTCAGTGCCCATATAATGACTGCAATTTTGAGAGCAGAATTTATTCTACATTTAATGCTCACAAATGTAAAAAACACCAATTAAGCAGTCAGAGGAAGTTAAAAGCAAGCATTGCAGTTGAAATTCAAAATTTAGCTGCAGAATTACCACAAGATGTTACACAAAATACATCTTACCATGAGTCAATGGATTCTACTGAATTTGACGAAGATGAAAATGAAAAAGAGGACCAGACTCAAAATCTGGATCTTTTGCAGAATCAACTTGAACGTAATTTAGGCTTGCTCTTTCTTAAGATGCAAACCATTCTGCATATCTCTGATGCAGCAGTACAGGAAGTAATTCAACAAATGAATCAGATATCTCTTCTATCAAAGCCCCTTCTGCGAAATGCCATACAGCAGATTCTAGATCAACATGGAGTCCGTGATAATGATTCTGTTTTGAGAGACATCATGAAAGTTGTCACAGAGAATAATTTGATCTTGAAAATGACTGATTCTGGTGAGCCTCTCTTACAATCAGTAAAAGAGCATCATATTTTCAAAAAGAGTTTCCAATAGTTGTGCCAACAGAATACAAACTTGGAAAAGACTCACAATCATTTACTTATGTGCCAATTCTGAACATGTGTCACAGTCTCCGTCAGCACCGTCCTGTCTTGTCATCGGCACTACACTTCCCATGATCCTCTTGTCTCCACACTTGAACTCACCCCCTCATCAGCCACCTGTTCCTCGTCTTGATTATCTGTATCACCTGTCTTCACTTCAGTATGTTTGATTCCTCTGTGTATTTAGTTCCCTCTGTTTGTTCCAGTCTTGGTCGGTCATTGTTGATGTTAACACGCTTTTGTGTGTGTGTGTGTGTGTGTGTGTGTGTGTGTGTGTGTGTGTGTGTGTGTGTGTGTGTGTGTGTGTGTGTGTGCGTGTGCGTGGTGCGTGCGTGCGTGTGCGTGTGCGTGTGTGCTGCGTGCGTGCGTGTGGCGTGCGCCCGCGCCCGTATTAAAGTTATCTTCGTGTTAAACTGGAGCCCGCACCAGAGAACGTCCGGCCCACACCAGAGACCGTCCGGCCAGGGCCCGAGACCGTCCGGCCACAGCCCGAGACCGTCCGGCCAGAGCCCAGAGACTATGGTCCCACCCAGCCTCCCTCTCCCGCCTCCTCTCACCTGTCTTCCGTCTCGGTTCTTCTACCTTCCAGCCCCCCTAAACCAGCCTGGCCAAAGAGGTCACCCGGTCTCTTCCTCCAACCTCCTCTCCATGGACTCTGCCACAACCCTCCGCTCCATCACCTCCACCTTGGTGACATCCACCTGCCCCAGTGACATCGGCTCCACCAGGGGTCCGCCCGCCATCTGCACACAGTCACAGTCTCCGTCAGCACCGTCCTGTCTTGTCATCGGCACTACACTTCCCATGATCCTCTTGTCTCCACACTTGAACTCACCCCCCTCATCAGCCACCTGTTCCTCGTCTTGATTATCTGTATCACCTGTCTTCACTTCATTATGTTTGATTCCTCTGTGTATTTAGTTCCCTCTGTTTGTTCCAGCCTTGGTCGGTCATTGTTGATGTTAACACGGTTTTGTGTGCGTGTACCTGTTTCCTGCCTGTGATCCCGTATTAAAGTTATCTTCGATGTTAATCTGGAGTCCTCCCGTTCTTCCTCCTGCACCACTCCGTGACAACATGCTGCAGGTGCTTTTAAACAGAACTGATGTTTTTGAGAAAGTTCTTGCTCCTTTTAACAATGCAAATGGGATCAACTCCTACAAAGACAGCACTAACTATCGTGAGAATGATTTTTTTGATGGCAGGGAAATTTAGGATTTTGCTTACCCTGTACACTGATGAATTTTGAGATTGCCAATCCTCTTGGCACTTCAAAAAAGAAACACAAGATGTTCAGTGTCTATTGGGTTCTTGCTAATCTTCCATCTAAACACCGGTCATCTCTTCAGGCAATTCAGCTGGCACTCTTATGCAAGGCTCAGTGCTGTAAAACAATATGGCTATGAGAAGTCCTTCACCCTCTTGTACAAGACCTCAAAACTCTGGAGAAACATGGTGTCTTTTTGGAGCAGTTAGGGGAATGTGTTAAGGGAACTGTTCTGGATGTATCTGCTGACAATCTTGGTGCTCATTCCTTGGCAGGATTTCAAGAGAGTTTCATTGTGGAACACCCTGCCGCTTTTGCATGGTGAAAAAGAGTGAAATACAGCAGAAAGACGTACTCTCTGAAGGATTTGAACCCAGGACAAAGCAGAATCATGACGGGCAAGTTGAAGAAGTTTTAAAACACCAAAGTTTGGTAAAACAGTATGGTGTAAAAGGCCAGTGTGTTTTAAATGAGCTTGACCATTTTCACTCTGTCAGTGGCTTTCCACCTGACATCATGCATGATCTCTTGGAGGGTGTCATACCCATTGAAATGTCACTGTGCCTCAATTATTTAATCAACAAAAAGTACATCACTCTTGAGTATGTGAACAGAACAATCAAACAATTTCCATACAAATTCATCAGACAAGACCGATCAACCTCAGGTCATTCCAACTACATTTGCCTCAAGAGGCACGATTGAGGGCAATGCCCATGAAAACTGGGCACTTGTAAGACTTCTTCCACTAATGATTGGCTTTGACATACCGGAAAATGATGCAACATGGGAGATTTTAATGCTTTTGAAAGACATTCTAGAACTGGTGACATCCTTCAGATTTACGGATGATACTATTGATTTTCTTCAGGCTAAAATTTCAGAGCACAGAGGTTTGCTTTTTCACAAAGTATTTCCTCAATTCATGTTGCGTCCTAAACATCACTACATTGAACATTATCCACAACTAATAAGGACATTTGGGCCACTTAGAGATGTCTGGACCATGCAATTTGAAGGCAAGCATAAGTTCTTCAAACAAATCATTCGTGACATAAAAATATCAAAAATGTCACACAAACTCTGGCAGTCCAACATCAGAGAATGATAGCTTACCACATGGACTCGTCATCCTTTTTAAACCTTCAGTCCAGATGGACAAAGTGACATCTACACTGACTTCATCTTTTCCTGAGAGTGTACAGAACGTGCTTCAGCAGAATTTTGCTACCCAAAGCACTGTCTTTGTCACATCTAATGTGTGCATTGATGGGGTCAACTACAGTCCTGATATGGTTCTGTCTGCTGGTGCAAGTTCATGTCTGCCTGATTTTAGACAAATTGTAAAAATTGTTATTATCAACACTGACATTTTGTTTGTATGCAAACAGACAGACAGCGTCGTACATTGAGCATTTACGGTCCTATGGAACTATGCAGCCATGTATCAGAAATAAAAGTCACTAAACTGTTGGATTTGAATGACCCTTTTCCACTTTGCACCATACAAAATTCAGGGCAGGACATTTGTTACAGCAAAACATTTATCTTTTGCTAAATGGAACATTTAAAGGATAGTCCACCAACAAAAAAATTACGTTATTTACTCACCCTCATGTTATTTCAACCCTGTGTGACTTTCTTTTGCTGAACACAAAAAGATATTTTGAACAATGTTTGTTACCAAACAGTTTCAGTGTCCTAATGACTTCCATGGCAACCTGAACGTGTTTGGTTTCCAACGTTCTTCAAAATATAATTTTTTATGTTCAGCAAAAGAAAGTCATACAGGTTAAAGCAACATGAGGGTGAGTAAATAACTGAATTTCCATTTTTTATCCCTTCATTATTGAGAACTCAAGTGTAAAATTAATTGATTTTTCTCAATGTTAGGTTCACTGGACACAATGGAGGCAAGAACTATGCTTAGAGTGATGGTGAATGAAAATGACATACGGAAAATCACGCTGCATAGGAAACCACAAACTTTGGACACATTGATGAAAGAACTTGAAGAGAAGTTCAGGTCTTCCATACAAGTTTTCTCTTCAGTATGAAGATGCTGATTTTAACAATGCACTAATCAACCTCACAGACATTGCAGATTTACCTGAGAGGCCCACTTTAAAGGTGGTCTCTCTTGTAACATTGTAACAAGTACAGCTGACACGGACATTATATCTTTGTCTTCTGAAGAAGGGCAATCTCATGTACGCCAGGCTCAGTGGCCAGAGACATTTGAAATCCCAATTTTCCTCTTGATATTGAGTTCAAATTGCGCCAAGGAAACCTTCTGTACATGAGAGACCAGACATATATGCAAGTTCCCAGGGACATGAAGCACGAAATTCTTGAAAAACTTGCTGAGTGTATATACAGCATCAAAGCATATCCCTGTGATGATGAATTTAATGATGTTGCATCTTCACTAGTCAAAAAACATCCATGCCTCACTGAACCAGGTTCCTCCACTGGATGGAATGGATGGAAGAACAGTCTCAAATTCAAAATGGGAAATTACAGAACGAAGCTACGACGAGCTGGATGCACAGATGTTCTTATGAACGTAGGGAAAAGGGGAAGCCAAGATCCTTTGAGAAGTGTTAAAAGGCCTAAACGGTTTGAAATCAATTTTCTTCCCAATTATCCTGCTGGTGAGGATGACTGCAGCATGGAATCTAAACGCTTACAACTTGTGGAGGAAATGAAGAAATGTCATCCAAGTTCAACCCTGATATCACAGCACATGGATTCCACTTTTTCCTTGAGAAGAAAAGAGGTTGTTGAGATTGAGCCTCCAGTAAAAGAGACTCTTCAAAGATGGCCATCACTCTTCACAGAAAGTCAAGAAAAGTGACAATTAAAATACACCATCGAAAAATAAAGATGTCTCTTCATTTACTTACCCTCATGCCATTCCAGATGTATTTTACTTTTTTTAGATAAAAATTATTATAAAAAGTCCATTCTCGGAGTATGAAAGAATGTGAAACCTCTTAAAAGCACATACTATACAGTGATCATGACATTAATCCATATAAACTCTCTTTTTCTAAATATTATACATTTATGTTCATTTGAAGAATAGAGGTACATTTGGAATACTACGAGAGTGAGTAAATAAGGGAATTTTCAAGTATCCCTATTACACAGTAACCAAAAGCTTAATAGATACAACATTGTTATTTTTCCTTTGACAGATCAATGCAGAGTTTATTCGCATCACAAGCAAAAACCTCAAGCAAGAATTCTCACAGCACTTGATCAACATACTGCTCGAATTTCTGAAAATTTTTGAATCCAAGAAAGGGGCAGTTGAAAAAAAAAAAACTTTCTGAATTTATTAAGCAAATTAAGTATGTTGGTAAGCTTGTTATGTTTATTTCTTAAACTAAATTCTGTAACTGTTATTTCATAAAATTTAATTCTATGTTATAAAACTTTTTTCATCACTTCATTTTAAAGTAGTTTATTAAAACTCATTTTAAATTTAATTTGGTTTTCCAGGGCACTGACATCACTGCTAATCGCACAGCAGTTCTTCTGTGGACTTCCCCTCATTTTTGGAGAAGACACCTCAGACTTTTTCAAAACAATGTTGGCAAGTACCATTCTCTGTATATTTTATTCTAAACTAATCCCCCACACATATAGCCATTCAATTATGCTTCATTCAACTATCCCAGAAACAGATCAGACACACACACTCTTCAAATTTAATTGTACATTTTCTTGTGTGTTTGTTCTTCTATCATTGTACTGTGCATTGTTTTCTGATGTCTTATTTTAACACAAAACTTTTAATGTGTATCTGTTAGTTGAGTTGTACGTAGAACAGAAAGTGATGTTCCTTATTCTTTAAAGGGATAGTTCACTTTAAAATTCATTTTCGATATGTTTTAGCTTACCTCAAGGGCATCCAAGATGTAGGTGTCTTTGTTTCCACAGTATTTTCAATTTGTATATTTTTAGGTCAAACCGTTCGTGTCTGTCAGTCATATAATGCAAGTCTGTGGTAACCACCTCAAAGAGCATGCACAGAGAAGTCCAGATTAAACATGATTTAATGACTCGTAAATGTAGCATTTGTAGCATTTGTAGCACTTCCAGCTACGTCACCACGTGACCTTTTGAACGTAATTACGTATTACGTGACATTACAACGCGCCTCACAGAATAGAGCAAGTCTAGCATTTGTCCTTAGAAAAGTTACATTTTTGGAATAAGTTTTGAAATAACCGATCGTTTCGCATGATAAGACCCTTATTCATTGTCTGGTGTCGTTTAAAGACATTTGAAGCTGCATCTGAAACTGTTATTAACTGTCTTTTGGACCTTGGGACGTCTGGTTCCCATGGAAGTCCATTATATGGAGAAAAATCCTGGAATGTTTTCATCAAAAACCTTAATTTATTTTCGAATGAGGAAAGAAAGACATGGACATCTTGGATGACATGGGGGTGAGTAAATTATCAGCAAAAGTTTTTTCAAAAGTGAACTAATCCTTTAACCTATTATTACAATGCAACTTTTTTGTTTTAAAGCGTAAATTTTCCCATATTACCCTAATGTTGATGCTTATAAAAGTTCAACTGTTCATTTCAGGTCAAATATTGTAATTCATTCATATTTAGATTTTTTTTTTTTGTTGTTTTTTTGCCCTTGCACTGCACATTTAAATTGCTTAACAAGAACAACAACAATGTGTTTTTTTGTAATTGAAATAGTTCTATTAACAAAACAAAAAACTGTTTCATATTTAGGGGTGCCTGAATGACATTGTTTAGTACACTGTAGTGGATAAAGAAAATTGTTGAGTAATAAAAAATGTTTTACCTGAGTTCAGTTTTGTCTTAACTTAGTTTAGTTCAGCTTACTTCAAAATTTTAAGGCAATCGGTTTCCTAAATTTTTCCTAGTAATGTGAACTTAATAAGAAGTTAACACAACCAATGATTTTGAGTCAGACTTTACTTGAGTATACTTGATTAACAAGTTGTCTATACAAATGCTATTAAGCTTGCGCCAACTAAAAAATAATACAATAGTTTACTTGGAAAATTTAAGGCAATCGGTTTCCTCACTTTTTCTAAGTAAAGTCAACTTGTTACATTTTACAGTGTGCTGATCAGTTCAGATTTCAATCGTTTTCCTGTTTCTAAAATGAGACGGCTTTGGCTGGTTGCCATGGCTACTCTGTGGGAGCTAAAATATCCCGAATGAAGGATTTCCGGTGTGTAGTGCTCACTTCACTCGAAGACGATTACATCCTCAACCAAGGAGGAAAAGGGAAAAAAAATTAAAGAGTTTTGCTGGACCAGTACCACGGGTAAGCTCTATTTACTAACTTATGATCCCATGTCTAAACTGTAACAAGCTAATGAGACATTGGTGTCAAGTGAGTAATAAAATTATTAATTTATTAATAATTGTATTACTGTCCATCCAGTATAATAATAATAATAATAATAATAATAATGCAGTCAGATAGACTATCTATAGCCAACTGGTCAAGACAACGTTAAATTCTTAAATAAAAAAAAAATACAAAGCAACATGAGCGCGATCACACTTACTCAGCCAACATCTGACCGTCAAGCCCAGCTGGTTTGGGTCGCTTTTTCCAATTGAGTTTAGGTATGTAGAAGAACGCCTCCAGGACACCTGCATTTAGCATTGCAGGGAAAATGTCATTGGATGTAGCTTGTGCAGACACTTGGCCTCCTCGTCAATAGATAGATTTTGCATCTGTGGCATGACGAGTTCCCATTCGTGGCAGCAATAGCTTTCAACCTCTGTTGGCATAACTTGACAATTTGAACAAGTGCACCACCATTTGTCGTTTATCCTGGCTCTTGCTACAGCTGTGGGCCCAGCATCAACTTGGACAACTTCATCTCTGTCCTCTCGCTCTCTCGCTTCACGTTCTATCTCCTTCTGCTAAAGTTTGGCATCGGTATACTCCGGTTCATAGAGGTATCCCTTTGTCGTTGTGCTAAAATTACTTTCATCATCTGATCCGTCTTACATTGTGCTAAAAAATTAGTTTCATCATCTTAAGTTTCGCAGTCAGACATGTTGTCAGCGAGTCGCGCCTCGAATTCGGAACGTGTCACTGCAATATTTAATCACTTAAAACATTATTTCTATATACGAGACATGCTCATTTTGTATTGAATGTTATTCATTCCATATCTAGATTATATGAAATATTATTATGATGTAACAATCAACATAATATGTGCAAAGTGTCTGGACATGAGAGAAAAAAATCACAGGACAGGTTAATAACTTTGGAAGCTGGCTCTATTTATCATCAAAACAAAGATAAATGACAGCCAGATTAGGTGGATGAGGGCGAGGGTGATCCTCGCTCCGATGCGGACAATAGGTCATCAAACTGTGCGCGGTACAGGCAGAAGTACCGCTGACAGCGGCCGTCATCCAGGCGCATCTCCTGGAGCGAGCAAATGGTGAAACTAGCCAAACAGTTCGCCTGTCGAAGGGTCCGGTGGACACAAATACGGCGACGATGATCCCCACACCGCTGTTCTAGCTCTCCAGAGCAAAATACAGTGCGGTGAATCTCGCGATTAATGCTAGATCAACATAAACAAAGATGGCTGTCAACGGGTTTTGGTTTTGATGCAGCGTAAATTTCACTTCAAACTTTTTATTTTACCCACGTCAGTTTCGCTCTTGATGCGCGAATGAACACAGAGTGGTCAAGCGTCAAACTCAGGCGCGGTCAGACGCGAATTTGATGCGCGATTCGCGTCCGGTGTGAACGTAGCATAAGTAGGACTGATGAGAGAGTTTTAAAAAATCAGTCACAAAAATTTTCAAAGGACGTTCTAATTGACTGAGGCTTATGACCTGCTGCTGTTAGGATCCATGTTGAAGTCTGGGTTTCTCTCAGCCGCTGGATCAGTGGTCGCGTAGTTCCCTTTCGTAGTCACTCCGAGTTGCGTCTGGATGACAGAGAATGAGGGTTTCGCCTAGAAAGCCAATCCTCTTCGAGTATTTAAAAACGAGCCAATGGCATGAAAATGCCTCTGGGTCTGCGGAATTTGTGGATTTCTTCACTCCAGTAAGCCACTTTGACTGAGTTTCATCTCTTCGAGACGAGTGTCCTCTCCAGCGTTGGTGTGACGGCGGTACCCAGCGAGATTCTGCATTGCCTGCAATCTGAGCAGTGGTCTGCCAGACTTTGCGCTTCTCCCTGGTCGCCTCAGCGTCTAGAGAGTGAATTTCCTCCTCTCATTCTGAAAGAGCTGCTCGTGGCACGTCTTTTTAAAGATGTCTCGCCCGTTTTCTTCTGGTCGCGGTCGATCCTGCTCTCCTCCGATGGTCACGAGCGCTGTTTGGTGTGTCTGGGAATTGAGCATGCTGAAAGCAGCCGTTCGGTGGATGAGTCATGGTCCTTCTGTGGGAACATGACCATCTCAACACTTAGATCCAGACTCAATGATCTTAAAAAAGTGAGAGTCCCCGTGCCCGCTACCCGTTCTGCTTCCTCTTGGAGGGGAGAGCTCTCGGTTCGCGGGCTCAGCGATCTGACGGTGACGGTGTGGAACAAAGCCCCGACAGCTTGTCACTCGTGCCACATCTCCCGCAGCAGTGTCGCAACCAGGAGCACTGAAGCGGTTCAGACGGGTGCTTCTTGCGCAGGCTGGCGCCTGTTCCGTTTGGTGCTCTGGAGGATGATGCAATGTCGATCGCAGCATCACAGGGCAGGCTTGAGTCATTGGGAAGTGATGATGCGGCTGCGTTGCCTCCTTCGGGAGTGCCAGCGCTGCCGTGTTTGATCCAGAGATGACAGCCATGCTGTCTCAGCCGCCGTGAGCATTGGACTGGAGTGGAACCCTCCGCCCTGTCCTGATCGTTCGCAGATCGCTGACTTTTAACACATTGGAATGTGAAAGAATGTCTGAACAAAGAGGAAGGCATTCCTTTGGTGTTTAAAGACATTTACTTTATATTCTCAAATGGTTTTTATGTATGTGTGTTTTTCCCCATGTCACCGTGAAATATCTTTGTTGGTTGCAGCATAAAACAGAAATTAGAAATAACTTCTCTAGGCATTGTAAACAGAAGTATATGTTCCTTTAATGTAACATAATGCTCCTTGGTGTCTCCAGAATACGTATCAAATGAACGACCCGAATATGTACAGAGATGTAAAGTAAAGTGTATTTTTAATATGTTTTACTGCCAAGGATGATCGAACTGTTTCAATAGTAGCCCTTATTTGAACACACCCCCTCCCACGAGGAGCGCGTGGTCTGAGAACAAAGAACCATAAAAGAATGTTTCCCGCGTGCAGCCTCCATCTCCCGATTGGCTCAAGCCAACAGGAAGGGGATGGATTTCACCAAGGGGATAAAAGCGGCACGCCAGCTCCGCCCTTTCTCTTCCAAGAAACACCTCATGTCAAACAGCATGTAAACTCTGCGATCTCCTCACGGAGACCTCGACCCTAACCGGGATCCCTCCTTTGATCGTCTAAAAGTTTCGTCTTCTCCTCAAATGAACTACCAAGTTCGTTTCCCAGGAAAGGAAGTGGACTTTGCCGATCTATTTCCTCGGGTAACGTCACCTCAAAGACTTTTAAGCCTTTCAAAACATTCGCGCTGAATGCCAACGAACGCCACGTGACACACAGGAGACCATTCAACGTGCGGCCCAACCGGGCCTGGCCACGAGTCGCGCGACACACACAGACCAAACATGTTGTGCAAGTATAACGTTACCTTCCTTTAGAGCTTCTCAGAAGCATAAAGAAAGTGTTTTCATGGTGTTCAGAAAGATTAATTGACTGTTTGGTGACTGTAACTCCCTCTCTCTCACCCTCACTCTCTCTCTCTCCAACTCACTTATCGTCTAACGCCCTGCGTCGTCTTAGTTTGTGTTTAATGTTTGTATATACATGTATCATTGTAACATAGTAAATGCTTACTTAGTTGCCTTAGTGAATGCTATAATAAATTCAATATGATCATTTTTGGTTGAATCACTGTCTTGCTCATGACCCAAGTCCCTGAAGTGTTGATCGAACGCTGCAAGCTTTACAGAACTAGAAATACCTAAAGGGTATGCTTTATAGAGTTGGAGGATTAAATTCTTGTGGCCAGGGAATTTGATCTCAAAACTCTATAAATTAATTGAGCTAATTAATTTTACTTGTCTTGTAAAACGTGGTCTGTGCAATCCATTACAATTAATTTGTGGTTAATTGCAGAGACACACAGGTATGCATATAGGTAAAATTGATATAAGCCTTCCTAAATGGAAGATTTATTAACATGTAAGACCGGTCTGATCCAAATCTGTATGAATAATTATTAATTATCAATTATTAATTATGATATGCAAATTCCTCTCGATCAGACCCGCCCAGAGTTCCTTACATGATTGGTGGAGAATGACGGGCACTTCAAACTTGTTTATGAGCAAATCAGTTTCAGTCCAAATGTGTATATTGTTATTTAATATTGTTATGTAATATCTAATATTACACGCGCACATCGGAGTGAACGCTTTGCGAACTCACGATATGACTGAGCTGGGCACAAAAGCCGCCTCAGCCAAGCATATTTAACAAGCGCTAAATGTTCAAACGTTTTAGTCACTGTTAAATTGCTAAAAGTAAACTGCAGTTTCCTCAGTATTAAATTTGTTCTGACACAGATGGAAGAGAAACCTCTGGACAAAACTTTTTAATAATTTTAACTCCTCTGTCAGAACGAGATTCTTCTGACATTGGAAGACAAGATTTAGTGAAACGATATTCTTTCTCTATTCTTAAAAGGCCTTATCTTATATTATAATCGTTAAAGAAACGATGAGCTCCTGGTTGAAAAAAACATTGACTTAGCTAATCAAATGTATAAAAAACCGCATATTATCATAAGTGCTATTTGATATATGTCTATTGGAGCAGTGAAACAGATGAGTTGTTTCCCTTCTGCACAGCGCAGCGAAAAAGAAAATCCTGCCAAACGTGTTTGTGAAAATAATAGCACCAAAAGAAAAATCCAAACTGAAAACATTCTAATCATTAACGGTAGTTGTGATAAATGTTATTTGGAATTTTTGAAACAGATGAGCAATTCCTGTGTTCTTTTGCACAGCGCAGCGAAAAAGAAAAGCCTGCCAAACGTGCTTGTAAAGTATAGTACTGAAAAAGAAATCCGTCGAGATTTAAATTCCGCACTATTCGTGATTATGCAGAAAATAGGTGTGTAATTCGCTACACGTCCTCTGAAACAATCACAGTTGAAAGCGGGCTGGCTGCAATACTACTGCCAAACACTAGGGTGCGCCCTTGAGTGTTTTCCAGTATCAGATGACCCCCAGCCCCGACTTAACCCTCCATGAGCGCAATAGTGCCCTCGTGTGGACACCAACAGCTAGGTCATTTCTTTCCTCAAATTCTGTTAGGAACACCCTGCTTCCTTACTGAATTGTGAACTAGTTTTCCTAATTTTCAATGCATGTGCAATCTACAGCCTGTTTCATTAACATGATTTTCCTTGCCTTGACTGTGTGCACTTGTTTTGAATTTGGTTCAAACCACATTTGAACTTGAAATTCAGAATTAAGTCTTAACAGTTTCTGATGACCACTTGGGAGGAAAGCGCCCCCTTGTGGCCATCACCTAACCTCACCTGTTCTGAATGGCTCTCTCTCCAGTCGGTTTTGTTTTGGTTACAATCACTGATCCCTCACCGTAATCGTGATTGTCATCAAATATAACACCAACCTGTAATTTTACTACACTTATTTAAATTTGGTTTGAAACAAACAAATTTCAAAGTTAATTTGAATTAAGTCTCTCATTTCCCATTGGGAAATTGCTTTATGGCTTTATTTCTATATTTCCATTTCAAATTATTTTTAATAATTTTGATCTGGTCTTATTACAACTCTATCCTTACTAATCTGAAGGTTACTTAACCCCTATGCATTTGCTCAATTTGAATTGTGTTTAAATCAGTTTGAATGCAATCCAAACCAAGCTCTCTGTCAGCCAGATCGACCACTAGGAGGAAGGGACACACACCCTTAGTGGCCAAAACTCGCCACTACAGCTTGCTTCCTCCTGTGCTCCTCCCGCTGCACTTAATGCTATCTCTTCCCTGTATGGAGGTTGGGTTATTCTGATAATTGACATTGTCACAATTCCCTTTGTGTTTATACCATAGACTTTAGTAAAGCCGTTGCCTTTGATTTTTCAACAAAAATAGACACTCAACTTGATGTAGATAGAGGAGCTTTAATTCAAATTGAGGCACACTTGTTCTTCATCCTGTTTTGTGTTTGTAGGTAGAAATCTCTCAAGTGCTGTGGTGATGTGACAGTCACCTTCGCTTGGGGTCCGGCTGGCTGGTTCGTCTGATCTGCGCCACCATCGCTGACTGAGCGCAGGTCTCGTACTTTCCTGTATCTTTCTGTTGATGCGGCCCGCAACACGACACCACCAATCTGGCACCGCCGGTTGTGTTCAAGGTCAAGTTGCTTGAAAGGGCGCACCTCGGTACAGATGCACGAAATGCCCGGGACACTGCTGTCAGGTGTTGGGGGGTGACAGAGGGACCAGCCACGAGGCTGACTCCAACCGGGATGACCTCATTTCACCCCAGGCAAACTAGAAAAAGGTATTAAAACCCATCCACTTAATATTGGCCACCGAATCTAGAGATTCCCCTGATATTTGAAGTGGTTGGCTTCCTCCGCCTCTCCAAGCCACAAACTGCAGGCTTTAGCCTCACAAACTGCCTCTTTCACTTTTAACACTTCTTGTGTACTATTAATGCCATTTCATTACAGACCTCCCCATCTTTGATGGTTGCATGTTACTTCAAACTTTGCTAGCTTGCCATTGCTCTGTTCTGTTGTGCTCTGTTCCTTTCAGTTCACCTAGAGACAGAACCTCTCTGACACACCAAGGAAAGCTGAAGAATAGTTTGACAACCAAGTCGTTAGCATCAACAGGTGACCCCTAAGCTAGCGCCCTGTCAAATCTTCATTCAGACCCATGATGACCTACCCAAATTGTCCCACCTAACGGTTTAACTGTCTGCATCAGTTAACCAAAATTTTCATACACGGCCTAGCCGGTATTATAGCTCGTTAGACGTAGTCGAACTTGCATTGGTCTCTCTGTGTGTGTTGTGTTCATCTCGCCCACAGTGAAGCCAGTATGTTCCAGTCCTACAGTCCCACAACCCGCGGGGACAACCTGGAGACATGGCCGAGATTCATGACATCTCCATCCCTGCCCAAAGCCACCGGTTACTCAGAGCCCCGAGCCAAGAGCAACTGGACGCAGACGTGTACAAGCTGATGGCGCACAAACCAAGCCAAAGCTCCCACGACAAAGACTGGGCCAGACACGTCAACCTCGCCTACCAGCTCAGCGCACACGCACGCCTCCGCGAAAGGAGCCGCATCGCCCTGGAGCACAAGGTCGCAACGCCGAGAATGACAACGACCCCGAGCTACAGAAGGAAGTAAAAGACTTCAAACTGCCCTGTCTAAATCTTCTACACAGACTGAAGAGAATAGTCAGAGAAAAGAACCAAAGAGGAATTCAGACGAGAAACTCGACAAAGTGAAGCCCCTTGCAAAGAGCAGAGGCTGAACTTAAAGAGATTCGAAAGCCACGGCCTGCGAAAGAAACGCGCAGAGAGGCCCGTGTGACCATCCACAAGCTCGTTCAGCAGAGACAAGATCTCGAACATGAACTTGATCCACAGAGTTGCAATACTCTTATAGACTACAGCATGACCGGAAAAGGGGAAACACACACCACAAGTCTCCCTGAACCAGTCTGCACATTTCAGCCAACAACACAAGAGCTGAAAAAGGGGGAGGTGGGAAAGCCCGCCTTCCACCACATCTCTGACAATCTACAAGACATCGACTTTCCACCTGCTGTCTCCAACCGGTGTCTGACACGACACTGACACCCATCAGAACAGACCCAGGAGGGCCTGTGCTACCACCACCGGCTCCGAACGAGTTTGCTGTGGAACTTGCAGCGAACCTATAACTGAGGAGGACACCAGTTTCAAGAAACCTCTCCTCCTATCCCGTCAGTCACCATAGTTCTCCTGCCCCCACGCAAGGCCCACTCAACGATGCGTGAAGGCAGGGGCGCCGTGAAGGGGGGTAAACGATGACGATTCTCGGGCCCATGACTATGAGGGGGCCCACTGAGAGAAGCCCCCAATAAAATTGTGGTGCTAAAAACATATATTTGTAAAAATTATTTGCTTTAAATTATTCTATTTGCTGTTTCCTGGTATCAAAAAAAAATATTTGTTTAGAAAACACAAACGTCCGTGGGCCCTCTCTCAATTATCACAAAATGGTTCAGTCCACCCAATTTGTATCCAGGCAACACAAATAGCGCGCTGGGCTGAATCGCATCTTGACTGAAGAGGAAGTGAAAATGCCTCAAAAATCTGGAAGTCAAAAACGGAAAGAGAAAAAAATAAGAGAAGAGAAAGAGGCAAAGGGTCGACAGTATGTTACCCAATATTTCACGAGAAAAGGTGGGTTTGTTTGTTAGTTTGTACGTTAAGTAGGCCTAAATTGTTAGTGGACAGCCCGTGACAATGATCGCTCTGAGGCATCACTACGGTAGTATTTTCGACAAGTTAGCACGTTTCGATAGAGCAGGGTACAGCGGGTGCACACGGATGGCTTTGCCTCACATGTGTCGTCGCGTCGGCATCTTTATACGAGGCTCCGCCGCCCACTTTCAGCACCATGCTGCGGCCCACTGTTGCACCTGCTGTCTGTCTTGCAAGCAGTCTAACTTCATGAACTCTGATAAAAAAAATCATCTGCCAGCTACTGTACAAACTATCAGCTGTTTGTGAGGTTTCAGTGCATCTTTTGAAGATGATGTGGAGATATATTACTACAATGCCCCTATATTGTCAAATATACAGCATGATTCATCTCTGCCAACCATCTTCATATAATAATTTCACATTATCTGATTCAGACCGTCGGCTAAACTGAATTTAAACAGCGCAAAATGATTGTATGTACATTGTAGGTAGAAATAATTATGTTTCTGTTTTTATTCACACAATAATTATTTAAATTAGTTTTAATGAAAAATCGTGTAGTTTTAGGAAAAGTCAGGGAGCAGCTGCAGCCAGCAAGGCTTTGTGATTTACTTAGACAAAGTTATTGACTATGCAAATTTAAAAACGGTCAAAATGACGCCTTGTTCGTTCTGGTGATAAAGATAATTATTAGTTTAAATGTTGCGGTTAAAATGACTGCTGGTGGCCGTTTAGTATTAAAAGTGCATTATAACGGAACTCAATTTTCTCCCAGGTCAAGAAAATGCTTGAAAAAATAACAATAAAACGTTCCATGCAGTCAAACTCACTGTGTCAAATCATGCCTCGTTCCAAACAGAGTCAAATGAACCAGCACCAGCAACTGGTCCGGCTATCTCCCAACCCCTAACTCCAGCATACCCTGAATCAGCCCTTGCGCTCCCACATGAAGAAGGTGAGCGGCTATTAGTATTGGTTTAATGGCAACACATTAATGTCTGAAAGTGATACACACAAAATATAAGAGGCATGGAAAAGATTGGTTATAGGAAATGCTATATACTTTGTCAGTTCCAGGACCCTCTTCCTGTTTGTCAGGGAGAACTGAGGAAGTGGAGGAAGAGATGGAAGAGGGTATAGATGAAAGTGAGACTCAGATGGCAGAGAGTGAAAATGGAGATGAGAATTCAGATGCAGAGGATGGACTGAATGTTGAGGGATTTGAAAGGGAAGAAAATCTTGTGACAAATGACCCTGGTTTGTGGCCAGCAGTTTGTACTGATCAGGAGAGGGAGGACATAGTAAGAAAATTGGCTGTGACCATGAGAGAAAAGAAAGTGGAAATGCCATGCGATTCAGAGGGGAAGCCGTTCCCTGAATACTTAAATTATACAGAGTCAGCCAATAAGAGAAAAAAATTAAGAGAGACTGGCTTACTTTTAGTCAAAGCAATCAGTCGCTTTATTGCATACCATGTGTGCTTTTCTCCAGTATACAGAAAAAGCCTTCCTGTAGTGCACTGGCCAGTCAAAATGGGTTTAAAATGTGTCATGTGAAGTGGCGTCGACATGTACAATAAACTTCCAATCCATGAGAGGAGTGATGCACACAGAGACTGCTACTTAAGATGGAAAAATCTGCAAAGATCTGTTTTACAAGATAAAGGTGTAGACTCTCTGTTAAACAGGGAGTTACAAGCTGAAATTGAGAAAAATAGGGCCATCCTGGAGAGACTGTTAGATGTTACCCTACACCTGGCCTCAAGAAACCTGCCTTTCAGAGGCAAAACAAGCGACTTAGATGACATTCATAATGGCAATTTCCTAGGCACACTGGAGCTTTTGTCACATTACGATCCTTTGCTGAAAGAGCACTTTCAAAAAATCAGGGACAACAAACAAAAACAAAAAGAAGGAAAACAAACCAGGCTAACACATTATCTTAGCTCTGAAAGTCAAAATGAGTTCATCAACTTATGTGGCAGACGAGTTCTGAAAAGAATTCTACAGGAAAGGGAGGATACCATCTATTATGCAGTCATCGCCGATGCCACACCAGACATTTCCCATACAGAGCAAAACGTGGTGATGCTACGGTATGTCAAATATGACAAAGAAAAAGATGAGTGGGACATCACTGAGAGGTTCCTTGAATTCAAGGATTTTTACAAAAAGACAGGGAGTGAGATAGCTGAGATGATTGAGTCTGTTCTTTGTGAGCATGGAATTGACATCAGTGATTGCAGAGGACAGGGATATGACAACGGGGCAAATATGTCAGGGAAGATAAAGGGAGTCCAAGCTGAAATACTGAGGAAAAACAAGCTAGCTACTTATTCACCTTGTGCCTCTCATTCATTAAATCTTGTTGGTGTACATGCTGCACAATCAAGTCCAGATGTATCCACCTTTTTTGGCTGCATAAATCGCCTGTACACATTTGTAAGTTGCAGCCCAGAGCGCTGGGCAATCTAGAAAGAGCGAACAGGTTGCTCATTGCATCAGCTATCTGATACCCGCTGGAGTGCAAGGATTGAGGCTGTTAAACCTGTGGCAAAGCACCTACCCTCTGTCATCAATGCACTTGATGGCATACTAATGACTTGCAGTCTCACCAATGAAGCAAGATCAGATGCAAATGGTCTCAGAAAATACTTCATGTCATTTGATGCTATTCTTCTCACCATCTGGCTGAAAGTACTGCAAAGCATCGATGACAGGAATGTTATTCTCCAGTCAGGGAAAATCTCACTTGACATAGAGGCAGCCAATGTCAGAGCCTTAACAGAAGAGATGCAGTCTCTGAGAGATGCATGGGGGTCTCTCCTAGCTGAGGCAAAGTTGATGGCTAGAGAAGCTCATGTTACTCCTCAGTTAAGCAAGGAGTGCAGTCGCAAGAAGAAAAGAAAAGATTCCATGATGAAACCTGTGAAGAGGAGACATCTCAGGAAGATTCAGAAACAGAGTTTCGGAATACTGTGTTTTACACTGCTATGGATGGTATCATCAGTGACTTAGACACTAGGTTCCAGAGAATTGCTGATATTGTGAACGAGTTTTATGCGGTTCTGAAAGTTGGGCAGATTAGTGAGGACAAAATCTCTTCTGTGTGCCAACCACTGATGACTAAGTATTCCAGTGATCTAACTCCTGATTTTGAAAATCAAGTAAGACACCTAAACCGTGTATAGGCTTCCAACTTCCCCCCTAACTTGTCACCTCTTGAACTCCTAAATGCTATTTGTAAGCTGCAGCTGCAAAGCATCTTTGGAGAAGTGTGCATTGCTTTGCATTTATTTTGCACACTGCCAGTGACTGTTGCTGGTGGGGAGAGGGCATTCAGCAAATTAAAACTAATAAAAAACTACTTGAGGTCGACAATGTCTCAAGAAAGGCTTTGCAGTCTTGCTATGCTTTCCATTGAGAGCGAGTTGGCTAGAGAGGTCGACTTCAAAGATTTGATTAATGATTTTGCAGCTGAAAAGGTCAGACGTTGGACTTTTGTTTAGAAATTGTTGAGCGAGGACAAGAGATTAGAAATGATGTGGAAAGAGTAACTCAGGCTCATCTGTTATATACCTTGGCCATTCTTTGATATAGTGTATTATGCAAGTTCTGCTTAAAGTATCAGAAATTTTATATGGCCATTTTGTTTTATAATTTTTTTGTGAATCCCTGTTTTTTTGATTGAAGAGTTTTATGTAGGAATTTCAGTATCATTGTTGAAGCAAATAAATACATTTCATTGTATTAAGAGTGCTCAGTGTTTCCGTTACAGTTTAACAGTCATGTTAAAAATATTAGGTTAGATTAACTTTATTGTCATTGCCAGTGTACAATACAAATATGAACAGTACATACATACAAATATAAACATATGTGAATGCACTATATGACACATGTACAGCTATGCATTGTATTTACATTATACAGTACAGAAGTAGTGCAGTATTACAGAGGACAAATTTCGGGTGTGGACATGGGGTGGAGTTCAATTGTCTGATTGATTAAAATATGTGAGAATGATAGTCAAAATACCATTAAAGCGCATGATTTTATGTAAATTAATATGAAAAAAGTCTCAGCTGTGTTGGGGGCCCTGTCAAGATTCTTTTCATGGGGCCCAAAATCCTTAGCAGCGCCCTGCGTGAAGGCCCACTCAGTAAGAATTCCTAAAACCCCAAATTATTCTGAACTGCAACCCAGAAGACACTGCACGAACGCAGTGCAAGACTCTGCTAAAAGGTCCTTGATCAACATCGGACGTAGAACTTTTAAAAAGTAGATGAAAATGGGTGTTCAAAGAGTTGCAAGACTCTGCGTTTGTAGAATTAGAATTTTACTAAGTTAAAGGAATCTTACATAGACATGTAAGCCTCAACGGCCGACAGACTATGCATGACTCTTTTGAAACAAACAGTTTCTAGATGTTGTTTAAAAGGCACCGTTAAACATTTCACGACAGTGAAGAGTCACAGAAAACACCCACTCCATACTTTGCCTTGACGACAGAGTGTAGTAAAATCACCTCGAGTTTAAATTACTGTTAATCAACAGGCGTGCACTTGACCATCGCTGTCCAACTAAAACACTACGTGCAATACGCATCTTGATAGCTGGCTTGCCTAAATGCAGATAAAACAAATAGCGGGAATTGACATCTCTACTTTGAAAAAAATTTAGGCCTTAGACTCCCAACTGGTATCAGGAACTTCAGCATTAAAGCGTAAGTCTGTGTAACAGAAGAATCATCTCAGCAGCTTGTAATCTGTACCGATATCTTTCCGCTTTGGAAACAAAAAAAAAAAAGAAATCCAAAATCGCGGTATAAGTAAACATGTTTCTGACGAAGACAGCTCAGGACAGAGTTATATGTATGTAGACCTGGGCGACGCTCCCCTTCTACAAAGTAAAGGCCTTACTTTATTGTTAGATTGATGCAATTCACCTAAATTTTAGCTGCTTCTACAAGCAGAAAGCTACTAAACGATCAAAAGAAGTAACTCGCGGAAAAGTCAGCATTCATGCATGAGAGAGACGTAACTATATATGCTTAGGAAAGTAAATAGAAAATTGGCTGTGAATAGAAAATTGGCTGTAAATAAGCAAATAGAACAAGACAAGCTTTGACTTGGAGCAAATCTATTTCCTTACTCTGTAAACAAATAGAAGACTGTGAAGTAAAGAGCAGAGTTCCATGAGAAAATTAGCAAATGCCAAAACACATTTGCGTTTTACTTAATGCAACCAAGTTCTTGAAAATCATAAAGTATAGGTGCCTCCCTTTTAACCCGTTAAAACATGCATGATTCATGTAAAATACACAGACATTCTTCAGGTACTGTTGAATTGCTCTGACACCCTCTGGCTCCCATGACAACTTGTCACAGGAAGTGCTAACTCTTAATGTCACTTTTGTAAACAAACCAGCCTGGGTGGCTAAGCTAACCTAGCCTAGCATCAAGGTAACTTAGGCTAAGCTAAACTGACCCATCACTAAGCTAACTTAGGCTAAGCTAACCTAGCTTAGCATCAAGCTAACTTGGGCTAAGCTAACCTAACCTAGCTCCAATCCAATGCAGGCTAAGCTGAATAACCTCCACAGTTAGCAGTTAGCATTATTTTCTTGAACCCTTAATCACCGCTGTGTTCCACAGTGCAAAGTATTTTAGAATACTTTCCTCAACACCACTTAGGGTTTCTAATCATTCACTTTCCGTGTTTGCAATTCTTATTAGCCAAAGTTTACCCTCACAGGGTTAGGAATACTCCTTGCTAACCATTGAAGACTAACTTCACAGATGCCCTGTTAATTAAACTCAAGTTTAACTGCAGGTAAACTGCGTAACTAACTACAGAACAATTTGTACAACCATAGGAATTTTTCGTCGGCATGTTGACTAAACCTTTGGAGGAACACACCCAATGTGGTCTTGAACACGCAACCGCTACAACCCACTATAGAGTGTTGATCAAAGCAAATCCAAAGTTTAGCCACTAATGCCACTGATTATTCTCAACTTCAGATCATTCCCATGTTTTGATCATTTTATTTCCTTTTGCTTTAATTTTAATTTTATTTTTCCTCGTTAATTATTTAATTCCTTTGACCTTGATAATAATAGCAAGCAGCTATTCCCTTGTCCATTAGGTCCTCTATATGATTTAATTCCTTTGCCTCTCTTTTTCGAGTGTGGTTCCATTTCCCATAGGGCCCAGAAAGGAAGCAGACACCCTTATTTGTTATTTTGGCTTAGTTCCAGCCAGTGCACTCGTTTTGTGACCCTCTAACACAAGTAATCTCAACAATTTACTAAAGGCACTACTAGAGTCCTGAGGATCGACAATAAGCAGAATTTAAATAAGAAAGCTGTCCTTTCCCCTATTATCGTTCGCGCCATTCGAGCCATAGTGAACCACCAGTTAAGTCCAGAGAAATAATTTAGTCATAAGAACCACCTTACGTCATTTATTTCATCTCGGCTATGTCCTTCCCAGGAAATACCCTCGGAACCACACAAAACTTAGCCCCTAAACATTCGCAGCTAAGATTAGGACACAAGAGACACTTAGCTTTATGCTTAAATACTTAACGAACCTATTAAGCAGGTGTTCTGAACTTTTAGGGCCACGCATTAATCACTCACAACAAGTGTGCCAGAATGCCACAGAGCCCCTGCTTAACCTGACCTCAACCTCCCAAGGAACCACTGCCACAAACCACGGCATGGCTCCAAAAGGATTTGACCAAGCTAACCAGAAAAGCCACGACATGTAGACCAGACTGTCACTTGCAAACTGTCTAACCAACCTGACTGCACGAAACAGATTCTGCTCAGATGGATTACGTCCAGTCGTGAGGCGCACAGCTTCCTGAGCTCGTCAAACAGAGACTGCCAAAATGGACTATCAGCTGTTGCAATAAGCTTTGGTCGCTTAACTCCCTGATCCAGAATCAGACCAAGGGTTATCACCGCCGTGGACATCAAGCAAAACCGACTTGAAACTCCACTAACTCCGACGAACCACCAGGTACGGAATGGATGCCAATCTCAGAACTTTGTTTCTTCGAAGCTTGCATCCCACAGTGAGTTATTCCGTAAGCACCCTGGCCTGTCCCTGTAGCATATCTACCATAGCTACGAGACCACAAGCTCACATTATGCAAATACTTTGTCCAAAAAGACTGGGTAAACACCCTCAAACTAACCTGTCTCTGAGTACTGAACTCTGGAGCTGCCTCTAGGAGGCACCCCACACTTTCACTGAGAATTAAACTGTTCCAGGCAAGCAAAGGGAAACACAACAGTTCTGGTGCTCATCGACCGCACCAGAGCAAGAGCTCTGAGCCGCACCTCATCACCAAGAGACTCAAGCCCAACCAGCCCAAAGCGGTACCCTCTCAACACGCCACTGGTAAGAACAAATCTGAGCACACATCAGATAACAACAGTGCAGCCATGTCACTGACAGCAAAAAATCCTGAAGGTGCTGAAAGAGTTTCTGCACAAGATCTCACCCAAACAGACACCCAGAACACTGCTCCGTCAGCATCACACCACAGAGCTCAATGCCACTTCACAAAGTGACCGCACCAAGCAGCCACCACAACTAACAGCTGCACAGCCTGAGCATGGCACAACACGGTGTCCCACACAACATCAACCCAGACGCCAGGACTTCTGGGAAACCTAATCAAAAGGGTGGCACGAACTCTGCCTAGCCACCTAGAGACAATGATTTGAGCCTTGAAGCCATGCTCAGACACTAGCTCAAACATCATGCTACTGCCAGCCCAACTCTGTGGCACACTCAAAAAGTCAAGAGCGAACTCTCAAATCCCAAACAGGTGAGCTGAAGGTGCAATCCTACAGCCAAAACGACATCTGGCTCAAACAACTAGCTCCCATTCACCCAACAATTGGTCCCTATGAGCCTGATTTACCCGGTGTACCGATCACGAACAATCACGTACCCACTTCTGATTGGCCGAGATCTGTTAGATCATTATGAGCCTTTCATAGACTTTAAACAACTGCATGGCTGAGCTCAAGTTCAAGTACCCTTCCCCCTCCAGTCACACAGGTCAAGGGAACCTAACTGGCAGGTCACAGAGGTCACAAGAACTCCCACAGCCAGCCATAAAGGCACAGCCTCAGCACCAAATGAAGATGTGAACTTGCTACCCTGCACCTTTCAGCTTACCAGAAACTGGGACTAACCAAATGAACTTTGAGACAACCACCTCTCAACCCCTCCAACCACCCAAGTCGGCCGTCAACCAACACAACTGCAGCTCACCAAGCACATGCTGCTAAACGGCCCAACACTTGAGATTTATGCACCTTGTGACATCACTTCGCCACGGCTTGTGCTGCCACAGTACAAAAAGGGGATATGCCAGCCAGTGTATGCCTGTCACGCACCATGTGGGCTGCACACCGCAGCACCAGGACATCTCGGCATCCTCAAAGGCATCAGGCTGTCCCAGCCGACAGCCGCTGAAATCTTTCCTCCCTTTCTCTCTCTCTCCCCTGTCTCTGTTACAGGATGCTGCTGCTGTGGTTGTCTTCCTGTGCCTCCAGCCAACCAGAGGACAACTGCAGTCATCACCAGGTCCGACATCACACAGCATAGGGTTGACTACCACGCAAGCAGAGCTAAATGGACACCCACGCCGCTGCTGTCAGAACGCAGTCAAACACCGGCATGTCCAGCAACAAAACGAACTGAAATCCTTCAGCCAAAAGGTAACTCACAACACAGAGTGCCTCCTCACAGACCATCAAGAAATTGAAAGGAGCTGTGACAGATCCACAACGCTCACGGCATTCTACTGAACCAGACAAGTGAACTCCAGCGAGACAACTGTTTACTGTCTGCCAGAATGACTTTGCTCAAAACTCAGCATCCGGCAGCCTTTGCTCCGAGACTCGAGCTACCCTGCTGCGACTGAGCCTGAGTCAAGTCCCATCCTTTACGAAAACCATGATTTCACCCTGATTCCAGAACTGGAATTATGAACTGTGAAAAACGAGGGTGCCCAGCCGAACTGAACTTGTTCCCAGCAACATAGCTCTCCTAGCTGTGTTTCAACTGAACACCTGCTACACTGCACTGCACCACTGCATCACCTGTTGTCCAACCCTGGACCGCAGCTGATTCTGCGCTGGGTACCTCTACGGTAATCAACCACGTCTTGACACTTGACATTCACACTCCACAAGAGACTCAGACAAACGCAAACCTCCACAGCCACCACTGGACCCTCAGGAAGAGGGTACCACACTGGAGACTGCGTCCAACCTCATCAAGCTGAGCCCGAACCTCAGCCTAGCCACCACCTGCTACCTGACTTTCATGATTCACCTGCCATCCGTCCATTGCGATGGGTTTCGTTCGATGGAAGTCCACGTAAGGACTTCATCTAACGAAAAGGGGAGATGTAATGATTTTGCCAGACTGAATCAACCGTCCTCCAAGGACTCGGACCCCCCCCCCCACACACACACACACACACACACACCCACACACACACAAGCCCTCCCCCCACACACAAGAGGGAGGCTCTCTTGGGCCTGACTTTTAACACATTGGAATGTGAAAGAATGTCTGAACAAAGAGGAAGGCATTCCTTTGGTGTTTAAAGACATTTACTTTATATTCTCAAATGTTTTTTATGCATGTGTGTTTTTCCCCATGTCACCGTGAAATATCTTTGTTGGTTGCAGCATAAAACAGAAATTAGAAATAACTTCTCTAGGCATTGTAAACAGAAGTATATGTTCCTTCAATGTAACATAATGCTCCTTGGTGTACTCCAGAATACGTATCAAATAAAGGACTCGAATATGTACAGAGATGTAAAGTAAAGTGTATTTTTAATATGTTTTACTGCCAAGGATGATCGAACTGTTTCAATAGTAGCCCTTATTTTAACACACCCCCTCCCACGAGGAGTGCGTGGTCTGAGAACAAAGAACCATAAAAGAATGTTTCCCGCGTGCAGCCTCCATCTCCCCGATTGGCTAAAGCCAACAGGAAAGGGGTGGACTTCACCAAGGGATAAAAGCGGCACGCCAGCTCCGCCCTTTCTCTTCCAAGAAACACCTCATGTCAAACAGCATGTAAACTCTGGATCTCCTCACGGAGACCCGACCCCAACCGGGATCCCTCCTTTGATCGCTGAAAGTTTCGTCTTCTCCTCAAATGAACTACCAAGGTTCGTTTCCCAGGAAGGAAGTGGACTTTGCCGATCTATTTCCTCGGGTAACGCCACCTCAAAGACTTTTAAGCCTTTCAAACATTCGCGCCGAATGCCAACGAACGCTACATGACTCCCCACGGAACAAAGGGGCCACGCGCAAGCGACCAACCATGCACGCGCCAGGACGGGACGCGGCTCCACGCGCTCCACGGAACGCGCGCACACAGGAGACCATTCAACGTGCGGCCCGACCGGGCCTGGCCGGTTGGGCCACGACACACACAGATCAAACATGTTGTGCAAGTATAACGTTACCTTCTTTTAGAGCTTCTCAGAAGCATAAAGAAAGTGTTTTCATGGTGTTCAGAAAGATTAATTGACTGTTTGGTGACTGTAACTCCCTCTCTCTCACCCTCACTCTCTCTCTCTCCAACTCACTTATCGTCTAACGCCCTGCGTCGTCTTAGTTTGTGTTTAATGTTTGTATATACATGTATTATTGTAACATAGTAAATGCTTACTTAGTTGCCTTAGTGAATGCTATAATAAATTCAATATGATCATTTTTGGTTGAATCACTGTCTTGCTCATGACCCAAGTCCCTGAAGTGTAATGATCGAACGCTGCAAGCTTTACAGAACTAGAAATACCTAAAAGGGTATGCTTTATAGAGTTGGAGGATTAAATTCTTGTGGCCAGGGAATTTGATCTCAAAGCTCTATAAATTAATTGAGCTAATTAATTTTACTTGTCTTGTAAAACGTGGTCTCTGCAATCCATTACAATTAATTTGTGGTTAATTGCAGAGACACACAGGTATGCATATAGGTAAAGTTGATATAAGCCTTCCTAAATGGAAGATTTATTAACATGTAAGACCGATCTGATCCAAATCTGTATGAATAATTATTAATTATCAATTATTAATTATGATATGCAAATAGCCGTACATCAACCCGCCCATCAGGGTGAGTCTGACATTCACGTCGGATGTCGCATTCGCACGCCACCTCCTACTATGGAGTCAGAAGCACCTGAGGTCCCTTTGGGCTATTCAGATTCCAGGAGAGCCGGAACCTGGCAGCCGACGAGCTGTCACTGCTCCGCCAGTCTCCGGATGGCGGCTCCATCCTTCCGCTAGAGCGTCGTCCTCTAGACATGCCTATGCGTTGAAGTGGAACCTCTCGTCAGTGCCCCTGAGAGAGATGCTCGATCAGTGTGATGCTTTCCTTCCTGCAAGAAGGGTTGGAGCGAAGGCTGTCTCCCTCCACCCTGAAGGTCTATGTGGCTGCTATTGCCGCGTACCATGAAGCAGTTGAGGGTAAGTCTTTGGGAAGGCACGACCTGATCATCAGGTTCCTGAGGGAGCGAGGAGACTGAATCCTCCTCGTCCTCCTCTCGTACCCTCTTGGGACCTCTCAGTGGTCTTAAGTGCCCTGCAGAGGCCTCCCTTTGAGCCTTTGCAATCTGTCGAGATTAAGTTCCTGTCTATGAAGACAGCGCTCCTGGTTGCACTGGCCTCCATCAAGAGGGTGGGGGACCTGCAGGCATTCTCCGTTGACGAAGCATGCCTGGAATTCAGGCCGGCCATACTCTCACGTGATCCTGAGACCCCGGCCTGGATATGTGCCCAAGGTTCCTACCACTCCCTTCCGGGACCAGGTGGTGAACCTGCAAGCGCTGCCCCTGGAGGAGGCAGACCCAGCCTTGGCACTGCTCTGTCCAGTACGTGCACTCCGTGCTTATGTGGACAGAACGCGGTGTTTCAGGACCTCAGACCAGCTCTTTGTCTGTTATGGTGGGAGCCAGAAGGGAAGGGCTCTCTCAAAGCAGCGGTTGTCTCACTGGATAGTGGACACCATTGCTTTGGCTTACCAGCAGCAAGGTCGACCGTGCCCCCTTGGTGTGAAAGCCCACTCCACTCGGAGTGGCATCCTCTGGGCTGCACGTGGCGCCTCGCTAACAGACATCTGCAGAGCTGCAGGCTGGGCGACACCCAACACTTTTGCGAGATTCTATAATCTGCGAGTGGAGCCGATGTCCTCTCACTGTACTCGCTCACGGCCAGTACTGGACCTGCTCAGGTGTCTTCGCTTGCTCGCCATTCCACTCCTCGGACTGGATAAGTGTGATATTCCTCAGTCTGAGTCTTCCGTTGAAGCCCTGAGTCCTCCAGCACTGTTGATGCTGGCGCCAGTGTCTGTTGATCTGGACGTCGGCTAGGTGCCTCCGTGTGTATGGTTCCCTTGGGCAACTGTCACATGTGTATTCTCCACTGTAAGCCTCTCTGAGCATGTGTCTTCCCTCGGCAAGCCACCGTGCCAATCCTGGAGTCAAGTTCTAGCCACCCGTCAGGTTGGTGACTGCCAGTTCCTCCATATGCGTCCCGGGGGGCCATATGTGTCATTCTTAAGTCCTCCCCTTAGGGTAGGCATTCTGTGACATACATTGTTTCCTGTCTGCCATCATTGGCCAAATTGATTAATTCAGGTGTGTCTGATTATTGTTGCCATGACTACTGAGGTCAGGCACACCTGAATTAATCAATTTGGCCAATGACGGCAGACAGGAAACAAGAGCTGGCTGAAGTTCAGGAAGTAGTGCAGCTGGGCATAAAGCCAATTCTCCATTATCATTGTCATTCCCTGTGTATATATACCCTGTCTGTTTCAGTGTGTGCCATGGAGTCCTTTCATCTATCACACCACTTCTGGGGTCCTGTTTTCTTTGCTTCTTGTTTTTGTTTTCCTGTATATGTTGGATTGCCTTTGGATTTTGACCCTTGCTTGGACTGGTTTACAATTTTGGATTACCCTTTAAATAAACATCTGCTCTTAGATTTAACCCCTGTTTCCTGTGTGTGGATTGTGACAATAATAGAGGTCTATAATGCATTATGTGTATGCTAGGGCAAAGAGATGTGTCTTTAATCCAGCTTTGAACTGACAGAGTGTGTCTGCTTCTTCGGACAATGGTAGGAAGACTATTCATAGATGCCACCTACGTCACTACAAATAGAATGCCGCCATATTTGCGACCGACTCGCCGGTACGGCCGCCCAAACTGCCTATTTGAATGAGAGAGAGAGACAGAGATACCTGGAGAAAATTTCAATTTTAGGCTCCGATCCTTGGGCAGTTTTCTTTAGTACATCATTATCTGCCCCAGGCTTGCCTCAATTGGCCTTTCATGACATAGAAATACATAAGTCATAGAGCGCACGTGTTCATGAGAGTCGAGGCGATGTCATGAATGAATCTTCTGTAGCAGTTCGGCTGGCATGAATGAATCTTTCTAATCCGAACAGCAGCACTGAGAGAGACACCTGCATGCATCAGCACAGTCAGAGACATCAATCAAATATCATAAAAGACTACCATATCTGTCTGAAAGTTCAGTTACAGAGAAGGTTTAATAATCACAAATATCGACATGAAAAGAGTCTTCCGAGTCGAATCTTTTTGAATGATTTGGCTGCTCTTCAGTGATTATAATATAACGACTTAAATTGCAGTTTGTTCGTCACATAAAGCTATCATATTAATAAATAACGATATTAATATAACGGATGAGTCGTATTAGATCACTTTTATGATACTTTTGTTATGTTTTTTGTCTTTTAATATTATTATTTTTTGTGTGACAGCCCCCAGTCGGCTAAAGTTACTCATTCACTTTCATTACATCGACAAGAAGAGTCTCCATTAGGCTACATATTCAAAAATGTCTTCCACGGAAAGTAAACTAAGGATTTGCACATGAAGGTGAGTAGTTAAATTACGGCAGAATTATCATTTTTGGAAGAACTAAGTTCGTCCTTTAATATGCATTTCATGGCTGAGATCGTCTGCAGAGCTAACATTACTTACACAAAATAACATCTAAAGCACATGTGACGAAGACAAAATCTTTATGAACTTCAGAAAATATTTATTAGATTTAGGTAGACAGACAGTTCAAAATAACCCCAAATAACTTACCATGATAAAGTGCATTTAAACAGATCCAACATGAAGTAATGAAGAAAAACATTTTCTGTCGATGTCTGTCTGTATGTTGGCCACTGAGAGTAGGCTAATAGAAATATAGTTAACCACAAACCAGCAACATGAGACTTCAAATCTTTTAAATAAATGATTTTCTCTTCTCTCTTCTTTAGTATAGCCTAGATTAAAATACCAGTTCAGGGTTCCTCTTTTGGCTGTGTTTCAGCCAACTGCACAACACATTGAAGGCATTAATGCATTAATGAGACGGTGACCGTCGGTCGCAAAGATGGCGGCGCAAAGCTACAGTGACGTCACGTGAACCGAATGAATTCCACAATTTTGGTGCTAAATAGGAAAAAAGGATCTACCGCCAGCAGTCAATTTTGATATTCTAGGAATTATTAACTGGCCGGAATTTTGAGATCGCAATAGACGTGAAGAACTATAATGCGTTAAGAGCTTGCTCAAGTACTGGGGAGCTTAACCATTTATTGCTTTGTAAGTAATCAACAATTTTTAAAAATATAGTATACAATGTTTAATAGGCAGCCAATGCACTGTTGACAGAACCAGGCTAATATGGTTGTACTTCCTGGTTCTGGTAAGAACTCAAGCTGCTGCATTTTATACCAGCTGTAGTTTGTTTATTAAGTGTGCAGGGCAACCACACAATATAACATTACAATTATCTAGTCTTGATGTCATGAAAGCATGAACAAATTGTTCCGCATTTGTCAATGAGAGCATATGACCTAATTTGGAAAAATTCTTAAGATGGAAAAATGCGGTTTTAGATATACTAGACACGTGACTTTCAAATGAAAGATTAGCATCAAAGTGCACACCCAGGTTTCTAATCGACGTCGAAGACTTAACAGAGCAGCCATCAATTGTTAGACAGTATTCTAGGTTATTACATGTGGATGTTTTTGTCCAATATTCAGAATCTCTGTTTTGTCAGAATTTAGTAGGAAATTTCTAGTCATCCAATTTTTCTAATCAGCTATGCATTCTGTTAATTTTGTGAATTGATAAGTTTTGTTAGATTTTGAAGAAAATATAGAGCTGAGTATCTTCGGCATAACAGTGTTACTTAATGTTGGACGTGACTGACTGTAAGGGAACAGAACATTTCTACAAGACTATCTATGCTACGTCATAAGCAGGAATTCTGTGGATCTGCATTATGTAAACTTTTTCATCTCTTTTGCATTGAAAAAAATAAAGACAATGCACTATTAAGGGGTTCTGGCAGAACTCATAGCAAACTCCATTAGTGTTAGCATTCAACTGTGTGCTGCTCAATCGAAGGACAGATAAATGAATGTCCTTCAGCCCATAATTACAGGCATCAGAACAGCATGTCCTCTCCAACAGAAACATGTAAACAGCCAGCATGCATCAGAGAATATTACGTGCTGATTCTCTGGTCTCAATGGATTTTGATGTTGTGCAGGACTAGAGGTAAGTTACTATTTGGGGGGAACAAACCATGCAGTGGAGAACATGACCAGTTCATATTTAACTGCAAAATTGAGAAAAAAAAAATGATTGCAAAAAGTGGTGCAGAATGTCTTATCCAAAGAACATTGCATTATAAACACTAAGCTGGGTGAGTATTCATTCCAAAGCTGCTGTTCATTCTTTGTCACCATCTCATGAGTCATTGCTTATCAAATCAATAGTTCAATCCGTTCTGATCGATTTTCCTCTTGAACCAGGTTCATACATTTAGGTTTATAATATGGATGAAGTTTGTAGGTGACAGAATCAATGTTCAGTGTCTGGAGAGATGTCATGGTTCAATAGTGTACAAAGAGCCTTGTGTATCGTAATATAAGGAGTGTAAATCACAGTTTCTAGTGCATATGTGAGTGGTTTCTGGCCATAAACCTTCATTCAGTCAAGTGATCTCTGAGGTATGGAGCCTGGTTTCTGCCACAATATACTGTATAAAAAGGTAATTTCTCTCACAATTCTGACTTCTTTCACAATTGTGAGTTTATATCTAACAATCCTGACTGAGGGAAAAAAAGGTTATAAACTTGCAATTGCATTAAACAAAAGACAGAATTGTGAGTTTATATCTCGAAAATGGAAAATGCAAGCCCGTTCTCATCCCAAGGTGTCATATACGATGCTTTTGCCAAAGTGTAGACATCCAACGCATGGCACCCTTTAAGACCTCATTATGCTTCTGCGTCAACTCCACGGCGTAGCTACGCCATCACTCCTACGCGGCGTGGCCGTTTTATGCTTCTGCGTCAGGTTGTGTTGCATCGCGGTGCATTTCACTGCCAGAAAGCTAGGGAGGTGTGTGGTTAGTGAATCTCTTTCCTAGTTTGTTTTGGTTCTGTGCGCGGTTCCACTTTTTCATATATGACAATGGCAAACGAAGAGAGAGAATGATGTTGCAGTTGGAGCTAATCGACGTTGAACAACAAGACGACACAAACTTTGTCCCTATAGAACCAATACGGATGTCCAGGGCCCGTTCCACCTGAGCTGCCATAGCTGTTCGAAATGACTTGAAGGCTTTTTTTCAGTCTCCACATGGAACTGTGCCATGGCAGGATAATGAAGTGTCCCGTGCAGACTTGGTTAGTACTGTATTATTAATGATGTAACCGTGAACATTGTATTGTAAATAAACAACAAACTGTGAAACACAGTTTATTTTTAGTTTAATTCTGTATTTACTTTCTTTATAAGTGTATCATAATTATCAGTACGAGGTTGCAAATGTTAAAAATGGAAATGGAAAACTGGAAAAGCTACACTCCTGAAATAATGTATAATCTGACCAATCACAGCCCTTGCTGTCTGCGTCGCCACGATGCGTAGTTACAAATTTTTGTAGGTGCACGTCGAGCCATGGCAGAGGGGTTGGAGAGGGTTGACGTCGACGCAGAGGGGTCTGCGGGGTTACGCCATCGATTAAAACAGGAAAAAAAATCATAAAAAATCATAAAACAGGCTTTAGCATCAATATGATACGCAGATATAAATGGGGCAGAAGGTGCCTCCTAGTGGTTTAACCCTAACCCTACCCCAGACCTAAACCTACCCATACTCTATGCGTGTTATATTGATGCTAATGTGCTTTGGATGTCTGCGCTTTGGCAAAAGCGACGTATATGACGCCTTGGAATTTTTTAATGCATTAACAAAGTCATAAGAGAGGGAATGCATTGACGTCACTTTACCGCTGGAACAACCCCCCTCAGCCTGACTGAGTGGCAAAACATCTGCTGCGTGACTGGATTTAATAGGGGAAAATGCGAAAATGCGACTAAAACGGAACAATTTTATCAATTTAAACAAAATGTTGGACTCAATATAGTGTTCCTTACAACTAAAGATCCAGTGATCCATGGATATTGACATGCAGCCAGGATTTCCTGATTTCGACGACGGGGAAATAAAAGCAGTATAGATGGTAAACATAAAGCAAATTTGCCTGTGAACGCTTTATATAAATACAATGTAGGTCTAAATCAAGGATGATCACTTATATCAGTGTTATACAGTATATAGCCTATATATCATCATATCGTCCAGCCATAAAACTTTATAGTTTTTTTTCACATTTTTTTTTTTTTTTGTCAGTGTTTATTTAGAAACATCCAATAATGCAGATAATGCAATGATAAATATTTAATTAATAATTGTTAATATATATATATATATATATATATATATATATATATATATATAACAATACACAATATATGGGTATGGTTTTACAGCTAAATTCAGCATATTGACACAAATGATAACTGCAAATCCAGTTATTTCCAGTTGTTTCTGTGAATTGCAGCGATCCATTTGCTCCTCTTTCTATAGCAGTCTGTAAAAATATACCTCAGATTTTTTGTCAAATCTAGTTGTACAGTCAATCGCAAAGCTCTTTCCCACTTTATATGTGTTTTTTTTTTTTTTTTTTTTTTTTTTGCATTCATGCTGAAAACATATACAGCCGCTCAGTCTTTTTGCCACTCACTATGAGTAACTGCAGGCACGTGACCGGACGGTGACGTCACGTGCATTCCCTCTATTGCGAGAGGTAAACTCCCAATTGTGAGATAAAAGTCGCATTTGCTTTTGGAAAAATCATGGAGGCAAAAACAAGCTTTCATGAGGAATTATTTAACTAAATTAACCTTTCAAATCTATATGTATACAAAAGTAGTTTAATGAGAGACTGACTTTAAACTTACAATACAACTGCTTACTCATAAAACACAGTGACCAGTCATAGTTTTTTTTGTGTAACTTTTAATAACTGGATTTGTGACACTTGTAATTATTTGTTATTTATTTTTAGAATTTTCTTTTTCTGACCTCATTGGAAGATAGTTTTTCTTGTTTTAAGCTCACGTCAAAACAAGACTAAATATCTTGTCCTTTTGTTTTTTAATTAAATGTTTTAATGAAATCTGTTTCAGCAGGCTTTGTGGACAGAGCACATAAACCTCTGTAACAGCCACCAAATTTGCACCATAGAAACAAGTCAGTGAATGAAATCACAGCTTATTTACTGGAGGTTTATATAAACCTGACCCTGTTGGAATGGTTCCTGAATCTGTGGTTTGCAGCAGGGGAACTGCAATGGTGAAAACTTCAGTGTACAGACACACTTGTGTTCAGACAGCATGAAAGTAAAAAAGTGGAGATAGTCAGAGAGGTAAATGCTGACGGCTTAAGATTCCCCAGGCACGTCTTTCAATAGGAGCTCTGCTTTAACTGGCTAAGGTCAGTAATTTCTCTCTTACAGATTTCCCGTCTACTTGAGAAACAGTCAGGAAGAAAATACTCGAGTGAATCCACTTATATTTCCTGCAGGTCTTTGTTGGTAGAAAAATATGCATGAGGAGATAGAAAGAAAAATGCTGACCATTTATACCGGTTCTCCCCTTGTGAAACAGATGTGTGAGGGAATCTGACAGTCATGAAAAAAACAATCAAAACAGAATGAGAATTTTAAGAGAATAACTGTTTCTCCCCAAGATTGTTCAGAAAAAAATGTGTCTGTCTTTAATGTATTTTTTATGCTTGCAGTATGTTTGCAGGTTATTAGTAGTTCACAGTCTTTATTACCTGCTTAGCTGCTCAATTTAATGAAAATTGCTAAATCATATTTGAAGTAATCGAAATGTCTATCAAGGCAGGTCTATCAAGACCATAATTCAATTATTGCAGCATTGATTGCGGTTAACTAATTAAAGGTCCCTTGACATGGGTTTTTAATTATTTTATAATGTTTCCTGGGTTGCCCTTGTAATGTTGGTATGTTTTTTAGATCAAAAATAGTCAAATAAAAGGCATTTTTCCTAGACTGATTTTAGCCTCTGCTTAGAACGCTCTGTTAGAAGGGGCGTGTCTGCTGTAGGATTCAATGTAACCGCCCACTGCTGTGATTGGCTGACATGCTTGCATATGAAATAGCTACGTATTACATGTGAAACTCTTGAATACGTTTTACTACAGTTATTATACGTTTTTACTATTACAGATATCGAGATTACTGAATCGCATAGGCGGGTGGGACATGTCTCCACCACTTTTAGCCAGGGTCGATATTGTCCCCACCACTTTTGAAACATATCTCGCGGCACGATGTAAATTATAAAAATAAATAAATCATCTCTAGTTAACTAGCAGAGCATTCATTTAGTTCGTTTCTTTGAATAAGAGGCGATCTAGCGCTGAAATTTGTTGCTTTGGAAAACAAGTGATCAAAGTGCTCGTTGCCGCTGCGATAAGTGGCATGGATACAGTTCTTGTCACGGTTCATAAATTCATTGATTCCTTCTTGTCTCGTGTTTCTGTTGTTATCTGTGTGTGTGTGGGTGTGAGTGGGCGTTACCACTCTGCTGATCAGCCGCGCCAGCTGACACTCATCGACTCATCAGCTACAGCTCATTCATTCCCCTACATAAACTCACTGTTTTCTCCTCTCATTGTCAGATCGTTGTATGAAGTTCCCTGTGTTTGTGTTTGATCCCTTCCTGTCGGCGTGTCTGCTCGTGTCCTGTTCGTGTCTCCTGGATTATCACCGCCGTGGATCACCTCACTTCACCCGTACCTTCACATCACTGCACTTCTGATTCATTCACCGGATTCCAGGCCATCTTGTCCCTGCGCTACCAGTCTTGTGTGTTTTATGTGTCAATCTGACAGTGGACTGAGTAAATAAAAGCTTCACCTGCATCTTTGCTTCCGATGGTTCTTGCCGTTACAGTTCTCTTGTGGCTCGAATATAGCTGATAGAAAAACCTGAATGACTAGCAATATCCTACTACTTAAAAAAAAACTACTTAAAAAACATTATTACATCTGCCCGATACAAGCCCGAAACTCGTCCGCTCTCATTCGAGGTAAAAAGTTGCACTTGAACACATCGAGAGAACTACAGCCGAATGTCAGCTACAGGTATGTGCGTTCTGCACCTGCGTTTAATAAGCCAACTGTCTATTTCTGCAGATATAGCCTATTAGTCTATATTCGTCATTCAAAAAGGAAAACCAACGTAACGTAAACAAAGCAGTGCGTGCTTAACGTTTAGAATATCAATACCTTAAAGAGCTCCTATCATAGCATTTAAAATGTTCCTATTTTTGTTTTAGGAGTTACCAAAAACAGTTTAACATGCATGCAAGGATAAAAAACACTTTATTTGTCTTATAATATGCATTTATTTTTAACTGATTTGCTCACCGACTCCCAAATGATTCGTACAACGACTCATTTTTCCAAACCACTCCTTTGCGTGACGCTAATCGGCGGTGATTGGTCAGATGACAGACCCAGTCAGTTATTGTTTGTTAGCATAACGCATAAACATATTGATAAAGCACTGCAGTACCACAAGACACTCTATTCTTTATGACAACTCCAATAACAGCGACAAACATTTCACATATTTAAAAAAAAAATTGACATTGGAGACCTAGAAGCTGCGCTGAGCTGCGTAACTTACACACGCACACGCGCGCACACACATATTTCCTCCTTGCGCCCCGGGTACTGACGCTACAAAACTGTTCAAAACCCATAAAAGCAACAATAATTAATAATACTTACAGGTTGTGATTCATAGGAGTAAGCTGATCCATATACAAGTAAGTAACTTGAGCCCTCCTTCAGGAACAACCGCTTGCGAATCCACATTTGAATTCATTTACGTTTTTTAACTATTCGTAATTAAAATGATAAGAACACAATCGGGCTATACTGTTGTGGTATCGTTGCAAATATGTACTCTAACCACCGATTCTTCACATGCTCCTCCCTGGTAAATGGAAACAAAGTGGCTGCACTATCTTTGCATTGTAGAACACAGCGTCTTCTCGACATGATGCTATGATGAAGTATTTGAATGTGTTCTATCTAGACTTCCGTCTGTGCGCGCAGTAACTGGGCGCGGCCAGTATGCATCTACGTCACGATGTAACAACTAATGACTCGTTTCAAAAACAATTCATTTCATAGACTCTCACTTTTGAAAGACAATAACTTTATATACGGTGCACTTTCTGATATAAATCTTTGCAGGATGTTTAGAGCTGTATTCCACACCATATGAACAGTCATTTTCAAAAATCCATGATAGGGGCTCTTTAAAGGGGGGTTTACTGCTTTTTTTCTTTGCATGATTGTGTTTATGGGGTGCAATATAACATATATCTGTGGTTTTTCTTTTTTTAAAAGTCTTGTTTTTCATAAATTTCACCTTTATTGTAAGCCGCGCTCTCCTCTGTCCCCTGAACGGAGCGGTTCACTTCCTGATTCTATGAAAACACTCCCTCCGAATGACGTTGTGGGCTCAGATTGATTCGTTTGGGCCGGTGTGTTGTGATTGGCTAAACTGTCGCTCACGTTGCCCGGAAGGTTAACGCCCATTACCTTTACTGGCGTAACGGGCATGCCAAAGGTGGATAACATAGACGGTGGATACACGTAAATAATGATGTGGAGACTGCAGTTCAGTTTGAGGCAGAATCAGACCGAGAAAGCCGCAGTGAATTAGAGTCAAGCAGAACCTCACCACACACGGCTCTTAATAAAGGTTTCTGAATGATAATTTGCTACATTTTTTAACCATATACATGGTATAAAACTGTTTGTTTTACACAATAGCATTTGACTGGCAATCGATAGCAACTGACTGGCTACTAATGTTAAACACAAACAGTGATGGCAAGTTTACATTCTTGTTTAAATCAAAAATAAAGTCATAAAGCATATATACATGAAAAATACATTTACAACATTAGTACTTACACAAAATTCAGGTCCATAATGTTTGTACGAGTTTGTTGTTGACACAAAATAGCATAACCAGTAGCTTATAAAGCCAGCGCTGGCATTTAAAAAATAATAAAACACAAGGCTACGTCTGGAATTATACATGCAAATACATTTAAAATGATTAAGTCTTAGCCTACTTACAGGTTGTGGCCCAACAACTGCTGCCTCTTGTTAGGGCCCAAGCCCTGAAGGGGCGAAGGCCCTATTTTTTTTCCTTCCGATTATTATTATTAGGGCCCAAGCCCTGAAGGGGCGAAGGCCCTATTGTTTTCCTTAGGATTATTATTAGGGCCCAAGCCCTGAAAGGGCGAAGGCCCTATTATTTTCCTTCAGGATTATTATTCAGGGCCCAAGCCCTGAAAGGGCGCAGAGCCCTATATTTTACTTCCGATTATTAGGGCCCAAGCCTGAAAGGGCGCAGAGCCCTATCTGTTTCCTTCCGATTATTTTTTTCAGGGCCCAAGCCCTGAAAGGGCGCAGAGCCCTATTGTTTTCCTTCCGATTATTATTATTTTTTTTTATTTTTTTTTTTTTCTAGCGACTATTCGGGCACTTTTGGGGCCCTTAACATGCTCGAAAACTCTTGAAACTTTGCACACGGGTCAGAACCCGCGGCCATCAGAGCCGGGCTGAAGCTGGTACCCGGGCGTGGCAGGGCGGCTCGTCAGCGCCCCCTGGAATGGGGTCCGAACACCTGGTCCATAACTCAAACACACTTGCATGTAATAATATGAAACTCGGTACACATGTCGATAGCAGAATTTCATCTATACCTCGCGTTCTTACTTTTACCCCAGCCCAACAGGAAGTCGGCTATTGAGGTTTTTTTGTAAAACACACGCAATGAACTTTTAAATACTCCTCCTAGAGCTCTGATCCAAATTCGACGAAACTCGGTCAGCGTGAAGTCAAGACATTGAGGATGAAAGTTTGCGTGGGGATTTTTGATATCTCGAACGGTTTGGCCGTGGCGAGGAGAAACGAAACTATGGCGAGAAACGTGAAACAGGAAGTGTGTCATAACTTCAGCATACATTAACTGATCTGGATGAAACTTCAGCAGTGCGTTCGCTGTAAGAGGACGATCACATGGATGTGACTATTGTGAGTCAAAGTTATAGCGCCACCAACTGGCAGCAGGAAGTGTGTCACTTTCAAAATGCTTTGAAATCACCCTCTTATTTTTACCCGATTTGCTTCAAACTTCATCTGTATAATGTAAATACACGGCAGATGAAGACCTATGAATGGATTCTTGATATCTTTGAAACTGTTGCCGTGGCGACGCATTAAACTTTACCATTCTTTTAGGATGCATTCTTTCAGGATTCGAACATTTGTCCATAAATCAAACACACGTGCATGGATTAATATGAAACTTCGGTACACTCATAGATCACATCAGGCCAAACAACTTCGTGCTCTAAGTTTACGACAGTTCGAACGGAAGTCACGGGAATTATGTTTTTTTTTTTAAATAAATGTCCTAGAAAAACATCAAATTACAACCCATGCTGTTACCAATCACCACCAAACTCGGTGTGCATGAAGTCAAGACATTGAGGATGCTAAATTACGGACGGATTTGTGATATCTGGAACGGTTTGGCCGTGGCGGATTTTTTTGACTAAAAAAGGACACATAAAGTGTGTTATAACTTGGTTAGTTTTACTGACAGTTACAAAACTTGCCGTGTATATTGTTCTATTCAAGCCAAACAACTTTCTAATTAACAATAATAAGCTCAAACCCACAGAAAGTCAGATATTGTAGTTTGAATATGATCATGCTCTTTCTGAGCCTAGGCCTGTCTTTGCCTGTCACACAGTCTGTGTGTGTGTGTGTGTGTGTGTGTGTGTGTGTTTGTGTGTGTCTGTGACGTGTCTGTGTGTGTGTGTGTGTGTGTGTGTGTGTGTGTGTGTGTGTGTGTGTGTGTGTGTGTGTGTGTGTGTGTGTGTGTGTGTGTGTGTGTGTGTGTGTGTGTGTGTGTGTGTGTGTGTGTGTGTGTAGGGGGAGGGGGCTTAATCATTTCACTGTGTGTCTGGCCTGCTAAAGTAAATACATTTCTTAAGCCTGGTATTTTTTAAATAAGTTTTTATTTTTATTTTTTTATAAGTAAAGGCATATAACCTGTTTAATTGTAGTGCATTGACAATAGTTTTATATAATTAGTGTATTAATTAAATTAACTTGGTCCATAAATCAAAAAAGTAAGTAAATAAATCAAAAAGGAAGTGTGTTAAAACTTCTGCATACATTAACTGATCTTGATGAAACTTCAGCAGTGTGTTCGTTGTACAGAGGCCGATCACATGGATGTGACTATTGTGAGTCAAATATATAGCGCCACCAACTGGCAGCAGAAAGTGTTTCACTTTCAAAATGCTTTGAAATCGCACTCTTACTTTTACCCGATTTGCTTCAAACTTCATCTGTATAATGTAAACACACGCCAGATGAAGAGCTGTGAAAGCATTATTCAATATCTAAGATAATGTTGCCATAGCAACGCATCAAACTTTAACATTCCTTTTTTTTTGATGATTTTGAGTCTCTTAGCGGCTTTTGGGGCCCTTAATGGGTTTGAAAACTCTTGAAACTTTGCACACAGGTCAGATCCCACAGCCATCAGAGCCGGGCTGAAGATGGTACCCGGGTGTGGCAAGGGGGCTAGACAGCGCCCCTGGAACGGGGTCCAAAAACTTGGTCCATAAATCAAACACGCTTGCATGTAATAATATGAAACTCAGTACACATGTTGATCTCATCGTTTCATATATTCATATGTTCTCCTCAAGCCGGACAACTTTCTAATTTACACTCATGAGCTAGGACCCACAGAAAGTCAGATATTTTGGTTTGAAAATGTTGAGTGTCTCTCTGAGCCTACACTTCTGTATGGCAAGCCCTTTTAACATTTAAAAGCTAAGTTTGACTATTCGTAATTAACATTGTAGATATCAACAACGTCTTTCTAGTCGTAATTACATTTTGGATAGTTTGTATTATCATTTAAGATATCTGTAACGTAATTGTGACTAGTCGAAACGACAGATAGAGTATGGCAAGCCGTTTTAACATTTAATCATTTTAACCTACTAGTCTCTATTTTCATGCTACTAGTACTTATTTTTAGATACTAGTATCTATTCCATTAAGTACTAGTACTTATTCATTAGCTACTAGTGCTTATTCTTTAGATACTAGTGCCTTTTCTTTAGATACTAGTGTTTATTCTTTAGGTACTAGTACCTTTTAAAGATACTAGTACTTATTCATTAGACACTAGTCCTTATTTATTAGATACTAGTACTTATTCATTAGATGCTAGTCCTTATTCATTACATACCAATGCTTATTAATTAGTTACTAGTACTTATTCATTAGATACTAGTACCTATTAAATAGATACTAGTACTTATTCATTAGACACTAGTACTTATTTTCAATGGTGACTAGTAACTATTCTTTTGTTACTAGTCACATTTTTCCATTGACTTCTATGGTGATCTGTCATTCAGATATCAACTATTCAGTTCTGACTAGTATGTTAGTATGTATTCCAATTGTGGAATACATACTAGTATGTATTCCAAAGCAGGGGTTACGTTTTTGCACGTCGTACAGAATAACCCTAAAGGCACCAAGGTGGCGGTGCCACCGGCTTTATATGTGTGTGTGTGTGTGTGTGTGTGTGTGTGTGTGTGTGTGTATATATATATGTGTGTGTATATATATATATATATATGTGTGTGTGTATATATATATATAAATATAGCTGCGAGCAGCGATGGAGAGGCCAAAGCCGGCGGTACCGCCATCCCGGTGCCTTTAGGCACCGGGGTTGGGTCGCCGGCTTGGGCCGTGCGCTGCTCGCAGCTATAGTTTAGGCCCAAGCCCTGAAAGGGCGCAGAGCCCTATTGTTTTCCTTCCGATTATTTTTTTTTTTTTTTTTTTTTTTTTTTTTTTTTTTTTTTCTTTTTCTAGCGACTATTCGGGCACTTTTGGGGCCCTTAACATGCTCGAAAACTCTTGAAACTTTGCACACGGGTCAGAACCCGCGGCCATCAGAGCCGGGCTGAAGCTGGTACCCGGGCGTGGCAGGGCGGCTCGTCAGCGCCCCCTGGAATGGGGTCCGAACACCTGGTCCATAACTCAAACACACTTGCATGTAATAATATGAAACTCGGTACACATGTCGATAGCAGAATTTCATCTATACCTCGCGTTCTTGCTTTTACCCCAGCCCAACAGGAAGTCGGCTATTGAGGTTTTTTTGTAAAACACACGCAATGAACTTTTAAATACTCCTCCTAGAGCTCTGATCCAAATTCGACGAAACTCGGTCAGCTAGAAGTCAAGACATTGAGGATGAAAGTTTGTGTGGGGATTTTTGATATCTCGAACGGTTTGGCCGTGGCGAGGGAAACGAAACTATGGCGAGAAACGTGAAACAGGAAGTGTGTCATAACTTCAGCATACATTAACTGATCTGGATGAAACTTCAGCAGTGCGTTCGCTGTAAGAGGACGATCACATGGATGTGACTATTGTGAGTCAAAGTTATAGCGCCACCAACTGGCAGCAGGAAGTGTGTCACTTTCAAAATGCTTTGAAATCACCCTCTTATTTTTACCCGATTTGCTTCAAACTTCATCTGTATAATGTACATACACGGCAGATGAAGACCTATGAATGGATTCTTGATATCTTTGAAACTGTTGCCGTGGCGACGCATCAAACTTTACCATTCTTTTAGGATGCATTCTTTTAGGATTCGAACATTTGTCCATAAATCAAACACACGTGCATGGATTAATATGAAACTCGGTACACTCATAGATCACATCAGGCCAAACAACTTTCGTGCTCTAAGTTTTACGACAGTTCAAACGGAAGTCGGGAATTATGTTTTTTTTTTTTCAATAATTGTCCTAGAAAAACATCAAATTACAACCCATGCTGTTACCAATCACCACCAAACTCGGTGTGCATGAAGTCAAGACATTGAGGATGCTATATTCCGGACGGATTTTTGATATCTCGAACGGTTTGGCCGTGGCGGATTTTTTTGACTAAAAAAGGACACATAAAGTGTGTTATAACTTGGTTAGTTTTACTGACAGTTACAAAACTTGCCGTGTATATTGTTCTATTCAAGCCAAACAACTTTCTAATTAACAATAATAAACTCAAACCCACAGAAAGTCAGATATTGTAGTTTGAATATGATCATGCTCTTTCTGAGCCTAGGCCTGTCACACAGTCTGTGTGTGTGTGTGATTGAGTCTTTTGACACACAGTCTCTGTGTGTGTGTGTAGGGGGAGGGGGCTTAATAATTTCACTGTGTGTCTGGCCTGCTAAAGTAAATACATTTCTTAAGCCTGGTATTTTTTAAATAAGTTTTTGTTTTTATTTTTTTATAAGTAAAGACATATAACCTGTTTAATTGTAGTGCATTGACAATAGTTTTATATAATTAGTGTATTAATTAAATTAACTTGGTCCATAAATCAAAAAGGAAGTGTGTTAAAACTTCTGCATACATTAACTGATCTTGATGAAACTTCAGCAGTGTGTTCGTTGTAAGAGGCCGATCACATGGATGTGACTATTGTGAGTCAAATATATAGCGCCACCAACTGGCAGCAGAAAGTGTTTCACTTGCAAAATGCTTTGAAATCACACTCTTACTTTTACCCAATTTGCTTCAAACTTCATCTGTATAATGTAAACACACGCCAGATGAAGAGCTGTGAAAGCATTATTCAATATCTAAGATAATGTTGCCATAGCAACGCATCAAACTTTAACATTCCTTTTTTTTGATGATTTTGAGTCTCTTAGCGGCTTTTGGGGCCCTTAATGGGTTTGAAAACTCTTGAAACTTTGCACACAGGTCAGATCCCACAGCCATCAGAGCCGGGAAGATGGTACCCGGGTGTGGCAAGGGGGCTAGACAGCGCCCCCTGGAACGGGGTCCAAAAACTTGGTCCATAAATCAAACACGCTTGCATGTAATAATATGAAACTCAGTACACATGTTGATCTCATCGTTTCATATATTCATATATTCTCCTCAAGCCGGACAACTTTCTAATTTACACTCATGAGCTAGGACCCACAGAAAGTCAGATATTTTGGTTTGAAAATGTTGAGTGTCTCTCTGAGCCTACACTTCTGTATGGCAAGCCCTTTTAACATTTAAAAGCTAAGTTTGACTATTCGTAATTAACATTGTAGATATCAACAACGTCTTTCTAGTCGTAATTACATTTTGGATAGTTTGTATTATCATTTAAGATATCTGTAACGTAATTGTGACTAGTCGAAACGACAGATAGAGTATGGCAAGCCGTTTTAACATTTAATCATTTTAACCTACTAGTCTCTATTTTCATGCTACTAGTACTTATTTTTAGATACTAGTATCTATTCCATTAAGTACTAGTACTTATTCATTAGCTACTAGTGCTTATTCTTTAGATACTAGTGCCTTTTCTTTAGATACTAGTGTTTATTCTTTAGGTACTAGTACCTTTTAAAGATACTAGTACTTATTCATTAGACACTAGTCCTTATTTATTAGATACTAGTACTTATTCATTAGATGCTAGTCCTTATTCATTACATACCAATGCTTATTAATTAGTTACTAGTACTTATTCATTAGATGCTAGTACCTATTAAATAGATACTAGTACTTATTCATTAGACACTAGTACTTATTTCAATGGTGACTAGTAACTATTCTTTTGTTACTAGTCACATTTTTTCCAGTGACTTCTATGGTGATCTGTCATTCAGATATCAACTATTCAGTTCTGACTAGTATGTTCAGTATGTATTCCAATTGTGGAATACATACTAGTATGTATTCCAAAGCAGGGGTTACGTTTTTGCACGTCGTGCAGAATAACCCTAAAGGCACCAAGGTGGCGGTGCCACCGGCTTTATGTGTGTGTGTGTGTGTGTGTGTGTGTGTGTGTGTGTGTGTGTGTGTGTGTATATATATATATATATATATAAATATAGCTGCGAGCAGCGATGGAGGGGCCAAAGCCGGCGGTACCGCCATCCCGTGCCCTTAGGCACCGGGGTTGGGGTGCCAGCCGGCTTGGGCCCGACAATCGGCTGCTCGGCAGCTACATTTATTATTAGTATTATTATTCTCGCTACCTTTTCTGGCACTTTTGGGGCCCTTAACATGCTCGAAAACTCTTGAAACTTTGCACACGGGTCAGAACCCGCGGCCATCAGAGCCGGGCTGAAGCTGGTACCCGGGCGTGGCAGGGCGGCTCGTCAGCGCCCCCTGGAATGGGTCCGAACACCTGGTCCATAACTCAAACACGCTTGCATGTAATAATATGAAACTCGGTACACATGTCGATCGCAGAATTTCATCTATACCTCACGCTCTTACTTTTTACCCCAGCCCAACAGGAAGTCGGCTATTGAGGTTTTTTTGTAAAACACACGCAATGAACTTTTAAATACTCCTCCTAGAGCTCTGATCCAAATTCGACGAAACTCGGTCAGCGTGAAGTCAAGACATTGAGGATGAAAGTTTGTGTGGGGATTTTTGATATCTCGAACGGTTTGGCCGTGGCGAGGAAACGAAATTATGGCGAGAAACGTGAAACAGGAAGTGTGTCATAACTTCAGCATACATTAACTGATCTTGATGAAACTTCAGCAGTGTGTTCGCTGTAAGAGGACGATCACATGGATGTGACTATTGTGAGTCAAAGTTATAGCGCCACCAACTGGCAGCAGGAAGTGTGTCACTTTCAAAATGCTTTAAAATCACCCTCTTATTTTAACCCGATTTGCTTCAAACTTCATCTGTATAATGTAAATACACGGCAGATGAAGACCTGTGAATGGATTCTTGATATCTTTGAAACTGTTGCCGTGACAACGCATCAAACTTTACCATTCTTTTAGGATGCTTTTGAGACTCTTAGCATGCTTGAAATTGCATGAAACTCGCCAGACACATCACATTTATTAGCCAGTAGACACGTGCAAAGTTTCAGAAACGGGCGTGGTGAGGGCTCAGTAGCGCCACCTTTTGACAAAAGTCGGGTTGTTAGTTTTATCTACAGTTACAAAAATCGGTATGTATATTGTACTCCTCTGAGCCGGACAACTTTCTAATTGACACTTATTAGCTAGGACCCACAGAAAGTCAGATATTTTTGTTTGAATGTTGAGAAAATCTCAGAATTTTGCCAGGCTCTCAGTGTCTCTGTGTGTGAGTGAGAGGAGGGGCGCCTGTCAGGTTAATTTTAACCCTTTATTTGCTGTGTGCGACTTCTCTGGCATTTTTGGGGGCCTTAACATCCTCTAAAACTCTTGAAACTTTGCACACGGGTCAGAACCCATGGCCATCAGGGCCGGGCTGAAGCTGGTAACCGGGCGTGGCAGGGCGGCTCAACAGCGCCCTCTGGACTGGGATTCGAACATTTGTCCATAAATAAAACACACGTGCATGAATTAATATGAAACTCGGTACAATTATAGATCACATCAGGCCAAACAACTTTCGTGCTCTAAGTTTTACGACAGTTCAAATGGAAGTTGGGAATTATGGGTTGTTTGAAAAAAAATGTCCTACGAGAAATACATCAAATTACAACGCATGTGTTTACCAATCACAACCAAACTCGGTGTGCATGAAGTCAAGACATTGAGGATGCTAAATTCCGGACGGATTTTTTATATCTTGAACGGTCTGGCCGTGGCGAGGAAATGAATTTTAATGGCTAAAAAAGGACACATAAAGTGTGTTATAACTTTGCTCAGTTTTACCTACAGTTACAAAACTTGCCACGTATATTGTTCTCGTCAAGCCAATCAACTTTCTAATTTAAAGTAATTCGCTCTGAGCAACAGAAAGTCAGATATTGTAGTTTTAATGGATTTATTTCCCCTGCAGTTCTCTCTCTCTCTCTCTCTCTCTCTGTGTGTGTGGGTGTCTGTGTGTGAAGGGAGAGGGGGCGCTGTTGTCTGTGTTTGCGTGTGTGTGTGTGTGGCTGGCTGCGATTTTTCCTACAAGTCCTTGTCTCTAAGTCCTTGTCTTTTTGCATAACAATTTTGTATTTTTTTTAAATGACAAAATAGGCATATAACCCCCATCTTTTAAATGTATAGTTTGCTTTAAATAAAAGTAAGATTGTATTTGTAATTGAAGCTGAATGAATTTAAAATTCATGTGCTATATTTCAATATATTTGTTTTCCATAATTTCCATTGAACTAATAAATCACTCATGTGTGTGTTAAACACAATCTACTTAATACAGACAACTTCATTATAAAGATAAATAACAAATCCAGAAAATATATGATTATAATCTATGACAAAAAAAGCCATTACAAACTATATTAGTAGAAAATACACATTGCTCTTTGTATTGTTGTAAAATACATTCATGAAAAACAAGATAACAAAAATCAAAAAGATAAATTATTTTTTGAGACAACATGTTTTAAATGTATAGCAGAGATGTTAAATGAGGCAGCAACATACAAACTTTCTAGAACAACATGGATCTGAATTGCTGGTTTTTACGGAGGACAGTGAAGAGGAAGAGGTTGCAAATCAAACAGCTCATTCTCAGACTGCACAGCAAACAGCTTAAGTTTTTAGTGCTTTGTTTGAGGTTTTTAGTGCTCCGTCCTATCTATTATCAACATATAATAGATAGAACAGAACAAGAAAGGCAATGAATAATCTGTCATTGCGTTCATTGCATTATGATATGAAAGGCTCAGTACAGTGTGGCACAAAGCGCTTATGCGTATCCCGAGTGGAGAATGATGCGCTTAAAGCCACATGGAGTTACAGCGCACAGCGCATCGAGTCCGCATTGATGCAAGCTCTACAATACACTTCTTTTCGACAGTCAAAGCGGGGGTTAAGTTTTTGATGCGTCGTACAGAATAACCCTAAAGGCACCAAGGTGGCGGTGCCACTGGCTTTATATATATATATATATATATATATATATATATTTATATATATATATATATATATCATATATATATATATATATATGTGTGTGTGTATATATATATAAGAATATAGCTGCGGAGCAGCGATGAAGGGCCAAAGCCGGCGGTACCCGCCATCCCGGTGCCTTTAGGTAACTGAAGGCACCGGGGTTGCGGTGCCACCCGGCTTGGGCCCGCAATCGCTGCTCGCAGCTATATTTCAGGGCCCAAGCCCTGAAAGGGCGCAGAGCCCTATTGTTTTCCTTCCGATTATTTATTTATTTTTTTTTATTTTTATTTTTTTTTTTTTCTAGCGACTATTCGGGCACTTTTGGGGCCCTTAACATGTTCGAAAACTCTTGAAACTTTGCACACGGGTCAGAACCCGCGGCCATCAGAGCCGGGCTGAAGCTGGTACCCGGGCGTGGCAGGCGGCTCGTCAGCGCCCCCTGGAATGGGGTCCGAACACCTGGTCCATAACTCAAACACACTTGCATGTAATAATATGAAACTCGGTACACATGTCGATAGCAGAATTTCATCTATACCTCGCGTTCTTACTTTTACCCAGCCCAACAGGAAGTCGGCTATTGAGGTTTTTTTGTAAAACACACGCAATGAACTTTTAAATACTCCTCCTAGAGCTCTGATCCAAATTCGACGAAACTCGGTCAGCGTGAAGTCAAGACATTGAGGATGAAAGTTTGCGTGGGGATTTTTGATATCTCGAACGGTTTGGCCGTGGCGAGGAAACGAAACTATGGCGAGAAACGTGAAACAGGAAGTGTGTCATAACTTCAGCATACATTAACTGATCTGGATGAAACTTCAGCAGTGCGTTCGCTGTAAGAGGACGATCACATGGATGTGACTATTGTGAGTCAAAGTTATAGCGCCACCAACTGGCAGCAGGAAGTGTGTCACTTTCAAAATGCTTTGAAATCACCCTCTTATTTTTACCCGATTTGCTTCAAACTTGGCCGTGGCGGATTTTTTTGACTAAAAAAGGACACATAAAGTGTGTTATAACTTGGTTAGTTTTACTGACAGTTACAAAACTTGCCGTGTATATTGTTCTATTCAAGCCAAACAACTTTCTAATTAACAATAATAAGCTCAAACCCACAGAAAGTCAGATATTGTAGTTTGAATATGATCATGCTCTTTCTGAGCCTAGGCCTGTCTTTGCCTGTCACACAGTGTGTGTGTGTGTGTGTGTGATTTTGAGTCTCTTGACACACAGTCTGTGTGTGTGTGTGTGTGTGTGTGTGTGTGTGTGTGTGTGTGTGTGTGTGTGTGTGTGTGTGTGTGTGTGTGTGTGTGTGTGTGTGTGTGTGTGTGTGTGTGTGTGTGTGTGTAGGGGAGGGGGCTTAATCATTTCACTGTGTGTCTGGCCTGCTAAAGTAAATACATTTCTTAAGCCTGGTATTTTTTAAATAAGTTTTTATTTTTATTTTTTTATAAGTAAAGGCATATAACCTGTTTAATTGTAGTGCATTGACAATAGTTTTATATAATTAGTGTATTAATTAAATTAACTTGGTCCATAAATCAAAAAAGTAAGTAAATAAATCAAAAAGGAAGTGTGTTAAAACTTCTGCATACATTAACTGATCTTGATGAAACTTCAGCAGTGTGTTCGTTGTAAGAGGCCGATCACATGGATGTGACTATTGTGAGTCAAATATATAGCGCCACCAACTGGCAGCAGAAAGTGTTTCACTTTCAAAATGCTTTGAAATCACACTCTTACTTTTACCCGATTTGCTTCAAACTTCATCTGTATAATGTAAACACACGCCAGATGAAGAGCTGTGAAAGCATTATTCAATATCTAAGATAATGTTGCCATAGCAACGCATCAAACTTTAACATTCCTTTTTTTGATGATTTTGAGTCTCTTAGCGGCTTTTGGGGCCCTTAATGGGTTTGAAAACTCTTGAAACTTTGCACACAGGTCAGATCCCACAGCCATCAGAGCCGGGCTGAAGATGGTACCCGGGTGTGGCAAGGGGGCTGAGACAGCGCCCCCTGGAACGGGGTCCAAAAACTTGGTCCATAAATCAAACACGCTTGCATGTAATAATATGAAACTCAGTACACATGTTGATCTCATCGTTTCATATATTCATATATTCTCCTCAAGCCGGACAACTTTCTAATTTACACTCATGAGCTAGGACCCACAGAAAGTCAGATATTTTGGTTTGAAAATGTTGAGTGTCTCTCTGAGCCTACACTTCTGTATGGCAAGCCCTTTTAACATTTAAAAGCTAAGTTTGACTATTCGTAATTAACATTGTAGATATCAACAACGTCTTTCTAGTCGTAATTACATTTTGGATAGTTTGTATTATCATTTAAGATATCTGTAACGTAATTGTGACTAGTCGAAACGACAGATAGAGTATGGCAAACCGTTTAACATTTAATCATTTTAACCTACTAGTCTCTATTTTCATGCTACTAGTACTTATTTTTAGATACTAGTATCTATTCCATTAAGTACTAGTACTTATTCATTAGCTACTAGTGCTTATTCTTTAGATACTAGTGCCTTTTCTTTAGATACTAGTGTTTATTCTTTAGGTACTAGTACCTTTTTAAAGATACTAGTACTTATTCATTAGACACTAGTCCTTATTTATTAGATACTAGTACTTATTCATTAGATGCTAGTCCTTATTCATTACATACCAATGCTTATTAATTAGTTACTAGTACTTATTCATTAGATACTAGTACCTATTAAATAGATACTAGTACTTATTCATTAGACACTAGTACTTATTTCAATGGTGACTAGTAACTATTCTTTTGTTACTACTAGTCACATTTTTCCATTGACTTCTATGGTGATCTGTCATTCAGATATCAACTATTCAGTTCTGACTAGTATGTTAGTATGTATTCCAATTGTGGAATACATACTAGTATGTATTCCAAAGCAGGGGTTACGTTTTTGCACGTCGTGCAGAATAACCCTAAAGGCACCAAGGTGGCGGTGCCACCGGCTTTATATGTGTGTGTGTGTGTGTGTGTGTGTGTGTGTGTGTATATATATATAAATATAGCTGCGAGCAGCGATGGGAGGGCCAAAGCCGAGCGGTACCGCCATCCCGTGCCTTTAGGCACCGGGGTCCGTGCCACCGGGCTGTGGCCGCCGGCGCTGTGCTGCAGCAGATGCCGCTGAAAGCTCGCAGGCCCCTATGTTTCCTTATATTATTTTTTTTTTTTTTTTTTTTTTTTCTTTTTCTCGCGACTACTCGGGCACTTTTGGGGCCCTTAACATGCTCGAAAACTCTTGAAACTTTGCACACGGGTCAGAACCCGCGGCCATCAAGCCGGGCTGAAGCTGGTACCCGGGCGTGGCAGGGCGGCTCGTCAGCGCCCCCTGGAATGGGGTCCGAACACCTGGTCCATAACTCAAACACACTTGCATGTAATAATATGAAACTCGGTACACATGTCGATAGCAGAATTTCATCTATACCTCACGTTCTTACTTTTTACCCCAGCCCAACAGGAAGTCGGCTATTGAGGTTTTTTTGTAAAACACACGCAATGAACTTTTAAATACTCCTCCTAGAGCTCTGATCCAAATTCGACGAAACTCGGTCAGCGTGAAGTCAAGACATTGAGGATGAAAGTTTGTGTGGGGATTTTTGATATCTCGAACGGTTTGGCCGTGGCGAGGAAACGAAACTATGGCGAGAAACGTGAAACAGGAAGTGTGTCATAACTTCAGCATACATTAACTGATCTGGATGAAACTTCAGCAGTGCGTTCGCTGTAAGAGGACGATCACATGGATGTGACTATTGTGAGTCAAAGTTATAGCGCCACCAACTGGCAGCAGGAAGTGTGTCACTTTCAAAATGCTTTGAAATCACCCTCTTATTTTTACCCGATTTGCTTCAAACTTCATCTGTATAATGTACATACACGGCAGATGAAGACCTATGAATGGATTCTTGATATCTTTGAAACTGTTGCCGTGGCGACGCATCAAACTTTACCATTCTTTTAGGATGCATTCTTTAGGGATTCGAACATTTGTCCATAAATGAAACACACGTGCATGGATTAATATGAAACTCGGTACACTCATAGATCACATCAGGCCAAACAACTTTCGTGCTCTAAGTTTTACGACAGTTGAACGGAAGTCGGGAATTATGTTTTTTTTTTTAAATAATTGTCCTAGAAAAACATCAAATTACAACCCATGCTGTTACCAATCACCACCAAACTTCGATGTGCATGAAGTCAAGACATTGAGGATGCTATATTCCGGACGGATTTTTGATATCTCGAACGGTTTGGCCGTGGCGGATTTTTTGACTAAAAAAGGACACATAAAGTGTGTTATAACTTGGTTAGTTTTACTGACAGTTACAAAACTTGCCGTGTATATTGTTCTATTCAAGCCAAACAACTTTCTAATTAACAATAATAAGCTCAAACCCACAGAAAGTCAGATATTGTAGTTTGAATATGATCATGCTCTTTCTAAACCTAGGCCTGTCACACAGTCTGTGTGTGTGTGTGTGTGTGTAGGGGGAGGGGGCTTAATCATTTCACTGTGTGTCTGGCCTGCTAAAGTAAATAC
>JAQIUQ010000273.1:0-95000 GCA_030378365.1 Hybognathus amarus | reverse complement strand
AAATCAAACACACGTGCATGGATTAATATGAAACTCGGTACACTCATAGATCACATCAGGCCAAACAACTTTCGTGCTCTAAGTTTTACGACAGTTCAGACGGAAGTCGGGAATTATGTTTTTTTTTTTTAAATAATTGTCCTAGAAAAACATCAAATTACAACCCATGCTGTTACCAATCACCACCAAACTCGGTGTGCATGAAGTCAAGACATTGAGGATGCTATATTCCGGACGGATTTTTGATATCTTGGAACGGTTTGGCCGTGGCGGATTTTTTTGACTAAAAAAGGACACATAAAGTGTGTTATAACTTGGTTAGTTTTACTGACAGTTACAAAACTTGCCGTGTATATTGTTCTATTCAAGCCAAACAACTTTCTAATTAACAATAATAAGCTCAAACCCACAGAAAGTCAGATATTGTAGTTTGAATATGATCATGCTCTTTCTGAGCCTAGGCCTGTCACACAGTCTGTGTGTGTGTGTGATTGAGTCTTTTGACACACAGTCTCTGTGTGTGTGTGTAGGGGGAGGGGGCTTAATAATTTCACTGTGTGTCTGGCCTGCTAAAGTAAATACATTTCTTAAGCCTGGTATTTTTTAAATAAGTTTTTGTTTTTATTTTTTTATAAGTAAAGACATATAACCTGTTTAATTGTAGTGCATTGACAATAGTTTTATATAATTAGTGTATTAATTAAATTAACTTGGTCCATAAATCAAAAAGGAAGTGTGTTAAAACTTCTGCATACATTAACTGATCTTGATGAAACTTCAGCAGTGTGTTCGTTGTAAGAGGCCGATCACATGGATGTGACTATTGTGAGTCAAATATATAGCGCCACCAACTGGCAGCAGAAAGTGTTTCACTTGCAAAATGCTTTGAAATCACACTCTTACTTTTACCCGATTTGCTTCAAACTTCATCTGTATAATGTAAACACACGCCAGATGAAGAGCTGTGAAAGCATTATTCAATATCTAAGATAATGTTGCCATAGCAACGCATCAAACTTTAACATTCCTTTTTTTTTGATGATTTTGAGTCTCTTAGCGGCTTTTGGGGCCCTTAATGGGTTTGAAAACTCTTGAAACTTTGCACACAGGTCAGATCCCACAGCCATCAGAGCCGGGAAGATGGTACCCGGGTGTGGCAAGGGGGCTAGACAGCGCCCCCTGGAACGGGGTCCAAAAACTTGGTCCATAAATCAAACACGCTTGCATGTAATAATATGAAACTCAGTACACATGTTGATCTCATCGTTTCATATATTCATATATTCTCCTCAAGCCGGACAACTTTCTAATTTACACTCATGAGCTAGGACCCACAGAAAGTCAGATATTTTGGTTTGAAAATGTTGAGTGTCTCTCTGAGCCTACACTTCTGTATGGCAAGCCCTTTTAACATTTAAAAGCTAAGTTTGACTATTCGTAATTAACATTGTAGATATCAACAACGTCTTTCTAGTCGTAATTACATTTTGGATAGTTTGTATTATCATTTAAGATATCTGTAACGTAATTGTGACTAGTCGAAACGACAGATAGAGTATGGCAAGCCGTTTTAACATTTAATCATTTTAACCTACTAGTCTCTATTTTCATGCTACTAGTACTTATTTTTTAGATACTAGTATCTATTCCATTAAGTACTAGTACTTATTCATTAGCTACTAGTGCTTATTCTTTAGATACTAGTGCCTTTTCTTTAGATACTAGTGTTTATTCTTTAGGTACTAGTACCTTTTTAAAGATACTAGTACTTATTCATTAGACACTAGTCCTTATTTATTAGATACTAGTACTTATTCATTAGATGCTAGTCCTTATTCATTACATACCAATGCTTATTAATTAGTTACTAGTACTTATTCATTAGATGCTAGTACCTATTAAATAGATACTAGTACTTATTCATTAGACACTAGTACTTATTTCAATGGTGACTAGTAACTATTCTTTTGTTACTAGTCACATTTTTTCCAGTGACTTCTATGGTGATCTGTCATTCAGATATCAACTATTCAGTTCTGACTAGTATGTTAGTATGTATTCCAATTGTGGAATACATACTAGTATGTATTCCAAAGCAGGGGTTACGTTTTTGCACGTCGTAAGAATAACCCTAAAGGCACCAAGGTGGCGGTGCCACCGGCTTTATGTGTGTGTGTGTGTGTGTGTATATATATATATATATATATATATATATATATATAAATATAGCTGCGAGCAGCGATGGAAGGGCCAAAGCCGGCGGTCCGCCATCCCGGTGCCTTTAGGCACCGGGGTTGCGGTGCCACCGGCTTGGGCCCGCAATCGGCTGCTCGCAGCTATATATATATTTATTTATTTTATTTTTTTTTTTTTCTTTTTCTAGCGACTATTCGGGCACTTTTGGGGCCCTTAACATGCTCGAAAACTCTTGAAACTTTGCACACGGGTCAGAACCCAGCGGCCATCAGAGCCGGGCTGAAGCTGGTACCCGGGCGTGGCAGGGCGGCTCGTCAGCGCCCCCTGGAATGGGGTCCGAACACCTGGTCCATAACTCAAACACACTTGCATGTAATAATATGAAACTCGGTACACATGTCGATAGCAGAATTTCATCTATACCTCGCGTTCTTACTTTTACCCCAGCCCAACAGGAAGTTGGCTATTGAGGTTTTTTTGTAAAACACACGCAATGAACTTTTAAATACTCCTCCTAGAGCTCTGATCCAAATTCGACGAAACTCGGTCAGCGTGAAGTCAAGACATTGAGGATGAAAGTTTGTGTGGGGATTTTTGATATCTCGAACGGTTTGGCCGTCGCGAGGAAACGAAACTATGGCGAGAAACGTGAAACAGGAAGTGTGTCATAACTTCAGCATACATTAACTGATCTGGATGAAACTTCAGCAGTGCGTTCGCTGTAAGAGGACGATCACATGGATGTGACTATTGTGAGTCAAAGTTATAGCGCCACCAACTGGCAGCAGGAAGTGTGTCACTTTCAAAATGCTTTGAAATCACCCTCTTATTTTTACCCGATTTGCTTCAAACTTCATCTGTATAATGTACATACACGGCAGATGAAGACCTATGAATGGATTCTTGATATCTTTGAAACTGTTGCCGTGGCGACGCATCAAACTTTACCATTCTTTTAGGATGCATTCTTTTAGGATTCGAACATTTGTCCATAAATCAAACACACGTGCATGGATTAATATGAAACTCGGTACACTCATAGATCACATCAGGCCAAACAACTTTCGTGCTCTAAGTTTTACGACAGTTCAGAACGGAAGTCGGGAATTATGTTTTTTTTTTTTAAATAATTGTCCTAGAAAAACATCAAATTACAACCCATGCTGTTACCAATCACCACCAAACTCGATATGCATGAAGTGAGACATTGAGGATGCTATATTCCGGACGGATTTTTGATATCTCGAACGGTTTGGCCGTGGCGGATTTTTTTGACTAAAAAAGGACACATAAAGTGTGTTATAACTTGGTTAGTTTTACTGACAGTTACAAAACTTGCCGTGTATATTGTTCTATTCAAGCCAAACAACTTTCTAATTAACAATAATAAGCTCAAACCCACAGAAAGTCAGATATTGTAGTTTGAATATGATCATGCTCTTTCTGAGCCTAGGCCTGTCACACAGTCTGTGTGTGTGTGTGTGTGTGTAGGGGGAGGGGGCTTAATCATTTCACTGTGTGTCTGGCCTGCTAAAGTAAATACATTTCTTAAGCCTGGTATTTTTTAAATAAGTTTTTATTTTTATTTTTTTATAAGTAAAGGCATATAACCTGTTTAATTGTAGTGCATTGACAATAGTTTTATATAATTAGTGTATTATTTAAATTAACTTGGTCCATAAATCAAAAAAGTAAGTAAATAAATCAAAAAGGAAGTGTGTTAAAACTTCTGCATACATTAACTGATCTTGATGAAACTTCAGCAGTGTGTTCGTTGTAAGAGGTCGATCACATGGATGTGAGTCAAATATATAGCGCCACCAACTGGCAGCAGAAAGTGTTTCACTTTCAAAATGCTTTGAAATCGCACTCTTACTTTTACCCGATTTGCTTCAAACTTCATCTGTATAATGTAAACACACGCCAGATGAAGAGCTGTGAAAGCATTATTCAATATCTAAGATAATGTTGCCATAGCAACGCATCAAACTTTAACATTCCTTTTTTTTTGATGATTTTGAGTCTCTTAGCGGCTTTTGGGGCCCTTAATGGGTTTGAAAACTCTTGAAACTTTGCACACAGGTCAGATCCCACAGCCATCAGAGCCGGGCTGAAGATGGTACCCGGGTGTGGCAAGGGGGCTGACAGCGCCCCCTGGAACGGGGTCCAAAAACTTGGTCCATAAATCAAACACGCTTGCATGTAATAATATGAAACTCAGTACACATGTTGATCTCATCGTTTCATATATTCATATATTCTCCTCAAGCCGGACAACTTTCTAATTTACACTCATGAGCTAGGACCCACAGAAAGTCAGATATTTTGGTTTGAAAATGTTGAGTGTCTCTCTGAGCCTACACTTCTGTATGGCAAGCCCTTTTAACATTTAAAAGCTAAGTTTGACTATTCGTAATTAACATTGTAGATATCAACAACGTCTTTCTAGTCGTAATTACATTTTGGATAGTTTGTATTATCATTTAAGATATCTGTAACGTAATTGTGACTAGTCGAAACGACAGATAGAGTATGGCAAACCGTTTTAACATTTAATCATTTTAACCTACTAGTCTCTATTTTTCATGCTACTAGTACTTATTTTTTAGATACTAGTATCTATTCCATTAAGTACTAGTACTTATTCATTAGCTACTAGTGCTTATTCTTTAGATACTAGTGCCTTTTCTTTAGATACTAGTGTTTATTCTTTAGGTACTAGTACCTTTTTAAAGATACTAGTACTTATTCATTAGACACTAGTCCTTATTTATTAGATACTAGTACTTATTCATTAGATGCTAGTCCTTATTCATTACATACCAATGCTTATTAATTAGTTACTAGTACTTATTCATTAGATACTAGTACCTATTAAATAGATACTAGTACTTATTCATTAGACACTAGTACTTATTTCAATGGTGACTAGTAACTATTCTTTTGTTACTACTAGTCACATTTTTTCCATTGACTTCTATGGTGATCTGTCATTCAGATATCAACTATTCAGTTCTGACTTAGTATGTTAGTATGTATTCCAATTGTGGAATACATACTAGTATGTATTCCAAAGCAGGGGTTACGTTTTTGCACGTCGTGCAGAATAACCCTAAAGGCACCAAGGTGGCGGTGCCACCGGCTTTATATATATATATATATACGTGTGTGTGTGTGTGTGTGTGTATGTGTGTATATATATAGCTGCGAGCAGCGATGGAGGCCAAAGCCGGCGGTCCCGCCATCCCGGTGCCTCCTAGGCACCGGGGTTGGGTGCCACCGGCTTGGGCCCGCAGTGCGCTGCTCGCAGCTATATTTTACTATTTTTATTATTATTATTATTCTTTATTAGCGACGCACTTGGGCACTTTTGGGGCCCTTAACATGCTCAAAGCTCTTGAAACTCTGCACACGGGTCAGAACCCGCGGCCATCAGGGCCGGGATGAGGATGGTACCCGGGCGTGGCAGGGAGGCTCGACAGCGCCCCCTGGAACGGGGTCCGAACACTTGGTCCATAACTCAAACACGCTTGTATGTAATAATATGAAACTTCGGTACACATGTCGATCTCATCGTTTCATATATACTTCATACTCTTACTTTTTACCCCAGCCCAACAGGAAGTCGGCTATTTGGGGTTGTTTTAAAACACACACAATGGAATTTTAAATACTCCTCCTAGAGAATTGAGACACACGGCACGAAACTCGGTCAGCATGAAGTCAAGACATTGAGGATGAAAAGTTTGCAAGGGGATTTTTGATATCTCGAACAGCTTTGGCCATGGCGAGGAAACGAAATTTATGGCGAGAAACGTGAAACAGGAAGTGTGTTATAACTTCAGCATACATTAACTGATCTTGATGAAACTTCAGCAGTTTGTTCGTATGTAAGAGGCCGATCACATGGATATGACTATTGTGAGTCAAAGTTATAGCGCCACCAACTGGCAGCAGGAAGTGTGTCACTTTCACAATGCTTTGAAATCAACCTCTTATTACAACCTCCAAAAGTCGGGTTGTTAGTTTTTTCTACAGTTACAAAAATCGGTATGTATATTGTACTCCTCAAGCCGGACAACTTTCTAATTGACACTCATTAGCTAGGTCCCACAGAAAGTCAGATATTTTTGTTTGAATGTGGTCATGCTCTCTCTGAGCCTACGTCTCTCTCTCTGTCTCTGTGTGTGTGTGTGTTTGTAGGGGGAGGGGGCTTAACCATTTCACTGCTGTGTGTTGGCCTGCATAAAAAAATACATTTCTTAAGCCTGGTATGTTTTAAAAAAGTTTTTATTTTAATTTTGTATAAGTAAAGGCATAATATAACCAGTTTAATTGTAGTGCATTGACAATAGTTTTATATAATTAGTTTATTAATTAAATTAACTTGGTCCATAAACTTGATCTGAAAATTTGGTCCATAAATCAAACACACTTGCATGTAATAATATGAAACTCGGTACACTTATAGATTACATCAGGTCAAACAGCTTTCGTGCTCTAAGTTTTTACCGACAGTTCAAATGGAAGTTGGGAATTATGGGTTGTTTGAAAAATCTCATAGGAGAAATACATCAAATTACAACGCATGTGTTTACCAATCACCACCAAACTCGGTGTGCATGAAGTCAAGACATTGAGGATGCTCAATTCCGGACGGATTTTTGATATCTCGAACGGTTTGGCCGTGGCGAGGAAATTAATTTTATGACTAAAAAAGGACACATAAAATGTGTTATAACTTTGCTCGTTTTACCTATAGTCACAAAACTTGCCATGTATATTGTTCTTGTCAAGCCGATCAACTTTCAAATTAACAGTAAGAAGCTCAGACCAAAAGAAAGTCAGATATTGTAGTTTGAATGTGTATTTTGTCTCTCTCTTGTCTCTTGTCTGTCTCTGTGAGGGAGGGAGGAGGGGGGGTGGGTTGCTGGTGTCTGTGTTTATGTGTTGTGTGTGTGTGTGTGTGTGTGTGTGTGTGGCTGACTGTAGATTTTTCCTGCAAGTCCTTGTCTTTTTGCATAACAACTTTGTATTTTTTTAAATGACAAAATATGCATATAACCCTAATCTTTTAAATGTATAGTTTGGTTTAAATAAAAGTAAGATAAATTGGTAAACTACAAATTGGTAATTGAAGCTGAATGAATTTAAATCCTCCCAAAGCTGGGGCTACATTTTTGCACATCGTGCAGAATAACCCTAAAGGCACCAAGGTGGCGGTGCCACCGGCTTTATATGTGTATATATATATATATATATATATGTGTATATATATATATAGTTATATATATATATATATATATATATATATGTGTCTTAGTGCTGCCAAACGATTAAAATATTTAATCGCGATTAATTGGCATTAATGTCATAGTTAACTCACGATTAATCGCACATTTTTATCTATTCTTAATGTCTTTTGATTTCTTTTTGTTAAATTTTTTTCTCATTTTAATGCTCTTATCAACATGGAAAAGTGGATTGGCTTGTTTAGTGCAAATGTTTTTTTTTATTATTATTATTGAAAATAACATTGGAATAGTGTTCACATTCACTCTAACATATATAGCCTAAATAATCTCTCACACAATGTAACACTGTCCATCAATAAAAGGGTGAAAGAAATACTGACGAGGTCCTGATATTGACGAGGGGGTGGAGAATTTGCATCATCTGTGTGTTGTGTGTGTGTGTTTGCTTGGCCATCATCAAGTGGTGTTTCAGACTGGACGTGCTGCGATGATGATAGCTCAGTTCATAATGACAAAACACAGAGATCGCTTTGGTCTTGTCAATGGGACAATTTGGCAACTTTTTAAAAGTAAACTTTACATTCAGAATCTCATTGGCATCCAATTCGGCGTCTCGCACTCGTCATCCACTCAAAGCATAACTTTACTATTTGGCCGGCTCGCAAGCTGAAACGAGTGTGTGCGGCACAAAACGTCCTCGCGCTGCGCTCTGAAACCCATTCATGTCAATGGCTTGCGCCGCGCGAGGACGTTTCGTTGCTTCTTCGACCAAAGCGCAAGCGGACTAACGTTAGCTAGACCGGAAACAAACAACAGGCACGCCGCACACACTCGTTTCGGGCTTGCGAGCCGGCTTTGAGTGGATAACGAGCGCGAGACGCTGAAATGGATCAGGACGCATGCTGCATCCTTTTGCAAAAGTATGTGAAAAAACTACAAAGTTTGCTAGGACAAAAAGACCGTTAATCGCGCGATTAAAAAAATTAACGCCGTTAAAATGGGTTTGCGTTAACGCCGTTAATAATGCGTTTAACTGACAGCCCTAATATACATATATATATATATATATAGCTGCGAGCAGCGATGAAGGGCCAAAGCCGGCGGTCACGCCACCCCGGTGCCTTTAGGTAACTAGAGGCACCGGGGTTGCAGTGCCACCGGCTTGGGCCGGCGATCGACTGCTCGCAGCTATATTTTAAAGTTGCGATCTGCTTCATGTTTAGTAACAGTTTCTTGTTGAATTTTGAATTTGTGGAGAATTCTGGAAGCTGTCTTCCGTGAAAATGCGCAGCACAGAGAGCTAGATTCCGATCGTCATTTTCAGGAACATAATCAAACATAAATTGTATGCATTGTTGTTCAGAAGTACAGTGTCCTGATGGGAAGTTCGAACACAGAAGACCTGACAGCTAGATGAACACAACTCACTTCGACATGCTGCAGAAATATGAGTCATGCCCGTTTCTGCATATTCCGGAGGGAGGGGTTGATGCAAATGTGTGGGTTAGTGACGTACCATAACCCAGCTGTAGTCCCAGATCGAGTCGTTTTTGTAGGCAATTATACTTCCTGATTTTTAAAAGACGATATCTCTGCTTACTTTCAGGCTGCAAATTTGCAGATACTGTTCATGCACCAACAGCAACATTACACACTATTTAAATGAAAAAAGTAAAATCGCAGTCAACCCGCCTTTAACACTTTCTTTAAATAAGATTATTTTCATCCTACTCAAAGAAACGATGTGAACTTGATAATAGTCTGGCTTGACTTACTGATGCATAAACAGTATCAAAGAACGATATTGAGAGAAAGATGAACTTACCTTTCTCCTAGCCATACAAAACTTTGGGAGTTGAGTCAGGCATTTCCAGAGAAATATAATGGTAACACTTTACAATACGTGTGCACTAATATGCATTAATTCATGCTTAACTAATGCACAGATAATCATGAGTTAATGTATAACTAATGAAGAACTAAACCATTAATTAATGATTACTGCATCAGCAACTAATAAAGAGTCTATATGATTAATACATTAAGTAATACATGAATTGCTATTAATTCACTGTGTCATTGTGTATTAATTCCTTAATAACTTATTTTATTAACTAATAGTGTAAATTAATGTGTTAATTACCACAATTAGTCATAGCTATGCACTTCAACTTCCAGTTGTCTGCCTTAATTAATCATTAGCTAATGATTTGCAAAGGTATCATTATGTTATGACTTTACTTGTTGAGGCACATCATTATTAACTAGTCATTTAGTAATTGTAGTAATTTGCACATGAATTTGCATTAACAATTAATAATTAATTAATCATGTATTAATGCATATTAGTGTACCTGTCATATTATCTGAAAGTTGACAATACAAGGCTTTGGCTCATTCTGGTAATTAACAATTAATTAACACTATTAGTTAAAAAAATGAGTTATTATGGAATTAATCCACAATTACATATTTAATTAATAACAATTCATGTATGAACTAATACATTAACCTTACATACTCTTAATTAGTTCCTAATGTGGTAATCATTAATGAATAGCTTAGATAATCATAAGTAACACATTAATTCAGTATTATCTGTGCATTAGTTAAGCATGAATTAATGCTTATTAGTGCACACGTATTGTAAAGTGTTACCAATATAATTAACCCATTGTTTCTTTAGAGGCGCTGATGAAGGAACTAAAAAAAACTTTTGTGTTCATTTGTACATCCGAACACTGAGCAACTGCCATGCTTCGGCTCGTTTGCAAGCCATGATATTTCTCGAAAAAAAAATCTATTCTCAAATTCTGCGCGTGTTCGTACTCCCTGTTCCTAGCTCGTTTTCTCATGATACGGTCTCTGGGCGGGCAAGAGCAGAGAAAGGGGAGTAACCTTTCCCCTATATGACGTTATATAGGGGGAGATTCTACATAGGCGCGTCTGAGATGCAGACGGATGCAGAGAAGAGAAAATAGCCAAAACTCGGTTTACACCGATTGAAAATTCTAGATACGCGAGGACCAAATACAGTCTAGGGGAACTCATATTAATGTTAAAAAACCTCAGAAAATGAAAATTTCATGTCAGGGGACCTTTAAGTACATCACTATTGACATCTGAGTAGTTTTGTCCTGAGAAAAATGACGTTTGTCAGGTCCAGTTTGTATCCAGCCTCTCACGGGGATTTCAGATGCCCCAACACCTGTGATGAGAAGACCAACGCCTGGGAAGAGACGACTCAACGTTGGCGATATGTTATGGCTCCATTTTATATATATTTATATCTAATATTTATATATAAACAATATGAATGTGAGCCAGAGGAGAACTGGCCCCCGACTGAGCCTGCAGGTTCTCCCAAGGTTTTTCTCCATCCAATCTGATGGAGTTTTGGTTCCTTGCCACTGTTGCCTTGCTTTGCCTTGCTTTTGGCTTGCTTAGTTGGGGTTATTTATTATTTAATATTTAACAATATTATTGATCTGTGTTGTACTACTTTCATGTTATCACTGTGAAGCTGCTTTGACACAATCTGTATTGTAAAAAGCGCTATATAAATAAATGTGACTTGACTTGACTTTTGACTAGTAGTTCCTTAACTTGTGTGTCCAAACCACTTAATTGTAAGTGTAACGACTGAGACAAATGAGACAAAATTATTTGTTATATTTAATATATTTATATATTTTTGTTACATATCTCTAAAACTTACTCTAGGATCTATGGTCCCAACCTCCCAACAAGGGCAAGAAGGGTCTTGGCTCACAATGACTACGAATCGAAATAAGTTGGTTTTATTGCTGTTAGAAATGTTCGGTAACACTTTACTTGAAGGGGTGTGCATAAGGCTGTCATGACACTGTCATAAACATGACAACACCTGTCATGAACATGAAGGAGTCTTTATGAATGTTTATGACTGTTGTCATTAAGTGTGATTCGTAAAATATGACACACTTTAATGCAAAGTTGACATTGTTTAAAATGTCTTTGTTATGACAGTTCTACATTAACCAAGACAAAAATGTCTTTGTCATGACAACTTGACATTAACCAAGACAAAAATGTCTTGATTATGACAACTTGACATTAACAAAGACAGAAATGTCTTTGTTATGACAACTTGACATTAACCAATAAATCATAACTAGTCCAATGTGTTCCACTTTACTTGAGGTAAAGGGAAATATTAATGACACTGTTGTTAAAGCATTTGACAGTCTAATGACCCTTAATGACATCTTTATAACTAGTACAATGTGTTCCACTTTACTTGAGGACAAGTCAAATATTCATGTCACAGTTATAATGGTGTCATGACAACCAAAGTTAAAACCAACCATAACATATGATAGGGTAAAGTAATGTTAACACATTACAGGTTAACAGGTTATGATTTCTTGGTTATGTCAAGTTGTCATAATCAAGACATTTTTGTCTTGGTTAATGTCAAGTTGTCATGACAAAGACATTTTTGTCTTTGTTAATGTCAAGTTGTCATAGCAAAGACATTTTAAACAATGTCAACTTTGCGTTTAAAGTGTCATAATTTACCGAATGACATTTAATGACAACAGTCAAAAACATTCATAAAGACTCCTTCATGTTCATGACAGGTGTTATATCATGTTTATGACAGTGTCATGTCAGTCTTATGCACACCCCTTTAAATAAAGTGTTACCGAAATGTCATCTAAATCGACAACATGTTAGACCCTATATCGACTAAGCTACTAAAAGAGATGCTTCCAGAGGCCATAGATCCTTAATATCATTAATTCGTTGTTGTCATAAGGATAGGTAACAAAAACTTTTAAGCTGGGTATGATTAAACCGCTTGTTAAACCGCAAATTAATCCTACATAATTAATTACAGGGCGATCTCGAATCTACCTTTTCTGTCAAAGATACTAGAAAAGGCAGTATCATCACAACGATGTTCCTTTTTAGAAAGAAATGGTATCTGTGAGGGTTTTAAAACAGGATTTTGACCATATCATAGTACTGAGACAGCTCTCATTAGAGTCACAAATGATTTGCTCCTATCATCCGATTGTGGTAGTATCTCTCTATTAGTGTTACTCGATCTTAGTGCTGCATTTGACACTATCGACCACAACATTCTTTTAAATAGACTCGAAAATTCAACGTATTCTCATCCCAAGGTGTCATCTTAACTGATAATTTTGATGCAATTTTTTATGCTTCAATATCTGACACTTTAGGCACCCTTTAGCGTCAGTTACATGAGCACGACCCTTAGGGCGTTATCTGACTGACGCTAAAGGTAAAGTGTCAGTTAGATGACGTGGGTAGGTTTAGGTCTAGGGTAGAGTAAGGGTTAGACGCAATCCTCAGGGCGTCATCTAACTCACACTAAAGGGTGCCTAAAGTGTCAGATATTGTTAGATGTCAGTTAGATGATGCCTTGGGATGAGAATGGGCTGGAAAATAATGTTGGCATTAGTGGAATTGCACTAGCATGGTTTAAATCATACTTGTTTGTATAGGAAGATATGTCTTATTAGTCAAAAGTTCAGTATGGTGTACCACAAGGCTCAGTACTAGGACCATTTCTGTTCACTCTGTACATGCTAACCTTAGTAGATATCATTAGAAAGCATGGCATTAGTTTTTACTGTTATGCTGATGATACTTAGCTCTATATTTATTCACACCCTAGTGAAACTTACCAATCCACAAAATAAACAGAATATAGCTGATAGAAAAAAACCTGAATGACTAGCAATATCCTACTACTTAAAAAAAAAAAAAGATTCTAATTATTGGACAAAAAACGTCCTCACATAATAACCAAGAATACTTGATCTCAAGAATACCAGAATATTTGATGGCTGCTCTGTCAAGTCTTCGTCATCAGGTAGGAACCTGGGTGTGCTCTTTGATACCAATCTTTCATTTGAAAGTCATGTGTCTAGTATCTATATAACCGCATTTTTTTTTTCATCTTAAAAATATATCTAAATTATGTCATATGCTCTCAATTAAAAATGCAGAACAATAAGTTACATACGTTCATGAGATCAAGGCTAGATTATTGTAATGCTCTACTGGGTGTGTCACGATTCTATGTTTTTGAGTTCAGTTTTGAGATCTTGTTTCCACCTGTCTTTTGTGATTTTGGTGTAGTCCTGTTAGAGTTTCCCGCTTTGTTTAATTAGTAATTCCCGTCACCTGTGTTCTGTTAATTATCCCATCAGTCCATGTTCATTTAAGCCCTGTGTTTTACCTGAGTGTTGGTTGATCGTCGTCTTTGAATGGTTCAGTGTGCATTGATTTCCTGAAGTTAAGTTTGAAAATAAATAAACTATACTGCAGTTCTGTGTCCTCAGTCTATAGTCACCTGCAAAACCCTGACAGAACGATCAACTAAAACAAAAACCAAGAATGAGCCGAAGGAGGAAGAAAAATGAGGTGAAACCAATGCACAAACCTATCCTTTTCCAAGAGGAACGCTCACTCGAAGAATATGCGGGACTATACTTAGATCTCTACGGTAATGTGATGTTGGATGAAGAGGAACTGACACAAAGTTTCTGGGGTGTATTAAAGGACCCCCTTGCACAACTGATTTTGGTTAAAGATCTAAAGCTCTCATTTCTGGAATTTATGGGCTATGGGCGTGTGGAACGAACTTATGTCATAGAAGATCTCCCACTCCAACAAGTTCCATGCCCGCCAGCGCCTGAGCCCGCTGCCCTGCCCGCTCCAGCGCCTGAGCCCGTTGCCTGCCTGCCAGCGCCTGAGCCCGCTGCCTGCCTGCCAGCGCCTGAGCCCGTTGCCTGCCTGCCAGCGCCTGCAGCCCGTTGCCTGCTCGCCAGAGCCAGTGCCTGCTGTTCTTGAGCCTATGTTTGTTTCTGTTTTTGTGTCAGTCATTGTGACCACTTCTGTTCCCGTTCCTGAGACGGTGTCTGTTCCCGTTCCTGAGCCGGTGTTGTTCCTGAGCCAGTGTCTGTTCCTGTTCCTGAGCCGGTCTTTCTTTCTGTGTTTATGTCAGTCCTTGTTGCCATTGCTGTTCTAGTGGCTGCTGAGCCTGAGCCGTCTGTCTATTCCTGATCCTGAGCCTGTCCTTCTCCCCAAGAAAATTTTGGGGAGGGAGCTATACGCCTTTGCCGTGGCCGGCCAAAGACCCACGGAGGTCTGAAAAAATACCACCATGGCCGCCCGAAGGGGTCCTTGCCACCACGGCCACCTGAAGGGTCCGACAGCTCTGCCCTGGACGCCCGAGGGTCCGACAGCTCCGCCGTGAGCTCTGCCCTGGACGCCCAAGGGTCCGACAGCTCCGCCCTGGACGCCCGAGGGTCCGAGCAGCTCCGCCGTCTGCCATGCCCACAGCCAGCTCCGCCCTGGACGCCCGAGGGTCCGACAGCTCTGTCCCGGACACCCGAGGGTCCAACAGGTCTGCCCTGGATGCCCGAGGGTCTGAAAGCTCCACCCTGGACGCCCGAGGGTCTGACAGCTCTGCCCTGGGCATGCCCACAGCCTGCTCCACCTTGGCCACGCCCACAGCCTGCTCCACCCTGGCCACGCCCACAGCCTGCTCCTCCATGGCCACACCCACAGCCTGCTCCACCATTGCCACGCCCACAGCCTGCTCCACCATGGCCATGCCCACAGCCTGCTCAGCCATGGCCACGTCTACAGCCCGTTCCACCCCAGTTCCCCTAGCTACCAGCTCCACCCTGGAGGCTTCCCGTTCCTGCGCCACCATGCCCACGTCAGCCTCCAGGGCGCCACCCTCCCACTGTCATGGTTCAATAGGTGTGTTCGACATCGGCTGTGGCTGGATGCAACCGATCGGCGAGAGTAGCCGCGTGCAGGAGGGGAGGAGCTGCAAACAGAGACGTGAAGTCGGACACTTTCTGGTTCCCGTAGTGACTGCTAATGTGGTGTTTGCATGCTTTACCACAGCTGAAGTGAAATAGATGCAATATTTGCCAAATTCACTGACATTTTAGACACATTTTCATTCAATACTTTACTGCTTCAAACAGCATCTGTTTGAACTAGAATAAAGTTCAAAATAAGCCTATATTTCAATCACATGTTGTCAAACGTTTTTTAATCAGTTTTATTTGATAAACATGACACAATATAACATCGCGACTACATAAAAAGACTGTTTACTGTTATAAAAAACTGATTTGTGAGCTTTAGTGGAAATAAATGTGTAAGAATAAACAAGAAACGCACGTGATCGTTGTCATGCGGTGAATCCTGGCAAATAGTGGAACAGCTGTGTCGTCATCAGAGCTTGTGCAGCCGCTCTTCAGAAACTGTCACTGGCTGAGTCCTCCGGCTACTCTCGAAACGCTCTTGCGGTAACTTTGATGGCATATGTCACAGTCAGTGGAGTCAGCGCTGCATCAAGTCGGACAAAATTTCTAACCAGTGTGCACTGCTTCAAGTCAACTACCGATCGGTCTGCGCAGAGCTGCATGAAGTCGAACAAGCCTTATGTGTTTGAGTTTTGGTTTAGTCCTGTTAGTTTTTCCCCGCTTTTTTTAATTAGCAATTCCCGTCACCTGTGTTCAGTTAACTATCCCATCTGTCCCTTTTCATGGAAGCCCTGTGTTTTCCCTCAGTGTTGGTTGATTGTCGTCTTTGAATGGTTTTGTGTGCATTGATTTCCGTTTGTTTCCAGAATGTTCCTGTTACAATGTCCGAATGTTCCTGTTAAGTTTGAAAATCAATCAACTATACTGCAGTTCTGTGTCCTTGTCTTCAGTCACCTTCAAAATCCTGACAGGGTGTTTGCCCTGCACATTTAATAAATAAACTACAGATGGTCCAACATGCACGTTGCGAAGAGTTCTTACTAGAACCAGGAAGTTTGACCATATTAGCCCGGTTCTGTCAATGCTGCATTGGCTCCCTATAATACATTGTATACATTTCAATATATTGCTTACAAAGCTCCAAATGGTTTAGCTCCCCAGTACTTGAGCTCAGCTCTTAACGCATTATAGTCCATCAGGTCTATTGCGACTCTCAAAATTCCGACCAACTGATAATGCCTAGAGTATCGAGAAAATCGACGGCTGGTGGGAGATCCTTTTCCTATATAGCACCAAAACTTTTGAACAATCCCTTCCTAACATTGTCTGGGAAGCAAACACAGTCTGTCAGTTAGAATCTAGACTAAAAACACATATCTTTGGCATAGCATACACAACACATTATAGACTTCTATAATTCAAATGTCAGGCTGCATAGTTTAGATCAGCCGGAACCGGGAACACTTTCCATAAATCCTGATGTACTTGGTACATCATAAGAAGGATGCATCTACGCTAATATTAGTTTTTCTGTTTATCTTGAGGTTTACCGCAGTCCGCCGGATCCAGGCCATATCCGGAATCTGATCAAGGACCATCGCCTGGACACAACGACAATGCAGTCCTGAAGTGTCCACTAGTCTCTCCCCTGTGAAAGCCTCCCTCCCTTTACCTCTGTACAGATAAACATTGTCAGGATAATTTAGGTTCACATGGCTACAGATACACGACAAAAATTTCTGTATTATACATTTTTAGGACCAGACATTTAGTTTGTTGAGGTCTGATTTGTGAAGAACGAGTACACACCTACGCACATGTACATTCAAACGCGCATACCTATGTACTGAACGCGTGATGCGCATGTGCGCACCGTCTGCGTTTTTGCGGGTTTGTGTTTGAGGTTTGCACAGAGATAACGAATAATCTTTTGTACCTTCCAACCTATTTCAGGGAGTGTGTTCTCAAGACACCAGGCACAGTTGTTGCTACGGATGGGCGGCCGAAGCGTGTTTAGAAACAATCAATACTGTTAAAAGCGCTGTATAAATGAAGATGACTTGATTCTGAGTTGACCCCAGAGGGTTAACTATTTTAGCCATGAATGTGCATATGACCTCATGTGAGAGGGGATGAGACCCATACTGTATCAACACTGAATCCAGAATCCTCCTCACATCACCTGTGAAACGTTCCCAAGCTTCACCCTTGTGTGAAGCATGGGGTGGATTAAAATACCATAAACAAGAGCAGTTGGTGAGGAATTCTTTGCATCTTTGGGTCTTTCACCATTTTTGAGATTCCCTGTTCTTGAGATTGCAGCTACAAAGTTAGTTCCACAATCTGATTGTTTCACCGTGTCCTTTAATGGCAAAGAATCTAAGTAGTGCATTTATACTGCTGGAAGTGTCAACAGATTCGATTACCACGTTCAAATAAATCATTCCCAATCAACTCGTCACCAAACAATTACATGTCTACCCTATCAGCATGATAGGAAGCATATATAAATATACACTGTCAACTCACCTAACATTCCTTGACAGTTTCAGCATCCCTCCACCACCCCAACTCCTCACTCCTGGCTTATCTTACCACAGTCAGGAATGGGGGGGGGGGGGGGTTGTAGGTTCGGGCCGCATACCGGAGCCCAAGCCTGGACAGCACGCCAACTATGCATTTATTTCTATCTTTATTTGCAAGTGTGACCTCATGAAATAAGTGAACAGAATGGCCCCGCGTTTGCTCTCTGCATGATCTCCTCTTGTACAATGAATTGAGAAAGCACCAAACACATCCAAGCCAACATAAAGAAAAGGTGGTGATGGCATGAGATGCTCCTCTGAAGGATCGACATTTTCTTGACTCTCTGTATTCCCACACTACTTCCTACATACAACACACTTATGTATGATACTACTAATAGATCTACTTCCATTAATTAGCCAGAATCCTGCAGTGCGTAGAGCTCCTTCAGTGAAAAGGCGGTACTTGATGTTTCGCAGCTTGATCAGTGGAAGTGACGAATTAGTAAGGTGCAGATATAGATGTAGTGCCATCTCACACTGAACACCGGTGCATGTGTTAGACATGCACCATAACATTCTGTAAATATTTCCCCAGACAACAAGTAGTGTAGTAGTTCCCATAACAAGTAGTTCCCATAACCTTTTCATGTGATCAGATGATTCTTGTCAAGCCACCTAATAAGAAGGTCAAGATCTTCATCAACTGTCAGGCCTAAACCCTCTGTGGCTCCAACAAAGGCAGATTTCCATGCTCTAAGACTCTCACGTCTGTCATCAGAACTTAACAAGACTTGCTTTTAAAAGCTCACAACGTGCTATATAGTTTGCTGAGTCTAACATACCTGAGGCTTCTGGCTGGTGAAACGGAACTAAATGTGCCCATGCTGAGATATGTACTCTGAGAGAATCACTCCACTTTGCTATGTGAAGACACAGAGAAGCTTGCACTGGGAATAATTGTTGTCAATTGATGCTACAGCTGCTTATACTACTTCTGCCTGGCCAATAGCAGCAGCTTGTTCCTTTCATGTTGGAGCACCTCACAATCTGCCTCCATTTCGGCCTTGTCTAGTTTATGGGTCATTTAATTTTGTCCAGTTTGATTGCATTCTCTTTCTTTACATACAGTACAGAAGCTCAAGCTGCTTTGTTTGAGCCCATGCAGTGGGTGCTGCCATGCTAGCTGACATCTTTGATGACTGCTATGATCATGAGAATTGTGATGATTGTGATGAATGGGAGCATTTTTGAGCCCACCTCAGAAGCTTGGTCTACTGTGCTCATGGTTTCCTCTGCATTTTTCACTGCAGTGACTGTAAGCTTCTCATCGTGGTTCATAGTAAAAATGTGACTCAGGCCCGTCTCCAAGGGGGGCATTGGGGGGCAATGCCAATCCCCCCCCCCACCCACCCCACTGACTTATTGTTCCCACTCCAGATTCTAGATATCATTTGTGACCATTTTAATTCTCCCTCACTAAGCGGTGTCAGCAGAACTTATGTGACGGTCAGGAACAGTAATCTCTACAACGGCAGAAAAGCATAACACATTGCATATTCAGAAATTATTCAGAAAATTCATTGTTCAATGAATGATTACACAGAATGTAACTTGAAATATATTCAAAAATGACTGTTAAAACATCCCAAAACAGCGCCCAAATCTTGCAAAGACCTACCTCATTATTTAATCAAATACAATAGCCAATGGCAAGTCTCCAGCAGCAGACCTTTCAATATGTTATTTTTGTGTTAGTAGTAGTTATTTATTCAAATTACAATATGCATTTTTTTGTAAGTGTATCTGTCACACAGCTGTGCTGTGCATTACATGAATATCAGAATAAAAATTTGGCGGTTTTGTAAGCCTACAACAAAATTATTGATATAAGGAAGTTCTTCGAAGATTTGTCTAATTGACAAAGACGACTATCTAACGAAAAACAATGTCAGCGGAGACAACTCTGGAGCTATGGTAGGAATGGAGAATTTGTTTAATGAGACAAATGTTTAAGTTCACAGTGTAGACAGAGCCAGCGGGTGTAATTATGAATCGGCCTAATAGTGACGTGATCGCTGCCGCTGTGACTGGGCCAAAATCTGCAGGCCATTGATGATTTTCGAAATGAAAGACCGAATCAGAACATTTTACAGCGAGACCCTGCTTGTTTGTTTAATAATAAAAATCGTTCTTTTGTGTCTTTATGGTATCAGACTCGTGACTGGCTTGAATATAGTGTCAAAGCTGATGCAGCATTCTGCTTCCCATGTCGAGTTTTCAATAGTTTGCACGGCATAGTAGACTCGGCTTTCACAGTTAAAGGGTACCGAGACTGGAAGCATGGCGCTGAAAAAGACAAGGGATTCCATAAACACGCAAATTCAAAAGAACATTTGACATGTCTGGCAAGATGGAAAGAACACCAGATGCGCATGGATAGTGGAAGGGAAATTTCCACACTTAATTCTGATCAGCTAAGCAGAAAGTCGTTACTACGTGTCTGCTCTCATTGATGTTGTGGGATTTCTCGCAGAAAATCAGTTACCTTTCAGAGGGAGCTGTGGTGCGTTTGATGACATGGCAGAGGATGGTATTGGTCTTTTTCTCTCCATGTTGAATTATACTTTTAAGAAAGACCCTACATTGTCTGAAATAATAAAACACTTCCTCCCTAATGCAAGCTACACAAGTCTGAATATGCAAAATGAACTGATCGCCATAATGTAACGTTGTGACTGATGCCATTGTCTAAGAGGTGGGCGATTCTTGGTATACTATTAAAGTGGATGGGACATGGGACCCCACTGGATGTGAGAACATATCTATAGTATACCTATCTATATCTATATTTGCTTCGAGTCTGCATTACATGACACAACAGAACATCTACTAACAATAGCTACAGCAGATGCTGGTGATGCCAACACACTGACAAACAAAATTATGGAAGAACTGGCAAAAGCCGGATTGAACATGTCACAAATTTTAAGTCAGGTGTATGATTGAGCTTCTGTTATGGCTGGAAAGAATGGCAGTGTGCAGATACTACTCCAAGAAAAGCTGGGCCGAGAAATCCCATATGTTCATTGCATGAACCATCAGCTGCACCTGGTGGTTGTGAACACTTTGACAGCAGAGAAAGCAGTCACCGATTTTTTTGATGTATGTTCCACCCTGTACAGATTCTTTCAGAAGCCTACTGTTTTCGGCGCAGTACAAAGGTGAGCGTTAAAGCAACTTCTTAGAGCAGAGATGGACAGGACATAAATCAACAGTATCTGCGATCATTAAGTCTTTCAATGAAATTATTTCTTTGCTTTCGGAGATCGACGCAGAGCGCACATATGGTGCTGATGTGAGGATGGAGGCCATTGGGCTTTTGAGGGAAATTTCTCAGCCTGCGTTTATGTTCATTGCACACTTTGTAAAGACAGTGTTGATGTTGCTGGATGGCCCAAACAAGCTTTTGCAAAGTGAGGACATTGACCTGTTGACTGGGTTGGAACTGGTCACGAGTGCCACTAAGTGTATGAGTGAACTCCGCTGTGAGACCAAGTTCACAGAGCAGTGGAATGCGGTCACCGCCACCGATTTGGCTGTTACTTCCTCACCTTCAAAATGGCCAGCGCACACTAAATAAGAATTTACACTAGTATTTAGTTGAAGAAACAACAGGACAAAGAGACAATGACAAACCAGAGCTACAGAGGCTTTATTACAGTGCACTTGACACACTTCTTGGAGAAATCAACCATCACTTCGGTGAGCACAACACACCCCAGATAGCATGTAACCATTGAAACAATGTTGAGTCAGTGTTGATGTGTCAACGCTGGTTACATTGAAATGACGTTAGGAAGTGATGTTGATTTAGCATCACTCTTGCACCCTCAGTTAATATTGAAATAATGTTCAGATTTCACCCACAAATCAATGGTGTTAATATTTCTTCAACATTACAAAATGATGTTGTTTCAATGTCACTTTTGCACTCTCAGTTAATGTTGAAGTAATGTTGAGATTTCAACCAAAAATCAATGGTGTTAATATTGATTCAACATTACAAAGTGATGTTGATTTAGCATCACTCTTGCACCCTCAGTTAATATTGAAATAATGTTCAGAATTCAACCAAAAATCAACGGTAATAGTATTGATTCAACATTACAAAGTGATATTTTATCAACATCACATTTGCACCCTCAGTTAATGTTGAAAAATAAAATAAAAATCAATGGTAATGCTATTGAATCAACTTTACACTACGATTGATTCTACATCACTGATGCTGAATCAATATTGAAATTAACAAAAATAATCAATGGTAATATTGTTGAATCAATGTTACACTATGATGTTGAATCTACATCACTGCTGTTGAATCAGCTCATAAATTAACAAGAATCATTTTTGGTAATATGGTTTGATCAATGTTACAATGTGATGTTGATTCTAAATACATTTAGTTGAAACACTGATTTTTTTTTTTTTTAAAGGAATGTCAATGTTGCTATCTGATGTACCAAGTTAATGTTGAAACATTAACATTTCTAAAACACTTCAATGGTGTGTCAACAAATTCTTGACCATTTCAAAATTTGGTGAAAACCTTTTAAAATATAAATGACACCTTTTCAGCAGTTGAGTCAATTTATTTTATTCAATCAATGACAAAAATACATTAAAAGATTATTCTTTAAAAAAGAAAGGGGGCAAAAGCACTTCAGCCTTGGTGCAGGTGATCCAACGGTTCAGGTTTTTAGGTTTTTCTGTCTTGCATCAGACTACACTTCTGCCTCTTTTCCTTTGGGTTCTCTGAAATCTGAAAGAGAAAGCATGATGTTACACAAGAACGAGTCAATTCAGTTGTCATACATACAGTCACATTGAAGAATGTTAATACTAAACACAATATGACTCACTTTTTTAAGTTGCTGAGCACAAAATAGTCTAACTATGATTAGAGTATTGTTAAACTCTGTTAATTTAATTTATTTTTCTAAAATCTATTAATGCTTAGATATCAAAAGAAAGCACTGGCAGGGGTGTCCAATTTTATCTCCAGCCCTAATTAAACACACCTGAGTCAGATAATCAAGGTCATTAGGATCAATGAGAACTTACAGGCAGGTGTTGGAGCTAAACTCTTCATGAAGAGGAACAAACATCTATAGCCATTAACTACATCTCAGTTCATTTTCTGTCAAACTACTTTTCAAGTAACAAGTTTATCTTGTAGAATAAAAGAGCTTAGTTTTTTTTTTTTAAATGAACATTTCTTTAAAGGGAGAGTTCAGCCCTTAATGAACATTCTGCCATAATTGTCTCACTCTCAAGTTGTTCCAACCCTGTATGAGTTTCTTTCTTCCGTTGAACACAAAATAAGATATTTTAAAGAATGTTGGTAACCAGAAAGTTGACGGTGACCATTGATTTCCATAGTAGGAAAAAAATATGAAAGTCAATGGCTACCATCAACCATCACGTCTGGTTATCAACATCCTTCACCAAAGAAAGGTTTGGGCAACTTGAGGGTTAATAAATGATGACATGATTTTCATTTCATGCTGAACTATCCCTTTAAAGCTGAAGATTCACCTTATTTTATTTAAATATGACAAAATAGATTTCAGTCACTTTCTTAATAAACACAAGATGTTTTTAGTTATTGTGTTTCAGTGGAAACCAGTTTAACTGAATGGAAATTCAGTAACATTTCTCAAATTTAATACAGATTCAGGATTATAAATGATTACCTGATTTTAGCAGTGATAAGATGCAGGATATCATCAAGTCCCAGGTCATGTGATTATGCTGTCGACAACAACTCAATGTATAATCAATGTCAGCATTATCAGGAGGGTGCTTCTCTTTTTTAATGTTTTTTATTTTTTATTGTCCATCTTCATCTGCCTTCACTCCTACTAAAGGAGCAATGTGCTCTGCATACAAGACATGGGCTATGTTTGTTGTGTAACATTCTTGCTCATGTTCGTGTCCTACACTTCTGTTAAATCTGTTAAATGACATTAGAACTTCATTCAGGAAATTATTTATAAACTTTACTAAAGCAAGATGCATGTTTTAAAAATAAAATGTAGAAAAATATATGCTTTATTCAAACAAAATATGTATCTATGTATCTAAAATATGTATTAAAATATGTAAATATGTCACTTTTTAATGTATCTAATTACGGTAACAACACAAATAAAACACATAAGCACACAAAACAGAGAAATAAGGTAGATGCTCCATTGTTTGAAACTGTCCTAGAGAAATCATGTATGTCAGGTGATTCAACAAACAAGAGGTCTGTATTGGATGCACCTGTTTTCTCTCTAACGACTTTAGACTATTAAGAAGTGCACATGCAAAACAAAAATGGTTGATTACCAATCAGTGGCCAATTTCAAACTACAATAAATGTTTTTCAACCATTTTTCAACAGACATGCTAAAATCATGAAGGCCCACCCCTAAACCAAGCCCCCAGTAGATTAGAGCAAATCGGGTAAAGCAGTTGAAAATGCCCATTGTGGTTTAAACGCCCCACTGACTGAGAAACGCCCACTAGTGTTCTGCAGAGACACATGCCTGAATGATTTTGAGCTCATCAACTACAAATCACCGTTAGTTCAATGTTACGGTCTCCACCCATGTGTGCTGTTGGCTTTCATCAACATTTCAATGCTGATCCAACACACTTTAAACATTGAAATGTCAATCTCAACCAAAATGATGGTTTGGATCAAAACTCAACATTGAATTAATATTACCATGCTATCTGGGACAGCTTGTGCAATTTCAATCACACAATTTCAACTAATTTCAATCACGCTGACACTGGATTCCACACTGTCAGACTTTCACCAGTTTGTAAGCTGTATGTCAAGGGAAGCTTACATTGTCACTCCACTCGCCCCCACTGGGAAAGTCTGATCATAATCTGGTCCTACTCATGCCATAGTACAAACCACTGATTCAGAGACAGTCCACAATCCAATGCTCCTTCAGGAAATGGTCTCCTGAGGCAGCAGAGGCTCTGAGAGACTGCTTTGAACATACTGATTCGGGGTGTCCTACAGGAGGCACATGATGAGGACATCAAGGGGTCACACACAGCACTACTGACTACCTGAACTTCTGCATGGACATTGTGGTCCCCAGCTAGAACTGTATGCTGCTTCCCCAATAACAGAGCCTGGATCACCAGTAATGTCAATGACATCCTGAACAGGAAGAAGAGGTCATTCAAGGATGGTGACAGAGATGAGCTGAAGCGCGTACAAGGAGAATTCAAGGTCCATTTAAGAGAGGCGAAGGAGGACTACAGAAGGAAGGTAGAACAGAAGCAGCAGAACAACAACATGAGGGAGGTCTGGGATGGCATGTAAACCAGCTGTAAGAAGAAGGGCAGTATCACAGAGAGGGTGATGCTGGGAGAGCAAACCAGCTGAACCTGTTCTGCTCAAACAAACAGCGACAGCCCAATTCACACCCAGGTCCATCATCTCCCCAAATGCCCCCACCATGTCCATCACCACCTCAGACTGCAGACCACCCACACTCCACACACCCTCCTCACCACCATTACCAAGGATCAGGTGAGCAGCAGTGTTGTGCATGAACGCGTTCTATGAATGACGTTCACTAAACTCGTTCATGTTTCGCCGATCGCTGATCTGAACGAATCACTTTTCATACCATGAACACGAATGAGACGGCGCTTACTCTGTCAGGGAAAGAACGAACAGCACGTGCAGTTCATGTTCACGCTCATTTGAAAAGTTAACCCCCGTTTCGAGTCGCCAAATCCACCCCGTCAGTATTGTGGTGGAGACTTTGTCTAATATCACTGGGTATGTTAGACGAGGTCGAAGTATTCATAGTACGGGTAACGTGAAGGCAGGGAGTTGCAATAGGCAGGGGAGCTGCTCGTATCATCACTTATGACTATCGCTTTTCCACAATGAGTGATCTTTTGAACTAAACAGGTCTTATCTACTTGTGTTTGTGTGTCATATGAATAATAAATGGCCCATACATGGAATCAGAGTGCCTACTGTACGTAGTAAGTTAAGTTGTTCAGTAGCTGTTCATTTTCTTTAGACAAATATAATCAGGAAGATTGTTTTATTATAAATGAATGTAAATGAACATTTTCATCGTTTAGTAACTGTTTACTTCCTTTTGAATGTGTGAAAATGTGTTGGTTGAGTATTGCACATTGAGCAGGGTAACGCCCAAGCTAATTTGACATTACAGTACATGACTACTTTTGTCTGGTTTACATAGTTCCCTTTCATCCTGGGAACTCCAACGTGTCGTCGGGGAGTTCCCTGACGAATTGGGATCACGCTAGGGAACCTCATTACCTCTGATAGAATTAAAACGAGCCAATAACAATTGGCATGCAATCTTTGCATTCCGCGAGCCGCCTACAAGCGCGTATATAAAAGCGGAAGTAAAGCATTGCATAGATGCTTTTTGCTTCGGAGCCTCACAGAGCTTACCTGCTGTTCTGAAGAGAAAACGAGCTGAAGAAAGAAGACTCTTTGACGGCGGCTGGTGTGACGGCGCTTGTGCGATCGACGCGACTGAGAGCAGCACAAGGGTTTGCAGTTTCACCCGGAAGTGTCTGTCATGTCCTGCACAGGGGGCGGGCTGCTGCGGGCCCATCTTCTGTGGCCGTACGAAGCTCCGGCTGCTGCCCCATCGCCGAGGCCGTCCTCCAGCACCAGCTCTTTCCAACCCTGCTTTCCAACCCTGGAGGCCGGGAGTCTGGTTGTAGGTTGACGGCCCAGCCCGCTCAGAAGCCCCGGCCCCTTGCCTTAAGAGGGAGGGAGGGAGCTTCCTGACTCGGGCGATCTGAGGGAGGTCCAGGGAATCTGCTCTACAGGGGGGTGTCTCTGCACACCTCCTTCCCCCGGGGAGGGCCGGGCGGAAAATCTTTTTGGCTGTTCCGCCATTGACCACACGGTCAGCGGTACCCAAAATATCTGTAATAGAGCAGTTTCCTCCTTCTTCAGGTCATCTTTGGTGGAGACTGGGGAAGCGGTCTCCTCCACCCAAGAGGGTCCGAACGGCAGTGGATGCTGTCCCCGAGCAGCATCGCTCTCGTTCCCCTCTTCCCAGTCTGCAGATAGCAGCGACGCTTCCTCGGTTGCGTCGCTCCTGTCGGCGGCTGGGCCTGGAGGGGCAGAGACCAGCTTACGAGGAGGCAGGGCCTCGTGCTGCGTCTTTTCCCCTCCCCTCGCCACGGGGCGGCCCGCAGCAGAAAGCCCACGGGCTCTCTCTGCCGTCTGCCCCCTGGTGGAAGCAGGTTCCTGGCGAACTTCACGCCCAGACCTTGCTTCCAGTGGATACTTTGCCACTGGAGCCAGGTCCCTGCCTTCCACCTCGCTGCCCCTCCGTGGGTACGCCGGTGGTTCGGGTGGGCTAGTTGGGTCGGTACCTAGAAGCCTCGCTTCCGGGTCCGTCCTGATGGCTCATCCGCACCATTCGGTTCGGCTGTGCAATTCAGTTTGCACGCCGGCTTCCCAGGTTCAGGCGCGTTCACTTCACCTGTGTGCGGTCAGTGGACGCCCCTGTCCTGTGGAACGAGGTCGATGTCTTGCTGGCGAAGGACACGATCGAGCCGGTCCCTCCTGCCGAGATGAGGTCCGGGTTCTACAGCCCCTACTTCATTGTACCCAAGAAAGACGGTGGGTTACAACCAATCCTGGACCTGCGAGTTTTGAATCGGGCCCTGCACAGTCTCCCGTTCAAGGTGCTCACGCAGAAGCGCATTTTCGAATGCATCCATCCCCGGGATTGGTTTGCAGCGATCGACCTGAAGGACGCGTACTTTCACGTCTCGATTCTTCCTCGACACAGACCGTTTCTAAGGTTTGCGGTCGAGGGTCGAGCATGTCAGTACAAAGTCCTACCCTTCGGGCTTGGCCCTGTGTCCCCGCGTCTTCACGGAAGTCGCGGGGGCGGCCTTGTTCCCATGAGAAAAGAACAAGGCGTTCACATTCTCAAGTGCGGTCACAGGGACATGGTGCTACGGCACCTCAGCCGGTTGGGCTTCAGGTCAACTGGGAGCAAGAGCAGACTTTGCTCTTTGATCTATTGTCTCCTGGCTATAATAATTGTCTCTTGTTTATTGGTACAATAATTTTGATTAGTTTTGGAGTGGCAGTGATTTGCAGCTGGTAATGGATGGTAAAGAGGTTCTATTGAGTAAGATAGTGGCCTAAAGAATTTAACAAATGAACGTAAACTGAGTTCATTTTTAGATATGTGAACTTAGTTCATTTAAAAAAAATGAACTATGAAAGTGAACTAGTTCATTATCATCTGTGTGAACTGAACTTTGAGCTAGTTCTTTTTAAGTATTAACTGGCACAACACTGGTAAGCAGATAGCTGAGGAGGCTCCGACCAAGGAAAGCAGCAGACCCAGACAGAGTATTTCCAAGGATGCTCAAAACCTGTTCTGCTGAACTGGGAGACACTCCAGCATGTCTTCAACCTGAGCCTGCAGCTGGGGAGGGTCCCAGTGCTCTGGAAGTCTTCATTAGATTAGATTAGATTAGATTAGATTAGATTAGATTAGATTAGATTAGATTAGAGATAGATCAGCCTTTATTTGTCTCACAAGTGATAAATTTCAACATTACAACAGAAAGTGGATAGTATAGAATAGAGTAGAATAATAAGTTACATTAAGATAAATATTTGCATAAGACATGCTTTTACAAGGTGATTCAGATTGCACCAGTCCACAAAGTCCTGATTCAGTTCTCTGTACACTGTGTCATCCCCATTAGACCAACGATGGCAGAGTCATCAGAGAACTTCTGGAGGTAGCAGTCTGTGGTGTTACATGTCTGTGGTGTTAAGTCTGCAGTGTAGAGGGTAAAAAGGATAGGTGCCATTACTGTTCCTTGTGGTACCCCTGTGCTGCAGACCACTGTGTCAGACTGACAGTCCTTAATCCTAATGAACTGTGGTCTGCTGGTGAGGTAATCGCAGGATCCTGGCTGAGAGGTAAAGGTCTACCCCAGCATCCCCCAGCTTGTCTCTCAACAGTGCAGGCTGGATGGTGTTAAAAGCACTGGAGAAATCATAAAACATAATCCTCACATAGCTTCCAGCTTTTTTCAAATGAGAGAGTGATCTGTGGAGAAGATAGATGAGGGCGTCATCCACTCCGATGCCAAGCCTGTAGGCAAACTGAAGCAGGTCCATTGACGGATTCACCAGGGGATGAAGATATCCTACAACTAGTTTTTTCAAATGTTTTCATCAGATGAGACGTCAAAGCCACCGGTCTGAAGCCATTCATGTATTTGGGGTGTGGCGTCTTAGGCACAGGAACCAGACAAGATGTTTTCCATAGCTGGCGTACTTGCCCCAGCCTCAAGCTCAGATTGAAGGTGTACTGTATAGTCTCACACAGCTGGTTGGCACAAGACCGAAGGAGCCTTGGGCTGATTCATGTCTCATCCCGGTTCCCTAGAAAAAACACACTAGGGAGCCTGGTGATTTCAGACCAGTAGCACTGACATAACACATTATGAAGACCTTTGAACGGCTGCTGCTCCATGTCCTCAGACTGCAGGTTCACCATGCACAAGATCAACTGCAGTTTAGGACATCATCTGGACAAGTAGAGGGGCGCTGTGAAAATATCGTTTTTTGATTTCTCCAGCGCCTTCAACACCATCCGGCCACTCCTGTTGAGAGACAAGCTGACAGAGATGAGGGTTGACCCACTCCTGGTGACATGGATTACGGACTACCTCAACTCACAGAGAGACCACAGTATGTTAGACTGACGGGCTGCACATCAGACACTGTGGTCAGCAGCACCGGAGTACCACAGGGGCCGTGCTCTCGCCAATCCTCTTCACCTTCTATACATCTGGCTTCAGTATAACTCTGGTCTTTGCCACTTGCAGAAATACTCAGATGATACAGCAATAGTTGGCTGTATCAAGGATGGACAGAAGGGGGAGTACAGGAGCCTGGTTGATGACTTTGTGAGGTGGTGCAGGACCAACCATCTGCAGCTGAACCCCTCACAGACCAAGGAGATAGTGGTGGACTTCAGAAGGAAGAAACCACATCTCCAGCCTGTGTTTTCGTCGAGGGGGATGATGTGGAGGTCGTCAGGACTTATAAATATTTGGGGCTGCAACTGGATTACAAGCTTGACTGGACAGCTAATATAGACACACTCCATAGGAAAGGGCAGAGCCGTCTGTACTTCCTAAGAAGGTTGCGGTCCTTCAACATCTGCAAAAAAAAAAACTGCTGCAGATGTTCTACCAGTCTATGGTGGCCAGCACCCTATTTTTATGCTGTAGTTTGTTGGGGAGGAAGCAACAAGAAGAGAGACGCCGGTTGACTGGACAACTGATAAGGAGAGCTGGGCTCAGAACTGGACTCTCTGGTGACAGTGGCAGAGTGAAGGACCCTGGACAAACTGCTGTCCATACTGGACACCGCCCACCACCCTCTGCATAACACCTTTATTGGTCAAAGGAATGTGTTCAGTGGCAGACTACTGTCCCTGCCCAGCTCCGCCAACAGACTTAAAAACTCTTTAGTCCCACTGGCCATCAGATTGTACAACAGCTCCTAATCATGGCAGGAAGGACAAAAGGCAGTTGGACAATCTCTACCTCCATCTGGACTGTTTACCTCTGATCTGCACTCCATTTTGCACTGCTTATCGTTTAGCATGGTTTTACTGTGGCTACTATGCAATAAGTTTATTTTACTATTTTAGTTTATATTTGATTTAATTTTATTTTAATATAGGCTTTATGTATGCTTTAATGCATGTATGTTATATGTGTCACGAACTGGCAGGACACAGACGGGTAAGTATGAACAGGTTTATTGACACAGAAAGTAACAGGTTGGTGATGCGGGTCTAGGACTTGGAACAGCAGGTTAATGTCTCTTATCTGTTTAGAAGTCTGGCTGGTGATGGCGGAGGAGCGAGGAGACGAGGAAGGCTGGATTCGGGAGATCGGAGCGGACGTGGAGCGGGAGGAATCAGGATCAGGAACACAGGTAAGTTGCTGGAAGCGATAGCGGTTGTCAGAGAGTCTGTAGCGTTGTGTTAACGAGACCAGACAAAGAGTGACTGAGGGAGGTGAGTCTTTATAGAGCAGATGATTGGGGAGATGATTGATGACCACAGGTGATGATGATTAATACTCAGGGGAACCGGAACGAGTGGGCGGAGTGCAGGTGTCTGGTGCGGACGCTGGTGTATCCGTGACAGTACCCCCTCCCCCACGGCCAGCTCCAGCTGGCCAACGGGACCGACGACGGGGCCGACCACGGCCTCTGGGTGCTGGACGGTCCGGGTAAGCCGCATGGAAGTCCTGGAGCAAGGAGGGGTCCAGAATGTCCTCCTGGTGGACCCAGCTCCTTTCCTCTGGGCCGTATCCCTCCCAGTCCACGAGATACTCCAAGTGGCCGCCCTGTCGTCGGGAATCGAGGATGCCCTGGACTTGGTGGATGTTGTTGTCCTCCGGGTCCACTGGAGGAGGGGGCACCTCTGGAGCACCAGACTCTGGGGAAGAAGGAGTGAGAGGGTTAGTATACGGCTTGAGTAAAGATACATGGAAGGAGGGTGCGATGCGATAGTGAGCGGGGAGTGATAGCCGATAGGTGACTGGGTTGATCTGCCTCTGTATGGCGAAAGGACCTATGTATCTGGGACTCAGCTTCCGGCAGGGCTGGCGGAGACGCAGGTCCCGGGTCGAAAGCCAGACCAATTGTCCTGGAAGATACTGAGGGGTGTTCGCACGACGGGAGTCGGCCTGGCGTTGGTGTCTCCGGACAGCCCGCTGGAGTTGGATATGAGCTGAGTCCCAGACTCTCTCGCTCGTCTGGAACCAGTGGTGGACTGCTGGGACATCGGAGGGTTCACCTGACCAGGGGAAGAGTGGAGGTTGGTAGCCGAGTATGCACTGGAACGGAGTGAGTCCGGTGGTGGGTTGACGGAGGGAGTTCTGTGCATACTCGGCCCAGGGTAGGAAGCGACTCCAGCAGTCTTGGTGGTCGTGGCAGTAGGACCGTAGATACCTCCCAATTTCCTGGATCTTACGCTCAGTCTGGCCTTTGGACTGAGGATGGTATCCGGACGTGAGGCTGACGGTTACACCGAGGAGATTGAGGAATGCCTTCCATACACGGGAGATGAATTGTGGGCCTCTGTCGGAGACAATGTCCTCGGTGATTCCATAGTTTCTGGAACACATGTTGGAACAGTGCTTCTGCTGTCTCGAATGCTGTGGGTAGACCGGGGAGTGGGATGAGCTTACATGCCTTGGAGAACCGATCGACCACAACCAGGATGCATGTGTGGTTATCAGACAGAGGGAGGTCGGTGACGAAGTCTACCCCGAGGTGGGACCAGGGTCGAGTGGGTAAGGGTAGTGGAACCAGCTTGCCTTCCGGGAGGTGTCGAGGAACTTTGGACATGGCGCAGACTGAGCAACCTTGGACGAATCGGGAGATATCTTGGGCCATCCCCGGCCACCAATAACGTTGTTGGACGAGCGAGAGAGTGGCCTGGCTGCCTGGGTGTCCAGAGCCCGGAGAGGTGTGTACGGAGTCCGTGAGGGACAGGCGTAACGAGTGGGAACATATACCCGTCCCTCAGGACCTCCCGGCGGAGCAGGTTCGGCCCGTGTGGCGTCTGCGATTGAGTCATCGATGGTCCATTGGATGGGACAAACCACCACGGCTGGAGGGAGAATGGTTTCGAGGTCGGGGGAAGGAGTGTCGGGTTGGAACTGGCGGGACAAGGCGTCCGCCTTGACATTCTGGTGTCCGGGTCGGTAGGTGACGGTGAAATTGAACCGGGTAAAGAACAGGGCCCAACGGGCTTGACGGGAATTGAGTCTTTTGGCATCACGGAGGTACTCGAGGTTCCGGTGGTCAGTGATTACCTGGAATGGGTGTTGGGCTCCCTCCAGCCAGTGTCTCCATTCCCCCAGAGCCAGCTTGATGGCCAATAACTCCCGGTTGCCGATGTCGTAATTCTGCTCCGCCGGGGTCAGCTTCTTGGAATAGAAGGCGCATGGATGGAGCTGTGGAGGATTCCCCTGCCGCTGAGAGAGGACCGCCCCTACCCCAGTGGTGGAGGCGTCCACATCGACGACGAAGGGCAGGGCTGGGTCTGGAAGAGACAGGGTAGGGGCGGAACTGAAGGCGGTCTTCAAGTCGTGGAAGGCTTGGGTCGATACTGAGTCCCAGGACAGAGACTTGGCCCCCTGCTTGAGCATATTGGTGAGAGAGGAACTGAATGAACTGAAGTTGGGGATGAAACGGCGGTAGAAATTGGCGAAACCTAGGAAGCGTTGCAGCTCTTTGCGGGTGGTGGGTTGTGGCCAGTTGAGAACTGCTTCCACCTTCCTCTGGTCCATGGTGATTCCCGAAGGAGAGATGATGTACCCGAGAAATTGCATGGTGGTTCTGTGGAATTCACATTTCTCCAGTTTGAGGTAGAGTTGATACTGTCGGAGGCGTTGGAGCACGGTTTGAACATGGCGGAGGTGGGTTGGTAGATCAGAGGAGTAGATGAGGATATCGTCGATGTATATGATGACGAACCGGTTCAGTAGATCTCGGAAGATTTCGTTCATGAAGCCTTGAAAGATGGAAGGTGAGTTGGACAACCCGAAGGGCATCACCAGATATTCGTAGTGCCCTGCGGGGCTGATGAAGGCGGTCTTCCATTCATCACCCTCCCGCACTCGGATGAGATTGTAGGCACTACGAAGATCGAGCTTGGTATAAATGGTGGCCCCTCGGAGTTGTTCCAGCGCGGCGGGGACCAGAGGAAGGGGATACCGGAATTTAACAGTGGCTTGGTTCAGGGTACGGTAATCAATGCAGGGGCGCAAGCCTCCATCCTTCTTGGCCACGAAGAAGAAACTCGAAGCGGCAGGGGAAGTAGAGGGTCGGATGAATCCTTGATGTAGCGCCTCCCGGATGTACTCCTCCATGGCCTTCTGCTCCGGGATGGACAGAGGATAGATCTTACCTTGCGGTAGGACCGCCCCAGGCAGTAGGTCGATGGCACAGTCCCATGGCCGATGGGGGGGTAGAGTGGTAGCCCGCTGCTTGTCGAAGACATCCTGGAACGCCCGATAAGGAGAGGGGATTGCCGGGAGAAGTTCGACTGGGGGACTCTCCACGGTGGTGCTGGCCAGCGGGACCTCCTCATCGGTGGAGGCACGAGAACCGACAGACTTCGACAGGACTGGCAGACAATGATGGAAGCAGGAGTGGCCCCACTGTAGGACTTCTCCGGTGGACCAGTTGATGTGCGGGGAGTGGGTCTCTAACCACGGGCGTCTCCAGGATGACCTCGGCGGTGGAGCCCTCCAGTACCAGAAAGGAAATCTCCTCGCGATGCAGCCAGCCAATCTCCAAGCCCAGGTCCGGACTCCGGTGACCAACCCTACCGCGGCCCAACGGTTGGCCCAGGATGGATTGGACCTGGAGATGATGGGGTAGGGTTCGTTGCTTGGTCTGTAGGCGCTGAAGAGTGGAGAGGGCGATGAAGTTGGCCGCGGAGCCGGAGTCGATTCAGGGCCTGAACTGGAATGGAACGGCGCATATAAGTGATAGAGGCAGGCGTGTATTTCAACATGGAAATGGCTGGAGGTAAACTCACGGTACTTACTGCGAGGCGGGGTGGACGAGTGGGACAGGAGGCAATCAGGTGTCCGGCAGCCCCGCAGGATAGGCATAAACCGTTGGAGATTCGGCGATTGCGCTCCGGCGCGGAAGGCGAGTGGTACCTATCTCCATAGGCTCGGGTACTGGAGGGCTGTAGGTGGAAGAGGGGCGAGGAGGAGGAGGTGCAGGGCTGTCAAGCTGGCATGCAGTGCGGCATTGATCGATTGGAATGGACCGTTGAATGAGGTTCTCGACGCCGACAGAGTCGTCGTAGATAGCCAGCTGCATGCGGATTTCCGGGTTGAGTCCGTGGCGGTAGGCGGTAACAAGAGCAGACTCGTTCCATCCCAGGGAAGCGGCGAGGGTGCCGGAACTGTAACGCATAGGCTGCCACGGACGATCTTCCTTGCCTCAACCGGTACAACTGATCAGGCAATGAGATGGCGTGCGCTGATTGAGTGAAGACTTCAATGAAATGGGCGGAGAAGGCGGGGAAGGTCTGAGTCACCGGTCCTCGAGCAGCCCATAGAGCATGAGCCCAACTGAGCGCTCGTCCTCGAAGTAGCGAGATGAAGAATGCTACTCTGGAGCGCTCCGTGGGGAAAGCAGAAGGGTTCATCTCCATATAGAGCTTGCACTGCAAGAGGAAGCCGCTGCATTCCCCCTCCTCGCCAGAGAAGGGCGCTGGTTGGGCCATGGGACTTACAGAGGCAGATGCAGAAGAAATGGTGACGGTGGAGGTAGCGAGTGCTGGTGAACTGGTCCGGGGAAGGGAGGGGGTAGGCGGGTTGATGGGAGCGCTGGTGGTTGGGGTGGCTGGAAGCATTTTGTTGATGTTGGTCTGGTCTTCTGTCACAAACTGGCAGGACACAGACGGGTAAGAATGAACAGGTTTATTGACACAGAAAGTAACAGGTTGGTGATGCGGGTCTAGGACTGGGAACAGCAGGTTAATGTCTCTTATCTGTTTAGAAGTCTGGCTGGTGTTGGCAGAGGAGCGAGGAGACGAGGAAGGCTGGATTCGGGAGATCGGAGCGGAAGTGGAGTGGGAGGAATCAGGATCAGGAACACAGGTAAGTTGCTGGAAGCGATAGCGGTTGTCAGAGAGTCTGTAGCGTTGTGTTAACGAGACCAGACAAAGAGTGACTGAGGGAGGTGAGTCTTTATAGAGCAGATGATTGGGGAGATGATTGATGACCACAGGTGATGATGATTAATACTCAGGGGAACCGGAACGAGTGGGCGGAGTGCAGGTGTCTGGTGCGGACGCTGGTGTATCCGTGACAATATGCTACTGGATATCTGAATTTCCCTCGGGATAAAAAAAGTATCTATCTATCTGTCTGTCTGTCCGTCCGTCCGTCCGTCGTCGTCTGTCCGTCCGTCCGTCCCGTCCGAAGAGGAAGAGTGGTGGTATTAGAGTAGCCTACATTTGTGAGTCAGCTCATACTTTAGCATCCATCTTTTCACATGCAATAGAAAGTCACTCTGTGTGTATGTCACAACAGTGCTTGTGCTTTTTTCAGTTGCTTATAAACTTATTACTGGCACAAGAGACAATAACACTTTATTTAGCACATACAGGGCTATCAAAATATGTGAAAAAAACATGTATGTACATGTTTGTATTTTTGGGAGAATATTGTTTATGCATGGTTATTGAAAAAAATAAAGTCTTGACTTTGTTTTTGGGGTCTACTACTATATATATATATATATATATATATATATATATGTGTATGGGGTGCAATGATACACGTATTCGTATTGAACCGTTCGGTACAAGGCTTTCAGTTCGGTTTCGGTACGCATTTTTTGAACCGAATGGTTCCGCGTTCATAATGTAAGAGACGCTGGAGTGACCACAACATTGTCCAACATCAAATGGCAAATGTAATGTAAGCGGAACGAACCGTTTAACAGTTTGGACCAATGCAGCGCGAGCCGATCTTGATCAGCACTGTTACTACACAGCGCTAAGAGATCCAGAAAAGAAAACATTTGAATTCGCCACTGAAGTAATAACATCGCTGCGAAATCTAGTGAGAAACATTCACATTTCTCCGTTATTAACGGATTAAACAGCGCTGACGTGGAAACCAGGAAGAAACATTGTGCAATGAATGAACTATCCAGTGTCCACAGATCAGCAACATCACCATGGATTTAATGTTACTGTATAACACGACTGTCTGTAAGTTTGGCAGGAATAGGCTATAATGCTTTCAAGTAATATCACGTCTGTTGTATTTTGACATTATCAATACAATTGCTTCCCTCAAATGTTAATCTAAACTAAAATAAACCTTTGTTTATAACTAGGCCTACTACAATATTACATTTCATTTTGTCCAAGGAGCTGTTTTGTTTTAAATGCTCCAAAGAAAAGTCAAGTATAGTTCCATCATTGCTCTAAGTTAAAAAAAAATCATACTTTATGATGTTAGTTTTAATAAAAAAATAATTAAAAAAATTAAATCAAGGAAATTTCTCTGCCATTTCTTTTTGCTGTATTTGAAACGTACTCGAAACCGTACCGAACCGAACAGTGACACAAGTGTATCGTATCGAACTGTGAATTTTGTGAACCGTTACACCCCTAATATATATATATATATATATATATATATTATTTATTTATTTTTTTTATGGTAAAAAACATTGTTTTTAAATATTTTACATTGTTGCAGCAGCACTGTTTCCAGTCTGTCAGGAACGCTGTTTAGTTCCTGTCTCTATTAAAGGTGCCATCTGGCACATAAAATCAAATCATATTCCATATTCCATAACAGATGGGGGCAGTATACCTCCAGAAATTGAGTTGTGCCGCAACTGCACGCACTCTCACGTCTTCAAACAACACAAGTGAGCGCTGTTTTGCTCTCTCTTTCTCGCGCATTGTATTCAAATCATTTGACACAATAGTAAAAGGTTGTAAGACCGCAGTTTCACATGGAGCATTTGGAGATTTTAAGAGATCAGAGACTGAATGAACAACTTCTCAACACTAAATGATGAAGTCTCATAGACGCCTGTCTCAAAAACAAGCTGGTGCATTTCGACGATATAGGAAAATAAAAGCCTGGGCTATTATTTTAAGTTTACGATATTTGTTTTGTTCATATTACACTTTTATTGTTAGTTTGAATTAATTTGACAGAAAGCATTCGCTGATGTTGATCAAGCTAGCGCCATTCAGAGCTGCCAACTCTCACGATTTTACAGTGAGACACATGCAATTGACACTTAACAAGCAGGTTAGTTAAGCTCTCAGATTCTGTCAATTTTATTACGCAACTCAAATAATATATTTTGGCGCTTTACACCACAGATCCCTAGTGCACGTGAAACAATCATCTCAACTAGCTAATGGAAAAAGTACATGAACACAGTTGAAAGATACAGTATGCTAAAACTTACCAAAATGTATTCTTCATGCATAAGTTGACCAATCATTTTTTTAACTCTTCCCTGAACTGAAATGTAGTAGTGGGCTGTATTTCCACACGACTGACATCAGGTTCAAGTACAAACACAAGCTGCGCGACTTAGCCGTAGCTCAAGTCCCTCCTCCCAAAATGTGCTCTAATTAGTCAGCTGAACAGGTGATTGGTCAAGCAATAGGCTTGTTTGAGATGAGCAAAATCTGCTAGGAACCGATCACCGGTGATTACTGGGAGATGCATGCCGGTTATGTGAGTGCGGTCTGCCTTGCTCTGATGTCATGCTGACATGTCAAAAAACTCTTGTGACCGCAAAGGCACATGTTTCGGATTCTGCAGTTGCTTTCCACTGCAACTGCAACTGCCATTGCTTTCCACTGAAGATGGGAAATGGCTTACTGACGTTTACTCGGCTTATTCAAAGCTTAATCCGTATCATCACATGGAATCGTTTAATCAGTGTTTTATCTGTGGAAAGACGTCAGTTAAACAGCTTGTAAACAATGTCATGTAACGTCACATTTACTTCAGAAAAACCATATGACCATAAACTTAGTCAGTTAATTAACTCTAGAGAGGAGAATTTTGCTCAATATATGAACCATATTACATATTCATTATAATTTTTAATGTTCTTCAATATTTAATGCATGTTTGAATAAATCAGGCAAGTTTTTTTATGACAGCCACCTTTTAAATGTTTATATTTCATATAACTTTCTTATTATAAAAATAAATCTCTAATTTAAGTGTTTGTATAGCTACAAATCAGTTATTTTTTATCTTCGATATCATAGGTGGCTAATGAAGCCTATAGGCTACTGACTCCCATAGTTTACAGCATTTGTTAAGAGATTTGTTTTCCTTGAGAAAATTTGACATACATTGTACCTGATATCCAAAATAATCAATATCAAATCGAAATCGAATTGCAAGCTGGTGAATTGAAATCGAATCGAATTGTGAAATCTGTGTCAATACCCAGCCCTAATAAAAACATGTCATGTAAAAACACGTCATGTATGACACGTATGCTGCTTGGAATGTAGGCTAATTAAATAACAAGTAACCTACTTGTTCATTATATTTATTTTCATATAAAAGCAACAAACTTATATTACATCCAGTTTATTAGCAACATCGTGCACGGGCGTGAATCCTGCAATATCAGTCTTTGATCTCACAGGTGTCAGATCCACTGTGAGAAAAGAGATTGCCTGATTCCTTGCCTGCACTTTTTTCACTCCTCCCCTCACTGCAGCTGCCTACTGTATTCTCGCATACATTTCAGGCATGGAAAGGCACATCTCAAACAAGCCTATTGTTTCAGAAATGTCACACCCTTTACCATAACTGCAAGTTTCAATACAATTCAGCCAGGCCTCGCCTTTTATTTGTATATGTGTTGGACAGACATTATTTAAATGAGGGATACTGTGACGTGCAGGGGCGGATTAAGGTTGTCAGGGGCCCCTAGGCTGCTTTTTGTGTGAGGCCCCTCACTAAAAATGTATTTAGTGCCATATATGGTCCAATTCACATCTACCCAGCCCTGAAGACGCCTAGCAATGGTTTAACCTTTTAGTTAAGTTATACGAGTAGGGTGACCAGATTTCTCAAGAGTGGAATATGGAACACGAACACAGAACCTACTGCACACATACAAGTATTTACACTTTTTGTTATAATATTGTTAGCTATGAAAAAAAAGTAGACTTACATAAAATTGCAGATCAGTGGGAACAAGATGGTGCAACAGCATCATTCACTGTTGCCGTTTTGTATTTTTCACTGGAATCAATTTTTGCCAGCATGCGCTTAATTGTCTTTCAAGAGTTTATCATAAAATGCAGAGCAGTGCAGTCCGAAATTACTATTCGTACTGCCTTTTTTGTTGTAACTTAGTCGAGATTTTTCATCCGTCCATGATGCATTCATTAACGAGAACACAGGCTCCACAAGTGCAGATGTACCAGGCAGGCATAAAACAAAATCCACTGCCTAAGATACACACGCTATCACTCAGCAAAAAAATTAAAATATGTTGCACCTGCACCGGCTTGTATTGAGACAGGCATCTGAGACAGGCCTTTATAATTTAGTGTTGAGATGTTGTTCTATTGAGTGCACAAGCTAGTCTCTAATATTTAAAAATGTCCAAATACTACACGTGAAACTGCCGGTCTTCTGACCTTTTACTGCTGTGTCAATTGAGTTTGATTAATATGTGCGAGGGAGAGACAGCGGCAGCGCTCGTGTTGTGTTATATGCGCCCTTTCTAGAGAAGATTAAATACAAACCGAAAAAAAAGACCGGCTTTAATTTACCAACCTCCACTCACACCAGGCGCGTAAAAGAGATGTGTCTATTTGGGACTCAGCTAATATTTTAAATTTTACTTAAAATAATATGGGGCAAAACATGATTTTTTCATAATTTTTTAAATTACAGTTGACTGTCCTGGGAAAACGGGACGTCTGGTCACCCTACTTGAGTCTTCGTAGCGCGCTAATGTTATCGGGAAATGCATCCCATGATGCGTGATGGAGAATCCAAAGCCCTCTTCTTTGATCAGAACCACAAGAGTGATCGCGGATAGTTCTGTTCTGTCCTATGCACCGACATTTTTTTACAATGCAACAAAATATTTAAAGAGCATCAAGCTATTAAAATCTATATTATGTATAGTCACAGATAATTTAGTAGTCAATATTAGTCAGTAATTTTTATTAGGTTAAACAGTGATTAGATAACATTTTTAATTTAACGTCACAATTGGTCTGGCCTCAGAGATAAGCGGTTTGGCGGTTACAGCCGCGCAAGATTGGGCGGATGACGTGACGTGAAAAAATATATTTAATTAAATTCGGGTGGGTGGCGGGCGGTTGAACCAAATGATGTGCCAAAATGCGTTTTCTATTAGGCTGCAATGATTTGTACAGTAGCCTATCAGATAAGGTCAGTGTGAAATGGTTCAGTGTGTGTGGAAGGAAGAGCGTGACTGGGACTCACGTTTATTCAGAAAAACAAAAAGAAACGAGGCGCACAGTAGCGCATTTGCCACCGTGAACAAAACACACGATCCAACACTATTGCTTCTCAGTCTCGGTTGCAGTAGCCGCGTGCGAAGTCCCAGTCCAACTCTCGCTCTCTCATTCCCGACGGTTATATGCGGTCTCTAAATAGCCCATAGAAATAGAAATAATAGCCCATCCGTGCATCTCGCCGTACAGTGCCTGGTTCGTGCTTAAGAAAAAAAAAAAAAGTCTGGCCAATCCGAGGACCCCTGGACACGTGGGGCCCCTAGGCTGCAGCCTATGTAAGCCTGTGCATTAATCCGCGCCTGGTGACAAGTTTGTTACTGGAAGAAAACTCAAGACTACAATTCAGCGATTTCGGAAACAGCGTATTTACTAATCTAGAGAATAACTCCCTTGGAATGGACTTTTTTTCATGCTCAAAAAGCAACTTTACACACACACAAAAATGAAAATGTAAAAAGCATTATAGGTCCTATTTAAGCTTATTCTCAACACAGCTTTGAACCTTCGCCATTTGGATCCTTCAGACTGTACAGTAAGTTTTCAAAAAAGCGCTTAAGTGATTTCAAGGCTAGCATTGAACAGAACAACTCATTTGACCTTGGGTCCCAACACATCAAGTTGGTATTAAAGTTCACGAAGAAAGCATCTCAGGAGAGCGTTCTCGCACCAGTGGTCACAGTCCGATGACCTGGTGTCCCAACACAACCACATCGAACTGAATATGCTTTATCATTACCTTGTTGTTTGAGAATTGGTGATTGAAGCGAGCATCAGCCAAGCTTGAAATTATTTTTTTTTGGATTTTGATGGACACATCGAAAGTGGTTTGAAAACACGGCGAACACCATAATTCCAAACAGTGTAACAGTGTTTCATAACTACAGCTATAACATCTGAGGTTGAGAGGTTTAATAGTTCTGTAAGTGAAGCTGTTTTGTCCATATTCACGTCGACTGCTGTACTGTTTGTTCTGCACCAAGTTTACTTGTCACTTGAATAGGTTTGTGTAGTTTTTTATTTTTTTATTTTTGGTGCCCACCTTGTGGCAATTCAATAGAAAATACTTGATCACATTCAGCTTCTCCTCAATTTTTGGATGCCATCCTTTGTTTTAAGTTTGTAAAAGCATCATCTGTAAGTTAATTCTTCATTACATAATGCTTGATTATACACATTTGCATGTATTTATGTTAGGTTTAAGTTTATTCAAAGCTTTCATTTGATGTTATTTTGGTGATAGTGTAACCCCTTACACCCGGGTCCCAACTCGACCCCGCTCCGAGCGGGCCTCGAACCCGGGTCTCCGGCATGAGAGTCGGGCACTCTAACAAGGAGGCTAAAGACTGCAGCCTCTAGCGTCTGTCGCTAGAGCGCCTATTGAGATCGGGGAGTGAGGTTTACTCGCACAGCAACTACTAGCTGGCCTCCGTTACACTCACCCCCTGAAACCTCACTCTCATCCGGGTCACGGCACCAATGTAACCCCTCACACCCGGGTCCAACTCGACCCGCTCCGAGCCGGGCCTCGAACCCGGGTCTCCGGCATGAGAGTCAGGCGCTCTAACAAGGAGGCTAAAGACTGCAGCCTCTAGCGTCTGTCGCCAGAGCGCCTATTGAGATCGGGGAGTGAGGTTTACTCGCACAGCAACTACTAGCTGGCCTCCGTTACAATAGGCTGTAGCTATTACACTAGTCTTTCTTTGTTATAGCACTCAATGTGTTAATTTTGAAACTACTTTGACAGGTAACATCTAAGACAAATCAGACACAATTATTGGTAACACTTTATTTTGACAGTGCACTTTAGACATTCAACTAACTATAAGTAACTTTGCCACTACATGTCAACTAACTATCATTAGAGTATTAGTAAACTGTCAGCTTAATATCTGCTAACACTTTATTTTGTTGGTCCCCCAACAGACATTCAACTGACTGTAAGTAACTTAGCAACTACAAGTCAACTTGTTCTCCTAACCTGAACCCTAACACCTAACCACAACCTAACAGTCTACTGACAGTCTACTACAGCCTACTAATACTCTAATGACACTTAGTTGACATGTAGTTGAAAAGTTACTTATAGTTAGTAGAATGTCTAAAGTGACTATCGAAATAAAGTGTAACCCAATTATTTGGTATATGTACCAAACCATCCATAAAGGTGCCCTAGAATGTGAAATTGAATTTATTTTGGCATAGTTAAATAACAAGAGTTCAGTACATGGACATGACATACAGTGAGTCTCAAAAGCCATTGTTTTATCCTTATTACTTAATAATCTTACTTAATTGTTTTTGAAAAACACCCCTGAAAAAAGGTGGATCTCCACATAATACTGACTGTGACGCAACAGTATGAACAATATGTAGGACTCCAAACATTTGCATATGCCAGCCCATGTTCAATGACAGGCATTGATCAGTGTTCGGATGTACACATGAACAACAAACTATTTTTTAGTTGCTTCATCGAGCCTCTGGAGAAACAATTGGTTAATTTTATTTTCTGTGGAAATAACTAACATTTCACCGACAACTGTTTCCTCAGCTTGGGCCAAGAGCTGGCCTCGGATCCAGCTACCAAGCAACACTTTCTGTTGTGTAATTGTTGTTCAAGTTCAGACAGGTAAGTTTGATCTTTTCTCAAAATCGTTCAGATACCATTTATGCATCAGTAAGTCAAGCCAGTGACTAAAATATCAACTTCACATTGTTTCTTTTAGTAGGATAAAACAAGTATTTAAATTATATACAGAAAGCGATCAAAGAACAATCTTTCCACATACTGTAGCGTGAGTTTGTCTGGATGCTTGCCAAACTCGTTATGAATTTAATGACAAACGTTACACTGCACAACGAAGCTCTTACTGTATTTACATGATTGTGTCTGGATCACAGCAGAGGCTGGTTACACACAGCAGACATGCGAGCCCGTTCTCATCCTTTATCGTCATATAGAATGCTATATGCAAAAACGGCGCTATACTACGCACATGGCACCCTTTATCGTTAATATAACACGCAAACCCAAGGCGTAATAAATCCAATAAATCCTTTAGCGTAATATGAGACTACCCCACACCTAAACCTAACCATCACAGCGCGTGTTATATTAACGATAACGGATGCCATGTGCGTAGTATAGCGCCGTTTTTGCATATAGCGTTCTATATGACGATAAAGGATGAGAATGTGTTGGACATGCCACTTCAAACAGAGTGTTCAAATCAGAGTCTAAAATCAGGCTGGGAAAAATGCCTTTTTTTTTCAAAATTATGACTATTTTTGATCTAAAAACATACTAACATTATAATGGCAACCCAGGAAACATTATAAAATAATTAAAAAATAAAACATTCTAGGGCACCTTTAAAACTCACGCTGGGATATGTCCCCTAGTGACGGGAAGGTGGTCTTGGAAACCAGGACAATGATCAGATAAGTTGGTTTTATTGCAGTTAAGAATGTGGTTAGGGCCCCTGCCATTAGAACTTACAGAAATTTAAACAGACTTCCCTGCATTCATTTATCGATTAACAGATCTCATAAATGAACATGCATCCTTCTTGTATTTTATTTATATTATGTATTTGATCTTACAGTATGTATTTAATTATAGCCTACAACCAACGGCCAATGTAACCCCAGCGGTATCATGTCTCCAACCTATTTAAGACTCATTTAATAACTCACACTTAAATGTACATCACCTTCTCTTAGAATGCAGTGTGTGTTTTTTTATATCTAGCTGATCATTAATGGACACAAACGGGAAGGCAAATGTCAACCACACTCAAGATCATAACGTCATAAATCATCCACAGAGGTATCTCCCGCATTGAAATTCTCCCTAAAACCTAAAAAACAATCCTAAAAAGGTGTGGCCTTCCTCAAGCTTTAAATGGCCTGACCACACGCCCTTCCATCTGTCTTCTACGTGCAGGTTGCTGTCCTGTGGGGCCGCACCACGCCCAGGCCCCAGACCCCAGGGCAAAAGGGCTTGACTCACAACCAGCCATGTGCTTATTCAGGAGAGAGATGACTCTCTCAACCATAAAAGAATTGAGGACAACCTCAGGAGTTTGACACAATGTATTCATTCAACACAGAAGAAGTCCATTGCAACTCCTACCATTTGCTCTGTGTCCTCTCCGGCCCAGGGCCAACAGGCCACATCTGTATGTGCTCAGCCATGTGCTCATGGAGAGAGAAAACGGTAACACTTTACAATAAGGTTCGTTATTTAACAATAACATTAGTTAACTACATTAGGTAATATGAACTAATAATGAATATCACATATACAGCATTTGTTAATCTTTGTTAATGTTATTTTCAACATTTACTAATACTTGATTAAAATCTTGTTAACATTAGTTAATGCACCGTGAATTAACATGAACAAACAATGAACAGCTGTATTTTCATGAACTAACATTAACAAAGATGAACAAATGCAGTAACAAATGTATTGCTCATGGTTAGTTCATGTTAGTAAATACATTAACTAATGTTAACTAATGAACCTTATTGTAAAGTGTTACCAGAAAACTTTCAACCCGAAGTAACCAGGCAATCTTGATCTTGTTGCTGTCACAAACCAGAAGGACACAGACAGGTGTTTAACCGGGTTTATTGAACACAATGGTGTGAAGCAGGTGAGTTTGGTCTGGATGAAGTTTCAGAAGAACGGTAACAGTCTGGTTAAGAGTCTCTTGATCTTTACAGGAGCTGGAGCTGGAGGATACTGGCTGGAGCGCTGGAGAACGGGACCGGACCGGAGTGGAGGAGACTGGAGACGGGCAGAGAGTCGACGTAGGATCAGGTAGGAATATGCGGGTGAACTTCACGTGGTGAAGGGAGTCTGTCGTCGTGAGCGAATGCAAGACCAGACAGTGAGGGACTGGGTGAGTGACTCTTTAGTAGGGCTGGTGATGAGAGCGGGAAGTGCACGCAGGTGATGATGACAGGTGATGGCAATCAGAAATCCGGGGAGCTGGAACGAGTGGGCGGGGTGATGGTATCTGGTGCTGACACAGATGGATCCGTGACAGTACCCCCTCCCCCACGGCCAGCTCCAGCTGGCGGGAAAGACCGACGGCGGGGGCGGCCACGGCCTCTCGGAGCAGGACGATCGGGATGAGCGGCGTGGAAGTCCTGGAGCAGTGCGGGGTCCAAGATGTCCTCTCGGAGGACCCAGCATCGCTCTTCCGCGCCGAATCCCTCCCAGTCGACGAGGTACTGGAGGTGGCCGCCCCGACGTCTGGAGTCCAAGATCTCGTTGACCCGATAGATGGTGCTGTCCTCTGGGTCTGCCGGTGGAGGGGGCACGTCTGCAGCACCAGATCCTGGGGAGGAAGGAGTGAGAGGGTTAGTGTAGGGTTTGAGTAGGGAGACGTGGAAGGTAGGTGCTATACGATAGTGTGCTGGTGGAGACAGTCGGTAGGTGACGGGGTTGATCTGCCTCTGTATGGCGAAAGGACCTATGTAGCGGGGACTCAGCTTACGACATGGTTGCCGGAGACGGATGTCTCGAGTGGAGAGCCAAACCAACTGCCCGGGCTGATATTGGGGCGCAGTGGAACGGCGGGCGTCGGCCTGGCTCTTGTGTCTCCGGATAGCCTGTTGGAGATGAACGTGAGCTGAGTCCCAGACCCTCTCGCTCGTCTGGAACCAATGGTGGACTGCTGGAACATCGGAGGGTTCGCCAGACCACGGGAAGAGGGGGGGTTGGTAGCCGAGTATGCACTGGAAGGGTGTTAGTCCGGTGGAGGGTTGGCGGAGGGAGTTTTGAGCATACTCGGCCCAGGGGAGATACCGGTTCCAGCAGTCTTGATGGTCGTGGCAGTATGACCGCAGGTACCTCCCGATCTCCTGGATCTTCCGCTCAGTCTGGCCGTTGGTCTGAGGGTGGTACCCGGAAGACAAACTGATCGACACGCCCAGGAGATTGAAGAACGCCTTCCAGACTCGGGAGATGAATTGGGGGCCCCGATCGGATACAATATCTTCGGGGATTCTCGAAGTGCCGGAAGACTGACTGGAAAAGTGCTTCGGCGGTCTCGAAGGCAGTGGGTAAGCCAGGTAGTGGGATGAGCTTGCACGCCTTCGAGAACCGGTCGACCACCACGAGGATGCAGGTGTAGGTATCCGATCGGGGCAGGTCTGTGACGAAGTCGACCCCGAGGTGGGACCAGGGTCGGGTGGGGATGGGTAGAGGGAGTAGTTTGCCTTCCGGAAGGCGGTGTGGAACCTTTGACATGGCGCAGACTGAGCAGCCCTTGACGTACCGGGAGATATCCTGGGCCATACCGGGCCACCAGTAGCATTGTTGGACGAGCGAGAGAGTCTGCTGGCTGCCTGGGTGTCCAGAGCCCGGTGAAGTGTGGACTGAGTCCATGAGGGACAGGCGTAGGCGGGTGGGAACATGAGACCCGTCCCTCAGGACCTCCCGGCGGAGCAGGTTCTGTCCGGGTGGCTTCGGCTATGTGGTCGTCAAGGCTCCATTGGATGGGGCTTACGACCACGGCTGGTGGGAGAATGGTCTCGGGGTTGGAGGAAGGAGCATCAGGTTGGAACTGGCGGGAGAGGGCGTCGGCTTTCTGGTTCCTGGGGGCAGGTCGGTAGGAAACTGTGAAGTTGAATCGTGTGAAGAAGAGTGACCAGCGAGCCTGTCGGGCGTTGAGTCGTCGGGCATCACGGAGGTACTCCAGATTGCGGTGGTCGGTGAAGACGGTGAAAGGATGTTGGGCCCCCTCCAACCAGTGTCTCCATTCCTCCAACGCGAGCTTTATAGCGAGGAGCTCACGGTTGCCGATGTCGTAATTTTGTCTCCGCCGGGGACAGTTTCTTGGAATAGAAGGCACATGGATGGAGTCGTGGAGGAGTCCCCTGCCGCTGCGAGAGCACCGCTCCCACCCCTGTGCTGGAAGCGTCCACTTCGACGAGGAACGGTAGGGTCGGATCTGGAAGGACCAGGGTAGGAGCGGACCCAAAGGCTTGCTTCAACTCTTCGAAGGCTTGGTTGGCGTTGGAGTTCCAGGACAGAGACTTGGCCCCATTCTTGAGGAGAGAGGTGAGAGGTGAGCAGATCTTACTGAAATTCTGGATGAAACGGCGATAGAAATTTGCAAACCCGAGGAAACGTTGTAGTTCTTTGACTGTGGTGGGTTGTGGCCAGTTGGTGACCGCATCCACCTTCCTCTGGTCCATGGTCACGCCGTGGGGAGAGATAATGTAACCCAGGAAATGGATGGTGTTTTGATGAAACTCACATTTTTCAAGCTTGAGGAACAGTTGGTAATCTCGGAGGCGTTGGAGAACGGTTTGGACATGCTGGATATGGGAAGACAGGTCGGAGGAGTATATGAGGATGTCGTCTATGTAAATGATGACATATTGATGAAGAAGGTCCCGGAAGATTTCATTCATAAATCCCTGGAAGATGGCTGGTGAGTTGGACAGGCCGTAGGGCATTACGAGATATTCGTAATGCCCTGCGGGAGTGATGAACGCCGTCTTCCACTCGTCCCCTCTCGGATGCGGATGAGGTTATAGGCGCTTCGTAGATCGAGCTTGGTGAATATGGCAGTGCCACGGAGCTGTTCCAGAGCGGAGGGGACCAGAGGAAGGGGATAGCGGTACTTAACGGTCGATTGGTTGAGGGTGCGGTGAATCGATGCAGGGGCGCAAGCCTCCGTCCTTTTTGCCCACAAAGAAGAAGCTGGCAGCGGCAGGGGAGGTGGATGGTCGAATATATCCCTGATGGAGCGCCTCCCGGATGTACTCCTCCATGGCCTTCTGTTCCGGGATGGACAGAGGGTAGATCTTACCTCGCGGAAGGTCCGCCCCAGGCAGCAGGTCGATCGCACAGTCCCATGGCCGATGAGGTGGTAAGGTGGATGCCAGCTGTTTGTCGAAAGCATCCTGGGAACGCCCGGTATGGTGTGGGGATCTCAGGCGATTGTTCCACGGGGGGACTTTCCACGGAGGTGGTGGACAGAGGAACCGTTAAGGATGGGTTGGATGATGGACGAACGGGCTTGAGTGTGGTGGGTAGACAGCGGTGAAAACATTCTTCGCCCCACTGCAGGATCTCCCCCGTGGACCAACGAATAATGGGTGAGTGGGCTTCTATCCACGGGCGTCCCAGGATGATTTCCGCTGTTGAGCCCTCCAGCACCAGGAACGAAGCCTTTTCTTTATGAAGCCAGCCGATCTCTAATTCCAGGTCCGGGCTACGATGTCCTATGCGCCCACGGCCGAGGGGTTTTCCCAGCACGGAGTGGACCTGGAGGCTGTGAGGGATGGTGCGTTGGCGGGTCTGGAGGCGCTGGAGGGTGGTTAATGATATAAAATTGCCAGCGGAACCGGAGTCGATTAGCGCTTGAACTGAAAGGGAACGGTCTAGGTAAGAGATTGTCAGCGGGGGTGTATTTTAATGTAGAAATAGGCAGAGGTAGGTTTACGGTACTCACCGCAGGTCGGGGTGGGCGAACGGGACAGGTGGATAGGAGATGACCTGCATTACCACAATACAGACAGAGGCCGTTGACAATACGGCGATTTCTCTCGGTGATAGGGAGGCGGGTGTTGCCAAGGTCCATTGGTTCTGGTGCTGGAGGGCTAGCCGTTGATGTTGGGCGAGGAGGCGGGGGTGCAGGGCTATCCAGCTGGCAGGCAGTGCGACGCTGATCAATCCTGATGGACCGTTGAATGATGTTTTCAATTCCTACGCTGTCATCATAGAGAGCAAGCTGGAGGCGGATCTCAGGATTCAGACCGTGGCGATATGCTGTGATGAGCGCGGATTCGTTCCACCCCACAGTGGCTGCGAGCGTCCGGAACTGTAAAGCATAAGCAGATACAGATGATTTTCCTTGCTTGAGGCGAAACAGCTGATCCTGGACAGAGATGGTGTGAGCAGACTGTGAGAAAACTTCAACGAAATGAGCGGAGAATGCAGCAAACGTTTGTGTCACCGGCCCACGATCCTTCCACAGAGCATGAGCCCAGTTTCAGGGCTCGACCACGGAGAAGTGAGATGAAAAAGGCTACCTTGGATCGCTCGTGTGGGAACGAGTCAAGTCAAGTCAAGTCACATTTATTTATATAGCGCTTTTCACAATACAGATTGTATCAAAGCAGCTTCACAGTGATAACATGACAGAAGTACAACACAGATAAGTAATATTGTTAAATGGTAAAAACCCGACTAAGCAAGCCAAAAGCAAGGCAAAGCAAGGCGACAGTGGCAAGGAACCAAAACTCCATCAGATTGGATGGAGAAAAAACCTTGGGAGAACCCAGGCTCAGTCGGGGCCAGTTCTCCTCTGGCTTACATTCATATTGTTTATATATAAATATTAAATATAAATATTGTTCATATATAATATGGAGCCATAACATATCGCCAGCGTTGAGTCGTCTCTTCACAGGCGTCTGGGGCATCTGAGATCCCCGTGAGAGGCTGGATACAAACTGGACCTGACGAGCGCCATTTTCTCGGGACAAACGTCCCGAGATAACAGCAGAAAGGCAGATGGGAGATAATTAGCATAGCTGATGTTCAGAATGATTTCCATTATACAGGAGTCGGTGTTAGAAAATCACTATCTCACAAACTCTCCGCAAGCCAACCATACGTGCCGAACGTGTCGAACCGTTTGTCTAAAAGGCTGTCGAGCCCCACTGGTGCGTTAAGCAGTTTCAGCGGCAAACGGTTCTGTATGGCATAACAGAGGACTAAAAGGTAAGCATTATGTGAATGCTTGACTGAAGAGATGCGTTTTTAGTCTAGTTTTAAACTGTGTCAGCGAGTCAGAGCCTCTAACCGTATCGGGAAGGCTATTCCAGAGTTTTGGAGCTAATGCGAGAACGCCCTCCCTCCTTTAGTGGACTTAGATATCCTAGGAATGACCAGAAGCCTTGAATTTAGTGATCTTAAAGAACGCGGTGGATTGTAGGGCGAAAGAAGGTCCGTTAAGTACATTGGAGCTAAACCATTTAGGGCTTTATAGGTTAGTAGTAGTATTTTGTAGTTGATGCGGAACTTAATAGGTAACCAGTGTAGAGATGATAAAATCGGTGTTATATGATCGTATTTTCTTGACCTAGTAAGAACTCTAGCGGCTGCATTTTGGACTAACTGTAGCTTGTTTATTGAGGATGCAGGACAACCGGCTAATAAAGCATTACAGTAATCTGAGTCTCGAGGTCATAAATGCATGAACTAACTTTTCTGCATCAGAAACAGATAGCATGTTACGTAGCTTAGCAATGTTTCTAAGGTGGAAAAAGGCTGTTCTTGTAACATATGAAATATGATTTTCGAAAGACAAGTTGCGGTCTAGTATAACACCCAGGTCTTTTACTGTAGTGGATAAAGTAACAGGACATCCATCTATATTAAAGTTGTATTGTAAGAGGTTTTGTGAGTAGTTTTTTGGACCAATAAGTAAAACCTCCGTTTTATCTGAATTTAATAGCAGGAAATTACGCGTCATCCAGCATTTTATATCTTTGAGACACTCTGTCAATTTAGATGAGTTAGTGTTTTCGTTGGTCGTGATGAAATATATAATTGAGTATCATCAGCATAACAGTGGAAGTTAATTCCATGTTTTCTTATAATATTACCAAGTGGCAGCATATATATTGAGAATAGCAGAGGGCCTAAAACCGATCCTTGCGGTACTCCATAGTCTACTGGCGTTATCTTTGATTTTTCCCCATTTAAACAAACAAAATGAGAACGGTCCAATAAGTACGATCTAAACCAGCTTAATGCCTGTCCCTGAACACCAGTGTAGTTTTGTAGTCGATCCAAGAGTATTTTATGATCTATAGTGTCGAACGCAGCGCTAAGATCAAGTAGGACTAGTATTGAGATACAGCCTTGGTCAGAAGCTAAAAGTAAATCATTTGTAATTTTAACTAGCGCAGTTTCTGTACTATGATGCGGTCTGAATCCTGACTGGAATTTTTCATAGATATCATTTTCTTGCAAAAAAGAGCACAATTGAGCGGACACAACTTTTTCTAGTATTTTTGACATAAATGGAAGATTTGAAATGGGTCTGTAATTTGCTAAGTTATTTGGATCTAATTGCGGTTTCTTAATGAGAGGTTTTATTACTGCCAGCTTGAATATTTTTGGAACATGACCTAAAGATAAAGACGAGTTAATAATATTGAGGAGAGGCTCTTCCACTACAGGTAACACTTCTTTTAGTAGTTTAGTGGGTATTGGATCTAATAAACATGTTGTTGGTTTAGAAGCAATGATAAGTTTATTTAGCTCTTCCTGTCCTATCGTTGTAAAGCGGTGTAGTTGTTCTAGAGGGGCCATAATTGAGGCTGAATCATAAGACACCATAGAGGATTGTACATTTATAATTGTGTTTTGGATGCTTTCTATTTCTCATTGAAGTAATTCATAAAATCATTACTGCTAAACTGTAACGGTATATTTTGCTCTGGCGATGTCTGTTTATTTGTTAGTCTAGCCACGGTGTTAAATAAAAACCTTGGATTATTTTGGTTATTTTCTATTAGTTTGCGAAGATGCTCAGCCCTGGCAGTTTTTAGAGCCTTTTTATAACGTGACATACTGTCTTTCCACGCGATTCTAAAGACCTCTAAATTAGTTTGTTTCCATTTACGCTCTAAGATACGAGTTTCTCTCTTGATAGCATGCGTATCACTGTTGTACCAGGGTGCTTTAGTTTTCTCTGTAACCTTTTTTAATCTAATTGGTGCAACAATATCTAATGTACTAGTGAAAATGGTGCTCAAACTGCTAGTCATTTCATCTAATTGATCAGTTTGTTTGGGTTCACTTAGCAGCTTAGATAGATCAGGTAAGCTATTTGAGAATCTATCTATAGTGGTTGGAAGGATTGTTCTGCCTTTTCTATAACGTGGCGCAACATGACATATTTCGGCAGTACGTATTATGCAAGTCACCATGTAATGATCAGTGACATCATCGTTTTGCGGTATAATATTTATATCAGTTGGACTGGTTCCATATGATATAATTAAATCTAGTGTATGATTTAGACGATGAGTGGGACCACTGACGTTTTGTTTGACCCCAAAGGAGTTTAATAAGTCTGTAAACGCAGCCCTAAAGCATCATTTGTATTATCTACGTGTATGTTAAAATCTCCAACAATTATTGCTTTATCGACATTCACCAATAGATCTGAGAGAAAGTCTGCAAACTCCTTTAGGAATTCAGCATATGGCCCTGGAGGTCTATATACAGTAACCAAGGCTAGAGATAATATGGATTTCTTTCGTACATCTAACAGCGTAACATTTAGCACAAGTACTTCAAAAGAATTAAACTTGTGACCTGTTTTCTGAGTAACATTAAAAATATCTTTATAGATTGTCACAACACCGCCGCCGCGACCGATCAGACGAGGCTCATGCTTATAACAGTATCCTGGTGGACTAGACTCATTTAGACCGAAATACTCATTTGGTTTAAGCCAGGTTTCAGTAAGGCACAGAACATCAAAATTATTATCTGTGACCATTTCATTTACAATAACTGCTTTAGGTGTGAGCGATCTAATGTTTAGAAGACCTAGCTTTAAAAATTGTTTTTGTTCACTGATATTTAGATTTTCTGGTTTAATTACAATAAGATTTTTGCTAAATCCTGCACTAGATTTATTGTTTGGCTTCACTAAACGAGGAATGGACACAGTTTCTATGTAACGCTCCACACTATGCATATTAGTTAAGTTTGGACAACAGAGGCTGTGATTTGGACTTTGACTTATTAGTCATCTGGTGCGTAACGTCTCGGAGATGTTGTCCGACAGAACACTCGCTCCGATTCTGCTGGGGTGGAGTCCGTCTGCCCGAGACAGTCTGGGTCGCTCCCAAAACAGATGCCAATTATTTACAAAGAGCAGTTTCTGTTCATTACACATTAACATTAGCCATTCATTAAATGCAAAAAGTCTACTGAACCTTTCCTGTCCTTGTCTGTACGTGGGAAGCGGTCCGAACACGATGATAGTTGCTTTAGGCGCTGTGGTGCGTACTGTTCTCGATCAGGCTCATGTAGTCCTTCTTCAGAACCTCGGTCTGCCGTTGCCTGATGTCATTCGCTCCCGCTTCCAGCACAACAGCTCCATGCGCTGGTCACCGCCCACGATCTCGGGAACCTGAGCGGCGACGTCAGAGAACACGGGGCACCGGGGAAACAGTGTGTGCGTACATTACCTTTAGCCCGAAGTAGCGTGGACATGACGGACCATGGATGTGCCGATGATCACGGCGTCATCGCGTTCCGGCTGCGAAGAGGGAGAAGCGGTTCCCAGTGGAGATCTCGAAGACCGGGAGGGCGGGAGGTAGCTCTGGTTCCTGGCTCGTGTCCTCCGCTGCGTGATCCATGCTCCATGTTTCATCTAATTGATCAGTTTGTTTGGGTTCACTTAGCAGCTTAGATAGATCAGGTAAGCTATTTGAGAATCTATCTATAGTGGTTGGAAGGATTGTTCTGCCTTTTCTATAACGTGGCGCAACATGACATATTTCGGGCAGTACGTATTACTGCAATTCACCATGTAATGATCAGTGACATCATCGTTTTGCGGTATAATATTTATATCAGTTGGACTGGTTCCATATGATATAATTAAATCTAGTGTATGATTTAGACGATGAGTGGGACCACTGACGTTTTGTTTGACCCCAAAGGAGTTTAATAAGTCTGTAAACGCAGCCCCTAAAGCATCATTTGTATTATCTACGTGTATGTTAAAATCTCCAACAATTATTGCTTTATCGACATTCACCAATAGATCCGAGAGAAAGTCTGCAAACTCCTTTAGGAATTCAGCATATGGCCCTGGAGGTCTATATACAGTAACCAAGGCTAGAGATAATATGGATTTCTTTCGTACATCTAACAGCTGTAACATTTAGCACAAGTACTTCAAAAGAATTAAACTTGTGACCTGTTTTCTGAGTAACATTAAAAATATCTTTATAGATTGTCGCAACACCGCCGCCGTGACCGATCAGACGAGGCTCATGCTTATAACAGTATCCTGGTGGACTAGACTCATTTAGACCGAAATACTCATTTGGTTTAAGCCAGGTTTCAGTAAGGCACAGAACATCAAAATTATTATCTGTGACCATTTCATTTACAATAACTGCTTTAGGTGTGAGCGATCTAATGTTTAGAAGACCTAGCTTTAAAAATTGTTTTTGTTCACTGATATTTAGATTTTCTGGTTTAATTACAATAAGATTTTTGCTAAATCCTGCACTAGATTTATTGTTTGGCTTCACTAAACGAGGAATGGACACAGTTTCTATGTAACGCTCCACACTATGCATATTAGTTAAGTTTGGACAACAGAGGCTGTGATTTGGACTTTGACTTATTAGTCATCTGGTGCGTAACGTCTCGGAGATGTTGTCCGACAGAACACTCGCTCCGATTCTGCTGGGGTGGAGTCCGTCTGCCCGATACAGTCTGGGTCGCTCCCAAAACAGATGCCAATTATTTACAAAGAGCAGTTTCTGTTCATTACACATTAACATTAGCCATTCATTAAATGCAAAAAGTCTACTGAACCTTTCCTGTCCTTGTCTGTACGTGGGAAGCGGTCGGACACGATGATCGTTGCTTTAGGCGCTGTGGTGCGTACTGTCTCGATCAGGCTCATGTAGTCCTTCTTCAGAACCTCGGTCTGCCGTTGCCTGATGTCATTCGCTCCCGCTTCCAGCACAACAGCTCCGATGCGCGTGTCACCGCCCACGATCTCGGGAACCTGAGCGGCGATATCAAGAACACGGGCACCGGGGAAACAGTGTGTGCGTACATTACCTTTACCCGAAGTAGCGTGGACATGACGGACCATGGATGTGCCGATGATCACGGCGTCATCGCGTTCCGGCTCGCGAAGATGGGAGAAGCGGTTCCGAGTGGAGATCTCGAAGACCGGGAGGGGCGGAGAGGTAGCTCTGGTCCTGGCTCGTGTCCTCCGCTGCGTGATCCATGCTCCACGGTGTTGTGCCGGAGTCGGAGTGAAAGAAGGCCGGGCTGATCGCGTGCGTCCTGGGCAGAGGAGCATACGGAGTGGATGAGGAAGTACTAACAGAGTTAACGTTACTAACCACTGAGTTGTGAGCGTCGGCGCGTGAAGCTTCAAGCGTTGAACGCCGGTCCAACAGCTCGGCTTGCTTCATCAGCAGACTGCAGATCTGCTTCTCGACGCGTTCCAGCTCCTGCTTCACCGTGAAGAGCTCGAATGTGTCCTCACCTGCACACAGAGGTAACGTTAGACTCTCATCCGATGTGTTCGCCATTATAAAAGATGAACAGTAAATTAATATCCCGACTAATTTAGGACTGAAATGCCGGATGCAACCCGTATCTTTTCAGTGAAACGGGTGTAAAATGAGACGGCCGATAGGCGAAGGGACACGCGTCGAATGCTAGCGGGCTAAAGGTGATAGAAAAATAGAAAGTGCTAGTTTATAAATGAGTGGTAAAGAAGAAAATCAAGGAATTAATTAAGAAATTCTCCGGAGCTACAAACACAAGTACAGATCGCACGCGTATGCGCCGTAAAGGCAGGTTCTCACAGCAAAAAACGAGGATGGATTCATTTCCAGGAACAGCTCGCACTGCAATAGAAAGCCGCTGCACTCCCCTCCTCGTTAGAGAAAGGCGCTGGTTGGGCCATGGGACATACAGAGGAAGATGCCGAGGAAGTTGATGTGGAGGAAGTAGCAAGCGTGGGTGAGCTGGTCCGGGGAACGGTGGCCGGTGGCGGGGACATCGCCGGAGGTGGAGCACGTGTCCGTGGCGTCGATGATTCGCCATGAAACAGGAAATTGTAGTAACTTGGCTGTAAATGCCCAGATCTGCATGGAATTTTACACATTTGACAAGACTCCCGCCCTGAACAAATCTACATGCCCAAATTTCACTCAAATTTATAGCACCACCTGCTGGCAACAGGAAGTGACCTATAACAAAGCAGCCCCCACCGCATGTTTGACCGACATGTACACAATTTCTGTGGTACATCTACCATGTCCAGACACATAGAAATGTCTCTTGGAGCAATGCCCTAAACTCAGCAGGAAGTCGGCCATTTCTAATTTTACCGCCATTTTTGGATGATTTACTCATTATGTACTTTAACGAACTCCTCCTAGCGATTTAGTCGGATCGATTTCACATTTCTGCTGTGCCTTCTGAAAGGCATTGATGATGAAAAGTTGTGCTATCTTCGCGTTTTCAACAATGGGCATGTCTCGAGGCGTCGGCGATTCGCCATGAAAGAGGAAGTTGTTGTAACTTCACTGTACATCCTCCAATCTGCATGAAATTTTATACGTTATGCAACAGTCCAGCCCTGAACACATGTTCATGCTGAAATTAGCCCACAGTCATAGCGCCACCTGCTGGCAACAGGAAGTGAGTGACCTTTAACGAAGCAGCCCCCACCGCACGTTTGACCTACATATACAGTAGGTAGACAACCAGAATGTGGTTTCTACTGCCGCAGTTTTGCCGCGACGGTAAAAGTTGAGGTGTATTTGCTGCCTTTGTCCGCTAAGAGGCGCTACAATCACAGACTTTGAAAAGTGTCCTTTTTTGTGTAATCTACAGCTGCGCCGCGGCTCTTTCAGAGCGATTGAAAGTTGGTAGCAGATTAATTCAAGTGAAACGTGAAAACTCAGAACCTCCGACACGCTTGCTAAAAATTCTGCCACTGGACCATTACTGCACATACACAGAATATAGGCGAATCTGTGCATTTATTCACGTTAAAATTCACCACTTTGAAAACATATTAGATCTCATACGACCAATTAAGCCCAAAGTACCATAACATTTTTGGTCGGACATCACATCTTTGTGTACATTTTATTTATTTACATCAGTAAGCAGGAAATCGTCTTTGAAGACATGACCTTCGCGAAAGAGAAAAAGAATGAATGCTTCATTGTACCCAGCACTTTTGAAAATGCCCTTCCGTCTCTATCCCAGCACATTTCGAACCATGACGGCCATGAATGTAGCTAAACGAATTCATAATCACAATGCTGAAAAAAGTAAATTCAAATGAAATAAATGTGAAGTAAAAAAAGGCCTCTATTATTCCATCAAATTTAAGTAGGCACACTTCAACATTAGGCTGTGTGCCCAGTTTTTCTATAATTTAGAAAGGCTATTTCAATAGGTTATACTTGTCTTTTACTTTGTGTTATTCTAATTTGTTAGTAGATGTATTAAATTAAACCAAATGATCATAAAATTAAAACATTTTCAGGGCTTGCAGTTAGGCTACTAAACCATGTTACTGCATTTGTGTTTAAGCCTATGGTTTAAGCATGCCGAAATGCCTACCGCGGCAAAAATAAACAAGTCGCATTAAAGTCGGGACATTGCGGGATATTGTGCAAAACAGCAGCAATTGCTGCATTTTAAAATGTAAGTTTAAGGCAAAAATAAACAAGTCGCATTAAAGTCGGACTCGGGACATTGCGGGATATTGTGCAAAACAGCAGCAATTGCTGCATTTTAAAATGTAATTTTACTATCTGTTTATTTTTAAAAATGCTGTCTCTGTGCTGCTATGGCCTGGAGGTATGTTTTCATCTAAACGATTTCTGTCAACAGTGGAATGATTAAAACAATGTATAATGTGATAAATAATAATTAAAAGCAAAAAACTGTTTAAATTCATATTGAACAACAATAAAATTAGTAGCCTTATTATTATTTTCGTGTGTTCCTCATCCTGGAACTGTTAAATGAAGAGGTGTTCATGGTCTGAACGACAGTTCAATTTGTAAAAGAAGTTCTGATAAAGTTATGTGGCACTAGCCTTTTGTTTTACATGGCTGTGAAATGTGAATGGGGTTGCACACGTGTTAATCAAAGGTGAGAAAAACATTATGAAACGATCAGAGGTGCCTATTCAAACCGCGGGACACGTGCCCTCTCAGATTTATGAGGCAAATTTATTTAAAATGTAGCCGACTTATATAGGCTAGGCTATAGCCTACCTGTAGGCTACATATTTTTATTTAGCCTATTTATTTAAATACACTGTAGATTACGTAAAAATACGGTACAATGTACCATAAAAATTTGAAGGATTTTCCGTAGGCCTATTTATCTTTGTTTTTTGTCTAAGCTTGCGTTTATTTATTTATTTATTATTTTTTTTTAAGTTGGATTTCGGGTGTGTGGATATTCTGACACTAATGTGAAAACCCGAAAATTATGTTTTTCTAAAATGTCAAATAAGCTGTTAACAAAACTTTAACGTTAATAGTTAGCCTACTATCTGGCATGTTAGGCAAATTTTAATAAAAATAAAACACATTAAAATCATGAACTCAAATTTTGTGGAAAAAAAGAAGAAAAAGTGTTATCCTACTGTTGTAACAGTGCACAGGCTAAAGCAGACCTTTCAGGCTATAGCCTAACGCTAATAAGCCTTATGCCAAAATTATTATTAAAACTAAATTGTCGGTCATTAAATAGGAAAACTAAATAATTCTGCAGATGATTTGCTTCAAGTGAAACCCGACATCAGACATTAAGGCCTGGCCGAAGTATTTTATTGCACGCAGTGCAATAACAAATCACTCACTCCTTTAATGCCAGACGCGAATATCCATTTGAATCCATTTGCGCGTCAAAAGCGAAATTGACACGCTTAAAAAACTAAAGTTGAGTGGCTGCCTGCACATTCACTGTACTCTGCGGCTGGCTGGCTGCTGCAACTTGATTGGCTGCAGGACAACTCCACTTCCACGGATGATTTTTAATGTTTTATTATAAGACATTTCATATCAAGATTTTGCTTTAGTATGATTTTCGGGACAATTAAGGCCGATTTTGGGATTCGGGACAACAGCTTAGATTTCGGGACTGTCCCGAATTTTTCGGGACTTCTGGTCACCCTATATTACTGTCTTAAGTGAGCTAATTTAAAGTTATAAACGCAAATAATAAGCCTAATAATAATAATTAGGCTATTATTATTACATTTAGGCTACATATAGATATAAGACGCTTCTATCAAAAAAAGAAACAAAGCAAAGCGTCAAATGTCAGTCATAATGCAGGTTAGACAATAATAATACAGGGCTGAGATTATCACAAATAAACAAGATTTTGACGCATATCCAATGTTTGTGCACAAAAAAATAAATAACATTGACTTTTTGCCTTTATTAAACATTTAAAACATTCGCAAATTAATATGGAAAAAAAAATAGATTTTACTTTCTAAAAACTATATTTTGCCCGCAGTGCTAAATGAGAAGAGCATGTCCCGGGAACTATGCTAGGAGAGGAAGATTATTTATAGGTGATTTGTAGGCTAATCATGTCTGAAAAATAACGATGGATTTTTATTGCTTAAATAAACAGTTCCCTTTCGTTGTTATCTCCAGTTCCGTCGGATGACGACGAATGGATTTTCGCTTAGAAAGCCTATCAGCTTCAATATATTTGCATGGCGTAACTCCGCTCACCTGCGCCTTATCAGCTGTGAGTATTTAAGGAGGATGCTGAAAGCAAATAAGGCATGTTTTCGCTGTGGAGCCAAGTTCACTCTTCGTTCCCCAAGCACTTCTCTACAGAGACTGTCAGCTTCTTCGAGAGACTCGTGTTGGTGTGACGGAAAGAAGTAGCACACTCATCCCTGAGCACACAGAGTTCTTGGACGACACGGTGCGCCGCCCCGGGCCGTGCACCCCTCGTCCCTCCTCTGTCCCAGAGTCGGATGACAGTGCGAGCCGTCCTCGGACCGTACCACTCTCATCCCCCCTGTCGCCAGCGCCCTGGCAGAGCAGACCCTCGGGGGACATTCGTCCTCCCTGGTCTCCTCTATCAGGACGCGGTTAATGACTGCGTCCCCACATCGGGCCCCTATGACCGTCTGTGTCCGGACCAGTCATTCCGCTTCGCTGCACCTCCGGTGGGGAGCCTGTGGTCTGTATGACCCCGCTGGTACAGTTTTTGGCAGCCTGGCTAGAGTTTCCCAGACTGTCCCGCTGGGTCGCTCGGACGATCAGACTCGGCTACGCGATTCAGTTTGCGCTGTCTCCTCCCCGCTTCAGGGGAGTCCACTCCACATTGGTTGGTGGCAATGCCCCTATCATGAGAGTGGAGATTGCTACCCTGCTGGCGAAGGGTGCGATCGAGACTGTCCCTCCAGCCGAAATGAAGTCCGGCTTCTACAGCCCGTACTTCATTGTCCCCAAGAAGACCGGTGGGTTACGGCCAATCCTGGACTTGCGTGTGCTGAATCGCTCCCTTCACAGGCTGCCGTTCAAGATGCTCACCGCCAAACGCATTTTCGAATGCGTGCGGCCCCAGGATTGGTTTGCAGCGATCGACCTGAAGGACGCCTACTTCCATGTCTCCATTCTTCCTCGACACAGACTGTTCCTGCGGTTTGCTTTCGAGGGGCAGGCATACCAGTACGCGGTTCTCCCTTTCGGGCTAGCCCTGTCTCCTCGCGTCTTCACGAAGGTCGTCGAGGCAGCCCTTGTTCCCCTCCGAGAACACGGGGTTCGCATCCTGAATTACCTCGACGACTGGCTGATCCTAGCTCACTCTCGAGATCAGGTTTGCGAACACAGGGACCTAGTGCTCAGGCACCTAGCTCGTCTGGGCCTTCAGGTCAACTGGGAAAAGAGCAAACTTTGCCCTGTGCAGAGGATCTATTTTCTCGGTATGGATATCGACTCGGTCGTCATGTCTGCGCAGCTTACGAACGAGCGCGGCAGTCACTGCTGACTTGCCTGAGACAGTTCGAGGGCAAGAGTGTGGTCCCACTGAAACTTTTTCAGAGGCTCCTGGGGCATATGTCATCCGCAGCTGCAGCAACGCCGCTTGGATTGCTTCATATGAGACCACTTCAGCATTGGCTTCACGACCGAGTCCCGAGGTGGGCATGGCAACACGGCACGCTCCGGGTACCAATTACTCTCGTCCTGCCGTAAGACCTTCACCCCGTGGAGGAACCTCAGTTTTCTACGGGCCAGTGTGTCCCTGGAACGAGCTTCTCGGCATGTTGTTGTAATGACAGATGCCTCTGCCACGGGCTGGGGTGCCATGTGCAATGGACATGCGGTCGCGGGCTCCTGTATGGGTCCCCAGCGCCTTTGGCATGTCAATTGCCTTGAGTTGCTGGCTGTACAGCTCGCTCTGTGCCGCTTCTGAGCTGTGCTCAAGAACCAGCATGTACTAGTCCGAACAGACAATACCGTGACTGTAGCGTACATCAACCATCAAGGTGGTCTGCGCTCCCGCCGTATGTCGCAACTCCGCCCGTCACCTCCTCATATGGAGTCAGAAGCGTCTGAGGTCCCTTCGTGCCATTTATATTCCCGGAGCCCTGAACCGTGCAGCCGACGAGCTGTCCTGGCTTCAGCCCCTCCCTGGAGAATGGCGACTCCATCCCCAGTCGGTCCAGCTGATTTGGGGCCAGTTCGGTGATGCACAGATCGATCTGTTTGCCTCTCACGACTCGACCCATTGTGCCCAGTATTATTCCCTGACCGAGGGCACACTCGGCACGGATGCACTGGCGCACAGCTGGCCGCGGGCCGCAATATGCGTTTCCCTCAGTGAGCCTTCTTGCGCAGACCCTGCGCAAGGTCAGGGAGGACGAGGAGCAGGTCATTCTGGTCGCGCCGTATTGGCCCACCCGGACCTGGTTCTCCGAACTCACTCTCCTCGCGACAGCACCTCCTTGGCCCATTCCTCTGAGGAAGGACCTCCTTTCTCAGGGACGGGGCGCCCTGTGGCACCCTCGCCCCGATCTTTGGAACCTCCACGTGTGGCTCCTGGACGGGACGAGGCGGGTTTGAGTACCCTACCACCTACGGTGGTGGCTACCATCACTTCCGCTAGGGCGTGGTCCACTAGACACGTCTATGCGTTGAAGTGGAACCTCTTCGTCAACTGGTGCTCTTCTCACCGAGAAGACCCCAGGAGATGCTCGATCGGTGTCGTGCTTTCCTTCCTTCAGGAAGGGGTGGAGCGAAGGCTGTCTCCCTCCACCCTTAAGGTCTATGTCGCCGCTGTTGCTGCACACCATGACCTTATCGATAGTAAGTCTTTGGGGAGGCACGAACCTGATTGTCAGGTTCCTGAGAGGAGCGAGGAGACTGTATCCTCCTCGCCCTCCTCTTGTGCCCTCTTGGGACCTCTCAGTGGTTCTAACTGCCCTGAAGAGTGCTCCATTTGAGCCTTTGCAATCAGCTGAGCTTAAGTTCCTGTCAATGAAGACAGCGCTTCTGATTGCATTGGCCTCCATCAAGAGGGTAGGGGACCTGCCCGCATTCTCCGTTGATGAAGCGTGCCTGGAATTCGGGCCAGGATACTCTCACGTGATTCTGAGACCCCGGCCTGGATATGTGCCCAAGGTTCCTACTACTCCCTTCCGGGATCAAGTTGTGAACCTGCAAGCGCTGCCCCGGAGGAGGCAGATCCAGCCTTGTCACTGCTCTGTCCAGTTCACGCCCTTCGTGCTTACGTAGACAGAACACAGTGTTTCAGGACCTCAGACCAGCTCTTTGTCTGTTTTGGTGGTAAGCAGAAGGGGAAGGCTCTCTCCAAGCAAAGGTTGTCTCACAGGATAGTGGACGCCATTGCTTTGGCATACCAGCAGCAGGGTCGACCGTGCCCCCTTGGTGTGACTGCCCACTCCACCCAGGGTGTGGCGTCCTCTTGGGCTCTCAGCGCATGGCACCTCGTTAACAGACATCTGCAGAGCTGCAGGCTGGGCGACACCTAACACTTTTGCCAGATTCTATAATCTCCGAGTGGAGCCAGTGTCCTCTCATGTACTCACTTCAACCGGCTCAGTACCGGACCCGCTCAGGTGTCTACGCTTGCTCGCCATTCCACTCCTCGGACTGGATACGTGCGATATTTCCTCAGGTGAGCCTCATTAGCCCTGAGTTCCTCCAGCACTCCTGACGTTGGCGCCAGTGTCTATTGCTTGCGCGATCGGCCAGGTGCATTCCGTGTGCATGGTCCCTCCCCTGAGCGACCCCCACATGTGTATTTCCACTGTAAGCCTCTCTGAGCGTGTGTCTTCCCTCGACAAGCCACCTTGCCACTCCTGGGTTGAAATATTCCACCTGCGGCTGGACACCCCAGTGATTCCCCATATGCATCCTTCGGTTCATATGTGTATTCTCAAAGCCCCCCCCCCCCCTGGGTGGGCAATAATAGCATTTCTCCCTCAAAACTATGGAATATGCTCCCCAGTGTACCTTGGTATTCCTGTGCTAAATAGGAGTCCTTCGTCCGTGCCAAACTAGTGCGACAGGGATCTCAGATTTACGCAGGGCACTGGAAGACAGCTGAGAAGGTGGCGAGATTAGACTGGTAATCCATTCGTCGTCATCCGACGGAACTCGGAGTGACAACGAAAGGGAACGCCTCGGTTACGTATGTAACCCTCGTTCCCTGAGTAGGGAATGGAGACGTTCCGTCTTCCTGCCACCTTCCGCTGTGTCGCGGGGATCGCCGGACCTCAGTCTTGGCTCCTCAGCGAAGAAACATGCCTGATTTGCGTTCAGCATCCTCCTTAAATACCCACAGCTGATAAGGCGCAGGTGAGCGGAGAACGCCATGCAAATTCTGCAGACCCATGACATTTCTTTGCCATTGGGTCGTTTTATATTTATTGAAGCTGATAGGCTTTCTAAGCGAAAATCCCATTCGTCGTCATCCGACGGAACGTCTCCGTTCCCTACTTCAGGAACGGGGGTTAAATGCGTAACAGAGACGTTTTCTAGTGTCGGACTGTATCTCCATCTCCGCTGTAAAGCTGATGCACCTTTAGAGAAATGCACCTTTCGGATTGTATAATCAGACGGTATTTGTTTTCGATTCAAATTTGTTCGTTTAAAAGTGGGCATTTAAAGATTTAGAATAGGCTTTTGTTTCAGTTCATTTAGAGACACGCTCCGGAGATCATGAAAGCGCGATTATTTTATTTTACAAATACACAACGTTTTCTTGTTATTTTGAGTTTACACAAATACAAATAGTTGCAAATAATGTATTATGTATAATGTATTTTATGACCATAAATGCTAGATTATTTTAAATTGTTCCACTGTTGATATGAACATGCAAGTTTGCGGCGTCGGCACAGTGACATCCAGTGCACGCTTCACACAAACAAAATGCATGGTAATTTTATTTTATTAATATAAGCAAAAAAAAAACTAAATGTTGTAGCCTAACAGAGTTTAAGAACAAATCTTTCTGCATTAATAGCCTCAATAAAATATAACTACAATAGTCCATATTTGATCGAACTTCGAACCCATGTCTTTGCAATGTTAGATTCGTAGGCCAATGTTCTACCATTTGACCACATCTTTACTCACGTTCAAGGAGGAGCCCAAAAATGTGTGTTTGCTCAAATGAGAAAGAAAACGTTTTGTCGTTAGCCTATTGTGAATGTAGGCCTGGGCTACTTTACATCACATGAAAAAGGAGACCTTTACAGTTTTAAAATATGATTTTATTTTAGCGGTTATGAGAAAAATAAATAGATTTAAGTGTTGCTGGAACAATGTATTAAGGCCACTGAAAGGTGCATGTCTCAATACAGCGCTGGTTCAGATTTTATTAGGCTATTTGTTGTTTAAACGTGCGTGTTGCATATTTAAAAAATATATATACACATATTTAATATTGTCTATTGAAGCTAATTATACCATTGATTAGGCTACTGTGGAGGGGGAAATACCCCACCGGCAAATCGCAACTTGCTTGGTTATGTTTTTAACTTTTGATTAATAAAATGTTATGCTATAAAAGTTTATATTCTAGTTAAAGCTATTCTATTTAAAATGTAGGCTACTTTTACATAATTACGTTTTGCTTTCACCAAATGGCCCTTTGCGCCACCTGGTGGTCATTTCGCAGCCAGACTTTGAAATACGAGTGGTTTATTTTTGCCGGTAGGATTTACCGCGGCACTTGACGGCGTAAACGACATTCTGGTTGTCCACCTACTGTACAAAATTTCTGTGGCACAGAAATTTTTATGAAAAGGCACATTTCGCAACCGACTTTGAAATACGAGTGGTTTATTTTTGCGCGGTAGATTTACCGCGGCAACTTGCGCGGCGGTAAACGACATTCTGGTTGTCCACCTACTGTACAAAAATTTCTGTGGCACATAGATCATGTCCAGACGTACAAAAAAGCCTCTTGGAGCAATGCCCTAAACCCATCAGGAAGTCGGTCATTTTGAATTTTATGTAAATTGTTGGGTGATTTGGATCCATAGCAAATTCACAGCCGCACCGGCTGAGCTCCAGAATATGCAATGCGGCCACCTCACACCTCGACGTGCTACAGGTGCGAGGCCCGACCATCGCTGCTTGCAGGTTAAATTTTTTTTTCTGCAAAGTAAGTGCCATTTTCGCGGCCGCAACATGCTCAAAAACTCACCAAATTTGGCACGCATGTCAGGACTGGTGAAAAATTTCGTATTTTGTGGGTTTCGCGGATGGGCGTGGCAAAATGGCTCGCTAGTGCCACCTAGAAAATTGGAAAAAATTAGGCCCTCATCCACGTTCAATCTACATGCACAAAATTTGCTGGAGACGTGTATCATATCAAGACGCACAAAAAAGCATCAAGAACCCATACCCTAAACTTGATAGGAAGTCCATCCTTTTTTAATTTGACGGCCATTTTGGGACGATTTACACACTCCGTACTTAACGAACTCTTCTAGGGGTTTAGTCGGATCGACTTCAAATTTCTGCTGTGCCTTCTAAAGGCATTGACGATGTAAAGTTTGCTATCTGCGCATTTTCTTCGATGGGCGTGTCCGTGGCGTGAGATGAATCGCCATGAAACAGGAAGTTGTAGTAACTTGGCTGTAAAGTGCTCAGATCTGCACGAAATTTTACACATTTGACAAGAGTCCCGCCCTGAACAAATATACATGCCGACATTCGGAAGTGTCCTTTAACAAAGCAGCCCCCGCCGCATGTTTGACTGACATGTACGAAATTTCTGTGGTACATCTACCATGTCCAGATGCACAAAAAAAGTCTCTTGGAGCGATGCCCTAAACTCAACAGGAAGTCGGCCATTTCTAATTTTACCGCCATGTTTGGAGGATTTACCATTACGTACTTTGACAGAGCTCCTCCTAGGGATTTGAGTTGGGATCGACGGTATTTGTTTTCGATTCGGAATTTGTTCGTTTAAAAGTGGGCATTTAAAGATTTAGATAGGCTTTTGTTTCAGTTCATTTAGAGACGCGCTCGGAGATCATGAAAGCGCGATTATTTTTATTTTACAAATACACAACGTTTTCTTGTTATTGTGAGTTTACACAAATACAAATAGTTGCAAATAATGTATTATGTATAATGTATTTTATGACCATAAATGCTAGATTATTTTAAATTGTTCCACTGTTGATATGAACATGCAAGTTTGCGGCGTTCGGCACAGTGACATCCAGTGCACGCTTCACACAAACAAAATGCATGGTAATTTTATTTTATTAATATAAGCAAAAAAAAAAAACTAAATGTTGTAGCCTAACAGAGTTTAAGAACAAATCTTTCTGCATTAATAGCCTCAATAAAATATAACTACAATAGTCCATATTTGATCGGACTTCGAACCCTTGTGTGTGAAGATGCAGTAACAGCTGGATCAAGGAAAACACCACCACCTTTTCTGCCAGATGAGGTAAGTTAACGTTATGTTTACGTTAAACTTGTTTTTGTTTTAGACGACACAACTTTTAAAACTTTAATATTGACCATGAAATATTTATTTACATTTAACATGACTGCTATTATCTACTATTCTGCCTGTAACATTAGTCATTCTCTTACCAGATCACTCCTCAGTTTGTTTCATAGTGTTTCTGTTGTTTTATCTTTTGACAGGAATTTGCTGCTGTAGTTTGCATCCCAGAGCACCACCTGCATGCTGCCTAGGGGTTTGTATTTTGATTTATTATCATTTTTTTATTATTATTAATAACTATGAGTGTTCAATAGTCAAGTCAAGTCACATTTATTTTTATATAGCGCTTTTCACAATACAGATTGTATCAAAGCAGCTTCACAGTGATAAGCTGTCATTCAAGCTGTTATTCAATACTGCCAACACACATTTAAATGTAAAGTCTGAGGAAGAATGTTGATAAAAAAGTGGTTGCTGAATACCCCCTTCAAAGATGTGTGCTTATATGGTCAGTAGAAATGCAAATTGTATAGGGAAGATTTAAACAACTATTTTTAAAAGGATTGTTCACTTAAAAATAAAAATTCTGTCATTTACTCACCCTCAAGTTGTTTCAAAGTTCAAACCTGTATGAATTTGTCTTTTGCTGAACACAAAGATATTTTGAAGAATGTTGGTAACCAAACCATTAACTGGAGCCATTGACTTCCATGGTATTTTTTTCTATTTTTTTCTACTATGGAAGTCAATGGCTCCATTTAGTGTTTGGCTACCGACATTCTTCAAAATGTCTTTGTGTTCAGCAGAAGAAAAATTCATACAGGTTTGAAACAACTTGAGGGTGAGTAAATGATGACAGAATTTTCATTTTAAAGTGAACTACCCCTTTAAAGCGGCTTTCTGAAGTGATCATGTAATGTAATATCTTTATTAATGTAATATCATTTTGTAATACATTTTTTTTGTTTAAGGTGGTGGACATTCAGGATTGCTGTCATTCAAGAAGTTATTACTGACCACATCTCTACCCCATTGAGGCAGTGAGCTACAAAATACCTGAAGAAAAAGGCACTTATCCTGGAGTTCATATAAAGGTAAGCAACACATTTAAATTAATTTAATTAAATGATTTATAGATTGTTATTATGTTTCTGTTTATTTAGTTGAACATAATTAAACATATTATAATGTATAGTTGAGCAGACAAGCTAACATTGGAGTCCACTGGAAACAAAAGTCTTAGCATTTTATATACAGTGTTTGAATTTGAAAGAATTAGGGATAGCTGATTATTTATAGTTGATAATTGTTTTTCAACCTCAACCTGGTCTGCATGATACCGTGTAGTTCATTTTCCTTCATTTAATTTCTTGTTTAGCTAAAATATATCTTTTTTTTCTTTACTTTTCTGTGCAGAAATCCTGGATAACACAGTCTCATCCAATTTGTCATATAACTGACGTCTTGGGACGTCTTTTGACCATTCGTCAATATATGCCTTTTTAGGGCCCCATTAAACGTCAGTAGATGACGATCCCGGGTCGTCATACGACTGACGCATTACCTTAACGTCAGTTAGGTGACGAGTTGGGTTTAGGGTTAGGTTTAGGTCTGGGGTAGAGTTAGGATCCGAGTAACCGTCATCTACTGACGTTTAGGGGGGCCCTAGAAAGGCATATATTGACGAATGGTCAAAAGACGTCCCAAAACGTCAGTTATATGACGAATTGGGATGAGACTGCACTGTCCTGGACGAAGGTCGAAATGGCTGAGATGAAGGAAACCAAACGTATTACATTCCTTCAAGACTGCTGAAGTTCCTGTATGAACAACTTCGAAAAACCATGTAAAGTTTTAGCTTTTGTCAAATCTGAAAATGGAACTTTAACTGAACATACCGATCACTCCTTCATTAGGTGATAGACAGGGATCGGCACTTCCTCATCAAACAGATCCTGGATAATCTACCTGATGAACATCTACGTCCAGCCCTGAATCATCTACCTGTGTCGGCACGGAGAGAACAACGGCAACCTGGTGGGACAGCTGGGCTGTGATACAGGCCTCTCGCCGCGAGACAGACAGGTACGGTTAACCGTAGACGGAACCATTACAGTACACAGTAACTAAATTTGAAACATCATGATGGATAGGCCACACACTGTTCTCTCCCTTCTGTAGTTTTTGGTGACTAAACCCAAGTCTGCAGTCCTACCAGGACCTGGTCCAATCAGTCTGGTGGCTCTGAAGAATTTACTACACATTTCTAGGTGAGTGATGAGTTCTCCCCACCCAGAATCTTTGTTTTGACACATTCTGTATGTCAATACAGTATGTCCTGGCCTCACAAAATAGTGTTTTGTATTTCTTTTACAGCCTTCATCTTACCTGAAGACAAGAAGAGTTCCCCCGCCAATCCATGTTCCTCTGAAAAACCTCTTCCCCTCACACATTTTAAAATAATTTTTTCAGTGGATGCAATTGTTGTAATGTTAACAAAGTGTTGTGAATTAGCAGACTTGAAACAATTTAGAGATTAGAAACTATATATGCTTTTCCTTTTGTGTTTTTTTTTCCTTTATATTTTAGTTTTCATGGCAATTGTTGTAGATCTATAAGTAAATAAAAATATTTTTTAATCACAGAAGATTTGTTTGAAATGTTTTCAACAAGAGTTATCATTACACTGTTAACTAACAGAAAAGTCAAATTTATATTTGCTATAGGTATATTGCATAAATTCATCTGTTTTAATTTTACTGTAGGAAAACCATAAATTAACAGAAATCTTTCATCTTTTGATTACGGAACAAAGTCCGGGTAATGAGCTGCAATAACAGTACATTTTTCTGTTATTTTAACTGGATTTATTTAATTATTTGCGTTTTTTTACTGTAGTTATGTCATTAAATAACAGAAAGTGTCCTGTTTTTTTTTACAATAAATATATCATTAAATTACAGAAAGTGTCCAGTCTTTTACTATAGTATATATACATATATATATATAGTATATACATAGTAGATATATAGATATATAGTATAAACAGAAGATTTCTGTTTTATTTACAGTGGTTACACTGTGAATTAACAGAAAATTTCTGTTTTTTAATTACGGGACAAAGTCCGGGTAATGAGCTGCCAGTACTTTTTTCTGTTAATTTACGGATTTATTTCTAGAGTGTAGATAGATAGGTTGTTACAGATTGTGCTAATGAGTATTTCACATTAATGAAACAAGCATATTAGCTACACTTTCACTGTTTAACGTTGCATGAGCACGCAGAGACGCATTAGAACAGCGTGCAGAGAAGCATTGAGTGTGTCAAACCAGCAGTCTTCCATTCCTCACATCTCTCAGCGGGATTCACCCATCATCCCTGCTGTTCACAGTAATTCAGACAAACAGCAGGAGCTTTTATACCCTGTCTTTAAAGCCCATGGGTGGGATTGTAAGAGTCTATAAACTATAAATCACAAATAAGATGTTAAATCAACAGTCATTCTTTTCAGGTTCTTCAAGGTTTTATTGCATGCCAGCTGTTAGCATTAATATTGCAGTTCATGAAGTGTATACTTAGGCCTGTTCAGTTTGATTTAGCAAAAAAATTGGGTGGGTTATTTGTTCTACCCTTGTATGACTGTGTGTGTCCTCTATGCCTAATTAATCAATTAAAGATTTTTCTGTATCTCCAGAGAAAGCAGAATGGATGGAAAGTAGCATGACGCTTCTATGAGGATAATGCCACTATATGAAAGCTAATGCCACACGATCCATGTCGATGTTAGTAAATCAGCTCTAGCAAGTTTCGCGAAGTGGTGCATGTTTATTTTAGAGCCCATGTTACATTATTTCTATACTATTTAAGTATTTTCTCTAATTTTCTTTTTAAAATTTGAAAACATCCTTGAAAGTAGATGCATTTACTATTCAAGAAATTTACTGATTAGTGTTTGAGTCTTATTCGTTTTAAAATGTTTTTTTCACATCAATTTTGGTTTACACAATAATTTCTAAACTTACTACAGTGCTATTATTATTATTATGGCAACTCGGAAAGAATATGCCATGGTCAAACAAGGAGCTGCAGACTTTCCTTTGTTTGGTTGCCGAAGAGAGGATCCAGTGAGAGCTTGATGGGGCAGTGAGGAACGAAAGGTATCGCTATGACTGACTACAGATACTATTTTGTGGCGGTACTGTCTGCAATGGTAAATGGTGCAAAAAGAAAGTCGAGTTCGAAGTTCGAGGCGGAGTCCTGCAACAGAGCCGATTCAAGTCGAGCTGGTACTGGTAATGGAAAAGCGCCATTACTGCACTTACTTTTCATTTCAAAGGTGGGGTATGTAATTTTCTTTTTTGACCATTTTTTTTTTTTAAATCACTTGAAATCTTATTCCTAACCCACTTAGTTTTAGAAGCACTGAAATGAAAATTAAGCAATTTAATCATCTGCGGAACGGGCAGGATTCGAAAAAGCTCCAACCAAACATTTCCAAAACCAACTAGAAACATTGGCCTACAAGTGCATCAATCAAACGGTAACACCATATGTGCAAATGCATGTGTCCCCTTCGTGCACATACTCAAAGCTCGTGACCCAGTCACAGTAAGTACAGTAAGGCACCCAATTACAAAAGAGAGAGAGAGAGAGAGTTAGTGCAATCGTACGCATTTGAGTTTTGCAGATGCATGATTGTGCGTATTCGTATGTTCTTCGAATGGGTGGAGTCAGGGCCAGCGTTGGAAAGAAGGTAGGACCTTTTGAGTCATTTTTTTGCAGTACACAAAAGCATGAATAAACTTATTTTTCTTCTCAGCATGTCTCCTCTCCTCTTGCTTGGTTCCTAATCTGGTTGTCTAATAATCCTGGCATTATATATTACAAATATTGTTGTGTTTTTGACAAATTGCTTGTGTAATTCACTTTGTATAAAGCGTCTGCAAAATGCATAAATGTTTCTATAAATAATGCACATGAGACTTAACAAATTAAGTTACCAGGTGTAAATACCTCCTTAGTTAGTTACTCCTAAGCACTGATCTTGATGCTATAGGGGTTAAGTCAGAGTTCACTCTTGACTCATGTATGACCTTAACTAGAAGCCAGTGATTAGATTTTATAAAGGTATATGTAACAGGTGTTATATTTATTTATTAATTTCACTCAAAATCTCTCCTTTTGTTGTAATTTCTTTCATTATTTTATATTTTGGAATTTATTTCTTTTGAATTTTGATCACTATTAATTGAGATGTCTTATTTCTATGGTTACGAGGTTATTTTGCAGTATTGTTAAATAAGGCGCGTGGTTCCTTTAAGGCGCATGTTCCGGAAAAATAAGGCGCGTGGTTCCCTTAAGGCGCATGTTCTGGTTCCGGTTGCTCTCCTTCAGTTCGCGGTAAATGTGACTGAAGAGAGGTGGGTTGATAGTAAGTGCTCCATCTAAAAAGTTTGATTTGAGTTTTGTTTATTGTAATATAACATGTATTTTTGTTCTAAAATGCAATTTAACCTTATTGAAACATGCATGAAGTTTGTTTGAAAATTTGATGAGTTATAACATGTTTTTTTTCGAGAATTCATTAAGCATGAATGTGCAAGCTCTGTTGGCTAAAATAATGCCTTTCACTAACAGGCTGAATTGAGAGAAGGCCACAGATTCGAGCATATTATAATTGATTATTTTATTCATGCAGGTATGTTTTCTTTAATTCTTCTGTTAATATTGTTTTGAATTTGTAGAATGTTTTTTTGTGAGGTCTGTTGGACAGACAGGGTTTGAGTGTATGAGAGGCTGAAATGCATGTTTGTGAGTGTGTCAAAGTGTAAAATGTCATGCAGTTCGCGGTAAATGCGACTGAAGAGAGGCTGATTTGAGAGAAGGCCACAGATTCGAGCATATTATAAGACTGTGGTGAGGCTAAGGAATTTGAACACCGTATTCGACTTACAGATGAGAGGCCTTTCCGGTTGCCATATCGGAAGGATCCCTCCTGCTCACTACCAGAAGTTGCATCAGGTGTTAAACGAAATGGAGGAGCAAGGAATAATTCGAAAATCTGTAAGCGAATATGCATCGCCATTGGTACTTGTGTGGAAGAAGGATGGAGGTCTCCGCATTTGTACAGATTTCAGGTGGCTTAATGCGAGAACGCTCAAATATGCCCACCCGCTTCCTCACCAGTCCGACTGCCTTGCTGCTTCAGGAGGTAACAACTACTTCAGCACTTTGGACTTGACCTCCGGATTCTACAATTTGCCCATGCATGAACAAGACAAAAAATACACCGCTTTCATAACTCCAATGGGACTACATGAGTATAACCGCATGCCTCAAGGCTTGTGCAATAGTCCAGCTTCATTCATGAGGATGATGCTTAGCATTTTTGGAGATATGAACTTTACCAGCTTACTCTGCTATTTGGATGATTTACTTGTGTTCGCGTCCACAGAGCAAGAGGCTTTGAGCAGGCTTGAGATGGTTTTTCAGCGGCTTAGGCTACACCACCTGAAACTGAGTCCCAAAAAGTGTCATTTATTGCGCGATTCAGTGAAATTCCTGGGCCATATTATTTCTGGCCATGGTGTCTCTGTGGACTTCACGAAGGTGGATGTTATTTCCAACATGTCCAAGATGCAACTTATGGAGGAAGATGGTTGCACTCCATCAGCGCGAAGAATCAAGTCATTTTTGGGAATGATCTTTTACTATCAACACTTTATTCCTAATTGTTCTTCAATCGCCAAGTCTCTCTTTGCTCTAACTGCAGGTCAGAAGAGGAGAGGTAAAGAGGAAAGGAAGGAAACCTGTTGGCACGTTCAGGAAGTTGAATCCAAGTGATTGGACAGAGGAGTGCGACATTGCTTTCAATACACTGAAGGACAAGTTGCTGAACTGTGCAGTGCCTGCACATCTAGATTTATCTAGGCATCTGATTCTTTCAATTGACACATCTCTGGATGGGTTAGGTGCTGTGCTCTCCCAAGTGCCAGCAGGGGAAGAAATTGCTCTGCCAATTGCCTTCGCCAGCAAGACCCTAACCGTGTCACAGAAGAAATACCCTGCGCACAGGCTCGAGTTTTTGGCTTTGAAGTGGAGTGTGTGCGAAAAGTTCAGTCACTGGCTCAAGGGGCACAGCTTCACAGTTTGGACTGACAACAATCCACTTACGCACATAATGACTAAGCCGAAACTCGATGCCTGTGAACAAAGGTGGGTTTCGAAATTAGCCCCTAATTCTTTCGACATAAAGCATATCGCAGGAGTCAAGAACATTGTGGCTGATGCCTTAAGCAGAGATCCATTTGCAAGAACAATTAGTCATAGGCTCATGAATGAGAGTTACAACCGCTTACTTACCGAAGCTGATGCTGTGGGAGAAGGAGGAATACAGGATGTGTTTCGTCTGAAGGTTGAATGCCACAAGATAAGTGATCAGGTTGGATGTCATATGCAGTCATGCGATTCATTTGCCGTCAAGTCGCTTTGCCATGTCCAAGATGACTGGGAAACGGGAACAGTGACCCGAGCAGTTCAGCTGGTGCAGTTAGTTCAGCAGATTGCAGACACCAGCCATGGTGAACAGCCTCTGTCTATGTTTTCTCATGAAGAATTGGAGAAAATTTAAGAGCTTGACCTTACCATTTCAAAGGTTCTCCCTTTCGTGCTTCGTAAAAGACGCCCTTCAAGAAGAGAGAGGGAAAAGCTTGACTATAGAGCTTTAGATATGGGACCATGTGTTCTGTGTGTATGGGTTTCCTGAGCGGATCCATACCGATCAAGGAACAAATTTTGAGAGTGAGCTCATTGCTGAACTTCTAGCACTCTCTGGGGTCTCCAAATCTCATACAACTGCCTATCATCCTATGGGAAATGGCATCACAGAGCGGTTCAACCGAACATTAGGAAGTATGCTTCGCTCCTTGCCTCTAAGATCTAAGGATAAGTGGCCACAACAAATTCAGACTTTGACCTTCGCTTACAACTCAACAACGCATGAGACGACTGGTTACGCACCTTTCCAACTCATGTTTGGACGTGTCCCACGATTACCTGTAGACATAATGTTCAAGCAAGTATCGAAGGATCCAGTGATTGTTGATTATAGCAGCTATGTTGCCACTTTAATGTCCCATCTTCACGAAGCAGCTGAAATTGCTCAAAAGCATGCTGTACAAGAACAGAGGAAACAGACCAAGATGTATAACCGCAAGATCAAGGGAGTACGTTTGAACAATGGAGATAGAGTGCTCATTGCCAATAAAGGAGAAAGAGGAAAAAGGAAGTTGGCAGATAGATGGGAACCTACTGTGTACACCATTGTGGATAATGATCCCCAGACTCACATATACAAAGTGAAGGATGACAAAGGACACATTAAAGTTGTACATCGGAACATGCTCTTAGACATCAGTTTCTTACCTGTGACATGTCCTGAGGATGACACATGTGAATCAACGGTTGACGATTGCTTGAACAGTTCCGAGTGTGATAACCAATCAACAGATTACATGGATTCCTTGGAGGATGAAGATCCTGAAAACAAAACACATTCATTAGTATTGAATGAGGATGCTTCAAAGAGTTCAGAAACCATTGATGTACAAATGGAACAGGATGCAGAGGAAAGTGATGACACTTACTGTGTTAATCCTGGTCAAGACAGCCAGAACCAGATGCTCCCTGAAAAACTCTGAGCACGAGAACTTCTGATCGTGACACTGTATTGGCAACATTTGACTTACCGGTACGTGATGTGTCAGTGCCAGGTCCTGAACAAGCACAAGGCAATATTACGACACGGGCTGGTAGAGTTGTAAAAAAGTAAACCGTCTGATTGAGACCATGGCTCAAAAGCCATTCAAAATGCCAAGCTTGTCAGATGAGGTTCCAGAAAAAGTCACAGTCCCTCTTAAGCCTATTCTAATATTCATGATTGGGTAGGAAGTTTATTTTAGATTTTATTTTCTGGGATATGTTTTTCATTGCCATGTCATATGGGAACAGTGTGAATGAGGATTTGTTGCAAAGTTTCAGTGTGGTATGGTGTATTTGGCATCTTACTTTACTAAGAGGTTTTGAGGCCCTGATCACCCTCAAATTTCTCTGTATCTGTGAAGACAGATAGCTTTCATTGCTGTAACTGTGAAATTTTTGCACTGTGATTCTTTAGGAAATCCTCTTTATGTGCATATAGCATTTTGGTGAAATTAGGGGAGGTGAATGTAACAGGTCTTATATTTATTTTTTAATTTCACTCAAAATCTCTTCTTTTGTTGTAATTTCCTTCATTATTTTGTATTTTGGAATTTATTCTTTTAAATTTGATCACTATTAATTGAGATGTCTTATTTCTATTACGAGGTCATTTTGCAGTATTGTTAAATAAGGCACGAGGTTCCTTTAAGGCGCATGTTCTGGAAAAATAAGGCGCTGTGGTTCCTTTAAGGCACATGTTCTGGTTCCGGTTGCTCTCCTTCAGTTCATGGTGAATGTGACTGAAGAGAGGTGGGTTGTAGTAATGCTCCATCTAAAAAGTTTGATTTGAGTTTTGTTTATTGTAATACAACATGTATTTTTGTTCTAAAATGCAATTTAACCTTATTGAAACATGCATGAAGTTTGTTTGAAAATTTGATGAGTTATAACATGTTTTTTTTTTGAGAATTCATTAGCATGAATGTGCAAGCTCTGTTGGCTGAAAATAATGCCTTTCACTAACAGGCTGAATTGAGAGAAGGCCACAGATGTGATCGCTTGGACAGACAGGGTTCCAGTGTATGAAGAGGCTGAAATGCATGTGTGTCGAAGTGTCACAAATGTCACTGCAGTTCGCGGTAAATGCGACCTGAAGAGAGGCTGAATTGACAGAAGGCCACAGAGTTCTAGCATATTAGGGTAGAGTGGGGGGGAAAACGCCCCCCTTAAGGAAAATGTGATTACTGTGAAACAAAGCATAAATGTGACTAGAATTGCCATCCCAGTTTTGAATGACTATAGGAGGAGTTATTCACCAAATATTAAAATTGCTCAGCCTTAGTAAATATTTTGAAATTTGACTTTAAATATTTTTGTACAAAGGGGGCGTTTTGCCCCAGCGGTGGGGTAAAACGCCCCCAAAGTGGGGTAAAACGCCCCTTTCTTACCAACCAGCAAAATGAGCAGACTATAGCTTTTAATCTCTAAGAGTAAAAGGCAAGTAATGTATCATCATGTCATATTAATTTTTATTTCTGGAATGTTGAAAATAGCCAACTTTTTTGCATTTATATTTATACATATAACTAAGCCATGTAAACAATTATGTTAATAATAAATATAATAAATATAATAAATAAAATAATAAATAAATAAATAAATAAACAAACATTCATTCATTCATTACTTAGTCATTCACAGTTCATCCATGCAAATTTCGCAGATAAATTCCCTTCAAATCTCATTGGAACACTCTACATGTGCCCACTTTTGGCACCCCTCACACCTTATCCAGTCCCCCCTACTAATTGAAAATAACTCCCCACAGTAGAGGCATTCTGAATCATCTTCTTTCTTCTTTTTCTTCCCTCCAGCTGCGCTTTTGCCTTTTGCTTTTTTTGTGTGCCATTGTTTCGTGCAGCTAACTTGTCCTCCAAAATTTTTTTATATGGCGAGGAGGTCAGCACAGCTGAAGATTCAGATGCCCTCTTTCGTGGCCTCTTGTTTTCTATTCTTGGCCTAGGGGACAGCTCTTCTAGAATCGATGAGGGTGACTGACTCGGTCCTTTAAAAAAGAAATAATTAAAAAAAATACATTAGAACACAGAAACTCACTGGGGTCTGTCAAAACAACACACACACACACACACTTTAGTGGTGATGAAGATGAAGATGATGACGATGATGACAATGACAGTAGCCTATCAGTAATAGAGGTTGTAATACAAATTAAATGACCAACTGGAGTGTCTTCAAGTGACTGGAAGGCAAATTATACTGAGCACTTTAGAATACAGTTTTTCTTACCATTTTCAGCTGGCCTCTGGAGACTTGTCCCAGGTTGTGGTTGGGAGTGGGCACTAGTGCTGGGGACCACAGATGATCCACTTGGGCCTGTCAAGAGAACACACACACAATTTAGTGATGATGATGATGACGATGATGACAATAGCCTAACAGTAATAGAGGTTGTAATACAAATTAATACAAATTAAATGACCAACTGGAGTGTCTTCAAGTGACTGGAAGACCATTTTGCAAGATGTAAACAACACTGGTCCAGAAACACTTCCTGTTTCAGTTTGTAACTGTTTTCTTTATTTCACATGTAAAGAAAACATCTTAAAGATGTTTTTTTAACTTTCTGATTCAGTTTTATATGTTCTGTTAGTTGTATTTTATCCCAGCTTTTATGTAGTGTTAAAAAACTGAAACAGGAAGTGCTTCTGGACCAGTGTTGTTTACATCTTACAAAATGGTCTTAGCTCTTTAGAATTCATAGTTTTTCTTACCATTTTCAGCTGGCCTCTGGAGACTTGTCCCGGGTTGTGGTTGAGAGTGGGCGCTAGTGCTGGGGACCACAGATGATCCACTTGGGCCTGTCAAGAGAACACACACACACACACACACAATTTAGTGATGATGATGATGATGATGATGATGATGATGATGATGATGATGACAATGACACTAGCCTTATAGTAGTTGTAATTGTTTACCAGCACTTATCTCCTCGAGGGTTGGATCTGGCTCCTCAGTTACTTTGGCTCCTTCAAAGTCTTCATCTTTGTAGACGGTCTTGTCAACAGGCCACAGCCCACAGGCCTTGAAACCCTTTTGGCCCTTCCCCACACACGCTGAAGCTGAGTAGGCTTTATCAAAAAGCCCACACACAGCATAAATATCAATGCGTTGTCCTGGGTGAGAGGTCATCCAGTTATCGGCAGCGGTGTTGTATTTTGCCTTCAAAGACTTAAAAAAGGTGCGGTCTAATGGCTGCATCTTGTGGCTGCAGTGGGGTGGTATGGTAATCATTATCACCCCATGCTCTCTCGCAAACAACACAGCCTCAAGGGTCTTATGCGAGTGGTGACCATCCAAAATCAAAATGTGAGGCCTCTGAGGAGTGCACCCAATGGTGTCACAAAAATGTCTCAGCCATTGGATAAACAGTGTACTATCCATCCACCCTGAGTCAGTCACTCCACCAATCGATCCTGCTGGGGCACCATATAGCAGGCGCTCATTCATTCGTTTTCTGGGAAAAATGGAAAGTGGTGGTACAAACTGCCCAGCGGCATTCATGGAACAGGCAGCAGTGATATTAAAGCCTCTTTCCGCACTTGTGACTCTTGCCACCTGCCTCTTACCCTTTGACCCAACAATTTTGTTTGGCTTCTGAACATTCTGGACACCCACCTCATCCATATTCCACATACGGGTGGGGTCAAAGTTTTCCCCAAGCCTATGGAGTTCGTCCTCATAAATGCGGAAGAACTGGTCCACCTTTGGTCTGTTGAACCCCACCATCCTAGATATGCTTGTTGCCTGTGGAGTCCTGACAGACAGGGTTCCTTGTCTCCTTAGAAAATTATAGAACCAGTCTTTCCCTGCCATCTTCCGCTCTGAATTAAAACAATGGTTCAAGCCTAACCTCTCTGCCAGGTCATAGGCCAGCCTCCTTACATCCATTGTTGAAAGCCCAAACAATGCCCTCTCCATTGACTGAATGTGTTCACTTAACTGGAGCTCAAATGATCTAGTAAAAACTGCTTTGCGGCCTAAACACTTTAATCCAGGCTCCAAAACTTTTTTATCCCTATGCCGCCTCAAGGTCTTTGGGGGGACTCCAAATTGATGGGCTGCAGCCTTCAAAGCAGTTCCCTCTTCGACAGCTCTGATGGCATTTTGTAGAGCTTGCTCTGTATATGCACCACGGTTGCTTTTCTCTTATATATCCTCATCTATAAGGAGAGAGAAAAAATACATGAGGTTGAGATTTCTACACTAGGCCTATATGAGATTGATAATTGATGTATTTGTTCATCATCACTATCACCAAGACCAACAGAAAACCCTAAATAAATATTAAACTTATAAATTAGTATATTTATGTAGTAAAAAATAAATAAATTAAAAGCCACTGTTTTATCATTGGGGCACCCATCCTTCCATCAGTGAGCTAACTTAACTGTGCTAGCAAGCTAACTAGTTAATGCTCACTTGAGGTATTTATCATGTTTTGTTAAAATATTTTGATTTTACCACCTAGTTATACTGCATTAAGTTTAAAACAAAAGGATTTGATAGACAGAAATATGTTATTACAGTAATTATGATAGATAGAAACTATGCCCCCAGGGGCGTTTTACCCATCAGTGTAGGGGGCGTTTTACCCCACAAGCTATGACTTTTTATTTAATTGTTTAATTTTTAACATATAATTATATACCTTATAAATAATATATGCTCTCAAACTACAGACTTCACTGTTCATCTATCATATATCATTGTGATATTCTGCAGAATAATATTCTCTTAAACACTTGTTTACTAATATCTGAAAATTATAGCACTTACCATGTAATCCTCTTCTCTCAAAATATGTCGTTGGTGTCAGCATCTCCATGGAGATTTGTGTATCCCCGTTGTCAACGTAGTGCATAGCAACAGTAAACATGTATCTTGACTCCCTCTAGTGGTTATTTTCAGGAAAAAACAGGTGGGGGCGTTTTACCCCAGGGGGGCGATTTCCCCCACTCTACCCTATTTCGAAAGTGAAAGTATAACGCGCACGATTTTAAAAGCTATTTAACCCCCCCGCCCCGCCCTCCACGGTGACACCGGGATTACCGGTGTTGTCACACACGTCGATTAACCGTGTGGGAAATTTTCCTCACCGCGGCAACCCTATCCATACAATTTAATACATGTATTATACCTTCGCCCCGTGCACGCCGTTGGATTCCGTCGTGTTGATTATGGAGAGAACAGTCAGCGCTGTGTTTCCAGCTGTTTTCCTCACGTGCACTAATGGATGTTTGATGATTTCAGCGCGTTCTCGCCGTCCATGCAATGAATGAGCGCGGATTTCTAGTTCATTTATTTGAAGTTCTGAGGTAGATATCTTTGGTTTGACCCATCTGAGAAACTGAGAGGCGGCCAAAATAAGATTGTAAAATGGACTGAATTAAAGCTCTTTGACGAACTTGACGTGAGATCAGTGCTCGAATTAGCAGGGGCTGGGGGATCCGGGACCCCCCATAAGGTATTAGGGACCCCCCATAAGAAGTAAAAATTAGAATTAGGGGGGGTCCCTCAGATATTTTTATTTTAGTAAAAAATAATAATAACAAATCTGATTAAATGCATGCAATGGATACGGTAAATTTTGTGAATTGATTATTTACAATATTTTTTTTAAGTTGGCTAGTTGCCATGTCTCTTTAAAATGTAAACGCCCGCCCCACATCTGCGCATGACATCGTTGACTGACAGGACTGTTTGATTGGCGCCGCTCTGTTGAAGCTAATTTTAACTTTTAAAAACTGGAGAAAGATAAACCTCTCACTTGAGGTTCGGGAAAGAGAAAGCTTCTTACCGACTTTTTTGAGGGGTAATTGTTTTATCTTTATATATCTTTCTACTTTATATCTAACCCACACCATATGGGGCTTCTGTATTCCTTGCGTAAATTGGAAACATTTAGGCTTAAGTTACTTTTTCTTTTTTCATTATTAATAGTCCTGGTTCTACGGGAGTGCTAGAGATCTCGACGGAGATGGATAACAGTTTTTCAGTAAAGGGAGCGAATCGTTGTGTGCTTTCTAATTTCTATTCAGAATTTGTATAAAACTTGTTTTTCATGCTGCCAGGATCAATGGCCGCGTAAACACAAAGTTTTGGGAATTACATACGCATTTATGCGGGATTTACTCTTGAAATAGCAATAATTGACATCGATTGGCATGGCATTGTGATGCCAATCGTATAGGCATTGCATTGTGATGCCTTCTGAATAAAGCAGCCTTTTTCACTGAAATGGTCGTTGAATAGTTGCTGACCTACTGAGTGCTTTTCCGCCACCTACTGGACGTAACTATGTAAAAATCGCATGTGCTGAAATAGTTGAAAAATCCCCACCATCTATGTTTAATATCTAATAAACAAGTTTCGTCTATTTAATCAAGTCTTTTGGAACAAACATTATTACCACAGTGTCACATAATCCACATTAATCATCCAGTTGTTTTTAGGTTAAAAACTACATTGGTAAATAAAGCCATATTATTCTGTTGGATGTACACTTCTGTTCAAAAGTCTCTTCTGCTCACCAAGCCTGCATTGATTTAATGCAAATAAAGTAAAAACAGTAATTTTATTAAATATTATTACAGTTTAAAATAATAATACAATAAAATATTGTTTATTTCTGTGATCAACTTTCTATTGATCAAAAAATCCTGAAAAGTTGATTGATCATCAGATCATCATACTACTATTAGAATGATTTCTGATGGATCATGTTACATTGAAGACTGGAGTAATGATGCTGAAAATTTGTTAAAAATTCTGCTGCCCTCCAAATCCAGTATTACTTTAGCAAGTAATTTAAAAGAATAATTAGGCCTATATTATAGCCTATATATACTAAATATATACCGAAAAAATAAAAAATAAAAGTTGGGGACCCCCCATAAGACTTGACTCAATTCGAGCACTGCGCTGAGATGCCGACTGACGTGTTTGCCTTGAATCACTGTCACATGCACAAGCTTAGAGCAATATTGTAAGTAACTAATACATTTTTAACTAGCAGAATAATAATGCATCACGATGCACATACATAGTTGACTGCTTGAATGTTGTGAGAAATGTGTGTGATCTGTGTTATGTACTTGTATACATGCTCTTAACTAATTGCCCCTTGTGAGATTAATAAAGTTGATAAAAAGTAAAGTAAATAGTCTCACTTTTAGTTACGTCTTAACTATTATAATATTTCGAAGGGCAAAAACATGAACTTTAACCATTGACTTTACTTTTTCAATTCAGTGTGAGGGCAGTAGCATTAGTATCTCAGCTCCACCCGCGTCCCGCCTCTTTGCCCATTTTAATTTATCCGGTAGTGACGAGAGGTGACGCACTGCCAAGATGGTGACGGCCGGCCCCGCCCACTTTAGGCGTCAAAAACGCTCTTCAGAAACCAATGGGTGACGTCACGGACACTACGTCCATATTTTTTTACAGTCTATGGGGAGGGCGCATATTTGCATTTGAATGTTGTGTTACATTCTAAAACATTTAACGTGTGACGCACACACACAAGTAAACATGCACACACACAGGGCTTACATTCTGTTTGACTGTGTTATTGTTGCAAACATGCTTCTCTAAACTCTAGTAAACTAGTGTTCTCTTTCATAGGTTCACTCAACGCTGCGGATAGCGCAGTGGGATATTCTCTGAATGTGCCGATTGTCTGAAGCCCAATAGAATCACGCCAATTCATTGGCTGATGGCGCTCGCGCAATCTGGCCCCGCCCGACGCAATCACGTCGCATAATCATATATGCGTGCGTGCCATCTCCTCCTCAGATTTCTCTGCCTTCACGAAGTGATCACATCGTCCTTCGTCTCGGTTTTTCTAAAAGCCTATAAACGGATTTAAACGGATTTTCCTTCTTGCACTTCAGCGACTGCATAAGTGGAACTCAGTTCTCCTTCCAGTGAAGCTGCAATGGAGTATCGACGTTGCTCTCCGCCATGTGCTCGCTTCATCGCAAGCGACGACCCTCACAGTAAGTACATCAGGTGTTTGGGTTTTCTTACATGCGCGCAAGGCCGTTCTAGGATTTTTATAATGTAAATTCTGTGATAATTTACTTCTAAAACCGCCCCCGTCGCGCTCCTGAGGCCTCTCGAGGATCCGCGACCTGGGGTTCGGATATTAAGCTCGAGGATGTGGAGTTTGAGCAGACGGGCCCCGCTCTTTCTCTTCCTCCATCTCCTTAGCTCGCTCTCATGCCAGTCGAGGTCGCTCTCGATTATTTGCGGCCCAGCCCGGGAGCACGCGACTCTGTTTCTTTCCGGGCTGGAGGACGTAATTATTACCGCGGTTTCCGACTTCGAGGATTTCGGGCCTGCTTCTGTCGATGGCGTCATTCCGCCTAGCGACCGAGTAGCGCGGGCTACTCTGAGCTCGTGGAAGTGCTAAATTCGCGCTGCACGGAGAAACTCGCGAATCGACTGACCTCTACGAGCCCCGCGAATCTCAATATGCAAAATTTTGTTATAATCTCCTTCTCATACTCTACGCTCGCGGTTCACGGTGTTTGAGAAGGAATCATTCTGCCCCCTCGTCACGCTCCCGAGGCCATTAGGCCTCGTTTGAATCCGCGACCTGGGGCTCGGATACAGAGCTCTAGGATATGGAGTTTGAGCAGACGGGCCATGCCCTTTCTCTCCCGAGCACGCACGCGGTGCCAAACCAGTCGAATTCTCGCATGTTTTTTCTATTCCCAGCCCGAGAGCACGTGAATCAGTTTCTTTCAGGCTGGAAGATGTTATTTATACCACAGCTTCCGACTCCGAGGATTTCGGGCCTGTTTTAGCTTCGGATGTTTTCCTGCCTAGCGGCCAGGAAGTGCGGCCTACACGGAGCTTGTCGACGTGCTTCTGCGCTACCCAGAACTCTATCGACTGGTCTACAAGCCCCGTGAGTCCCAGTCCGCTACTAACAAATATTTTGGAAGGAAAGTACTATTATATTGGAATCAGTACATTATATGCATAATACTAAAGATGAACGAGAAACAGTGAGCGTTCTTTGCCATCGCGGCTATTTAACTGCGGCAAAGGGGCAAATACCGGTCTATCTGGGTTCCCAAGACCATTGAGTCAGTAGCCAGTACGGTAAACACCACTCTGTATGTATAAACTTAGCATTTAAGAGTGACGCGCTCCACTGACTTAATTCCTATTGAGTGTCGCTCGCGAAATCGCTCTTCATTTGCATAAAGTTAAACATTTCTTAACTTGTTGTGTCGCTGGACACGCCCCAACGGTCGCCGGAAGTCGCCCGCTCACCATTGATAATGAATGGTATCGGTGTCGCGTGCAGTATGAACGCAGCTTATCGCGGCAGCCGCTGACTTCACCAACATAGTTGGTTCTGTGGAGCAGGGTTATTCCGCCATTCTAGCGGTTGAGGACACGCTGGCTTCTCATCTCTCCCCGTCGTAGGAGAAGTGACTCGGCTCATTCCCCACCCGCTGTGGTCTAGGGAGCCCGCGGTTCGCCCGTTCCCTCGCCAGCGCCCCCTCAAGCGCCTCGAGCTGAAGCGGTCTAACAAACCCTTCACTCAGGTCTCCTCTAATCGTTCCTGACCCGCAGGTCAGAAAAGGAGAGCTTCTAAATAAATGTCTATCCACGGGGTTGGGTCAGACCGCGCTTGCGTTTCTGCCCACCTCCCACTCACTCTCCTCTTCTAAACCAGCCACTTTCGCCACCCTGCGTGTCCCGAAGTGCAGCCACCCCTCAACAGTATCCAAACCGTTTGGGAGCAGGAGGAAGGAGACACGCTCTGCTTCCTCCCCTCCCTCTCGACTCACCCGATTCCTTTCGCTCGCGCAGGAGACACTTTCGTTTTCTCTCAGCAGCAGATGGACCCGTTGGTTTTTCTTGCCAATCGGGGGAGTTCGAGCGGGGCCTCTTCAGTCGTTACTTCCTGGTCCCCAATAAGGGCAGAGGTCTGTGTCCAATACTGGACCTGCTCCAACTGAATTTTTGTCTCTACAAGGGGAAATTCAAGATGTTGACGCTCTAAGCTATCATCTCTCAAATTCGAGCAGGGGCCTGGTTTGTGACTATAGACCTGAAGGATATATATGTTTTATATTCAGGTAGTTCTACGACACAAGAGGCTTCTCAGGTTCTCCTTCGGGGCGAAGGCGTACCATTACAAGGTGGATTGAGGCGAAGGCATACCAGTGCAAGGTTCTTGCCCTTTGGTCTTGCAACCTAGCTCCACGAGCTTTCACAAGTGTATGGATGCTGCTCTGGCCCCTGGCGGCTCCAGGGCGTCCAATTACTCAATTGCCTGGACGATTGGCTCCTTTTAGCCAACTTAAAGGAGTTTGTGACTCACCACAGGGTCCTTGTCCCTCGTCACATTCCGTCTCTTGGCCTGAGGTTGAACAGGAAGAAGAGTGTTCTTGCCCAAGCTCTAAGCGCAGTCTTCCTAGGGATGCGCTTGGATTCGGTTCTGATGCAGGCCCGGTTGGCTCCTGCCTGAATTTACAGCCTTCTAACATGTTTGGCCCGTTTTCACCCGATCATAATGTTTCTGTGGGCACTTGTCGCAGGCTGCTGGGCCCCATGGCCGCAGCTTCCCCGGTGCTTCCCCTTGGGTTACTCCACATGAGGCCGTTCCTCTGGTGGATGACTTTTTGCCTATTGAAGGTGTCGCGCAGGTGCCTCCACGTGCTCTCAATTTGGCAGGACCCTCTTTTCCTTCAGAAAGGGGTCAGCATAGGTGCAGTTTTCCGTCGCCAAATTATTACGACGGATGCATCTCTACCGGATGGGGTGCTGTTTTTGAGGGCAGACCAGCAATGGTGTTGGACTGGAGAGACTCTCAATTGGCCCCCTTTTCTCAGAGGGCATCACGTTATTGTCTGGTTCCCCCTGAATCCTCCAGCTCCGTTGGGGATAGATGCATTCGCCCACCCTTGGCCAATGCAGAAACTCTACGCCTTCCCGCCCGTCAGCTGATCCTGGCGGTCCTGGCCAGAGTGAGGGAGAGCGGAGTCCGTCTCCTTCTCAGTAGCCCCGTTCTGGCCGTCTACCAGCGATAGTTTTCGGAGTTGATTCCTCTGTTGGAATCGTCCCCCTGGAGGATTCCAGTCATAGAGGATCTGTTTTCCCAATTTCAGGGCAGGATTTGGCATCCTCGCCCAGACATGTGGAAGCTGTACATTTGGCCGATCAGAGGCCGTCGGCATTAGGCTTGGATCTCCCAACTGACGTTCAGGAGACCATCGCTAGTGCCAGAGCCCCTTCTATAAGGAGACTGTATTCTTCCAAATGGAAGGTTTTCGTATCATGGTGCTTGGCACATGATAGGAACCAGTTGACTGCCCTGTCGCTTCAGTTTTGGAGTTCCTGCAGGAGAAGTTTACCTCCGGGGCGGCTGCTACCACCCTCAGAGTCTAGGTTGCAGCCATTGCAGCACATAGAGAATCAGACGAGATCCCCTTGGGTAAACTGAGGTTAGTTTCGGCCTTCATGCGTGGGGTAGGCGCCTGAAACCAGTTCGCCCCCCTGGAGTTCCCTCTTGGGACCTTCTGTCGTTGTAAGACTGGAAAAACTGATTAAAGAGAAAATATCTGACCAAGAAAACATCTGACCAATGCCCTCTGAAAACAAATGGCATTGCTTGCAAATTTACATTGACACTCTACCCCTTTCTCTGAGAATTTACATCCTCTCTCTCTCTCCCTCCGAGTCAGTCAATGACACTGAAAACTCTCAAGAATATATATATGTTTTTAATGTAAATGTGATAATCTTTAGGACTGTTTAGTCTCGTTTTGATGGTCACAGGGTGACTGGTAATAATGTCTCATTCTCAAAGTAATTAAAGAAAAGGTAATAAGGTTTTTAAGAAGTTTAGGAATAACTCACACAAAGGAATGTGGCCTTTGAGTTAACACCTTCTGCCTTGTTGTCTGAATGCAAATTACAACTAACCAAATGGCTACATTCCAGTAAGTTTCCACTGAAACTTGCATATGAAAGGAGGTCTGATTATAAAAAAGAGATAGAGACTAGAGCTCAGGGCTGCGATTCTGTACACAGATCAGCCCGTGAGGTTGTGTCTTCTAGACTCAGCTCATGTAATATGTTGGGTAAATTTCTTTGTTCTTTGAAACATTTGATGGTTTGCATTGATTATCTGGTGGAATTGTAATAATACCTTTACCTGACAATAAATTGTTATACTTGATTATTCTAACAGACTTTGACTATACTTTCATTAAGTTAAAAGGAATAGTCAAGCATTAACCTATTAAATGATGCACAGATATCATTGATAAACCTTTTTCATTATGGAGTCAGATGAAAACGAATTAACACTTAAGATTAAATGTGATGCATTTAATTAAAATTCACTTTGCCATGGAAGAGACGGAACACGCTTGAAACCTTCTCCACGAATTCGAAACCCTTCTTTGGATCGATTTCGTGGTCCTTTTTACAGTGGCTGACCCGCGACGTGATCGCAAACAGATGGATTTTCGCGAGAAACGTCCTTTCCAGCAAAGTATGGGAATCTTAATCAACAAGAGGTTTGAACTTCTCTTTATTCTGCGGCTCTGGTAAGTCAGCTTTTTCTAATCTTTTGAAAAGTATTGAGAAAATGTTGTTTGCTGTATTTGCGGGTTCGGAAAGCCCTCTGTTTAGTCCGAAACTAAAACGTGAGGACATGATAGATTTTAAGATATACTTGTTTGATTAAGCAAAAAGAAAAGAAACCTAAATTTGAAATAACATCTATCAAATGATTTTCGGGTAGACTTAACTTTACTCGACAAAACTTGCATGTTTGTCTTCATTGTTGTAATGGCTTTGTTGAAACAAACCAGCAACACATGAAGAGAATTGACAAACAACAGAAATAAAAATCTAAGTGTATAAACGATCAGAAAACACGTGATTTTATAAATAAGGCAGATTCGATGCATTGTTTATGGAAGGAAAACTTTGAAAAATGCAATGATATGATTTACAGGCTAAGACGCAATTAGCAGGGTTAAATGCTGTTTAGAGAAGACAAGGCTAAGATAAATGCTGGTATTGCCCATGCTGCAACAAGCTAATGCTAACGCCATGCGGCTTCTAGGCTAATGCTAATGCTAAGGACATGCTGCATTCAAAAAACGCTTAACCCTTTGTTTGGCCAGCCCACCATATAGGCCCGAGGCCACATTGAATAAGATTCTATAATAAACATAAACTAATCTTGGAAAACTTTATATTGCATTTGAAAGCGTCCACTGTAACACAGATGGGATTAAAAAGCAATGATGCAATAGTTTGTATTTTCAAAATTTGGAGTTGTGCTTCACACAATATAACGCACTCAAAGAACACACGGTTTTGTTGTTTGTGCTACTACATGCACAGAGGCTAAATGTAAGTTTATTCTTTAAATACAGGACTTACTGTAAGTGTTTTGGAGCACTTAGGTAAAGGCTGTTGATGTTGTATTCAAGGTATCCTGTGTGAACTGAATTAAACGTGTGTGTCTATGCTGAACGTGGTTATACTGTTATTCACAATGCACATTAATTCTTGAAAAGTTTGAGACAGAAATACTTTTCATATTTGGAAAATGAAATATTGCCACGTTTGAAATCATTCTGATATGATTATTTTCCCGAGTAGAGATCGGATTCATATATTTCCACATTTTTTGCGTCAGTTTAGCGACGGCTAACATCCGGTATCATTTTATGTGTACTTAAACGAAGAGGTGTTTAAGGGGACTTAAATATATATATCTTTGATTGTGTCAAATCCTAGATATTTAGTCAAATTACCTCTGATTTGATGACCGGACCTGGCGAGAGTGTGGCATGCGGACTTTAGAGAAGGACCGCAGAGTGATATAGTTTCCTAATCTAAAAACGAGGAAACTATAACTAAAGAATAAAAAGAATGATCAAACGTTAAAATGACTTTACTTCATATAGTCTGAATTTTTATATCCTTGGTGGAAAACTCCCATAGCTGCGGAAAACCCACGCAAAGGAACATAACTAAGAATCAGAAACTGTGAACGTGAATCTCATTAATCATAAAACAAAAACCTTTTTGTATTGAAAGCTTCAGGGAAAGAATTTCCCCAAATATAAATTGGAACATGTATAAAGATACTGTCCTGTTTACACTATGGGCCGAAAAGGTCGAGCCTACACTGCATAAACTCAGTAAAAAAGGCCTTAAAACAGACGCTATTGACAATGAAATTCTCACTTGGTGGGAAACAGTGGGTAGTAAACAGAAGAAATCTGTAAACTTCATAAGTTATAAACGGCTAGACAAATCAACAACATTTCTATCCTCGCTTATGGATGTTAAATGTGAAGAAGTGCATTCTAAAAATGCAGAGGCAAAATTGTCTGAGGCAAAGATCCAAGATCTTCAAACACAGTTAGACCGATTACTAGCTGAGCAGTTAGCCCTGACTGAAAAATGTAAAGATCACAAATACACCATTGCAGATCTTAAGGCTAAACTAATTGTTGAAAAGTCAATTTCTCCCAAAACGCTCAACAGCGATGGGACTAAAAATGTGCGCTTCTTAAACGAGTCATCCTGCTCTAATAACCCTGTACCTTTTCAGACAGATGAAGCAGGCGATAAATTTTTGAACAAAGTGCCTGTTTCAGCCTTTAAGGTGATCCGGCACCCAAACGGCACAGAGTCAACCATTCGGCGTCCTCTAACGGTAACTGAATGTAGCTCGTTTAAAACAGAGATCGGACCATTCCCTTTGAAAGGACCATTCGAACCATGGTGGAGACGCATTGTTAGCCTAAAACATGCATTTCAGCTTGAACCAAAAGATATTTGGCAAATTGTTATCAGCTCAATTCCAGATGTCCTAAACTATAAGATACCACCGGCTTTGATGACAGGCACCATTGTGCAGTCAATGCATCAAAACGAGCCTGATAGTGAAATCTTTAACAGACTAAAACAATGTCTACGCGATCTACGTGGTTGTAGTCCTGTTGGATGGGAACTGATTTTCAGTCGGAAACAGAATACTGAAGAATCATTTGAGACGTATGCAGAGAAAATGTTTGAACTGTTTGAGGAGTATTCTGGAATTGAGGGTGTTAACCACAACAATGTAACTTTCCTTGAATTACTTCTTACAAATGCAGGTCCGCGTGTACAGCAATCGCTCATGTATGGTGTTTCTCCAGCAAAAAATACATTCGAAGGAATTGTTAGCTGGGCAACAAGAATTGAATCACGAAAACAAATACATGGTAAGATAGCTGTGCTAGAATGTCATGAAAATCCCCCATTTGCAGGAGAATTCAGAAAGCCACACGGTGCCAAACTGAGCAGAATCTATGATTCCTGCCACAAAACAGGTCATGCAGAGGAAAAGTGCTGGTCGTTGGGCAGAGGCAGACCTCCTCCCTACTTCATAAAACGCAGACAACTACAGTCTGATGACACAAACCAGCGCTCTGCAAGGAACCAAAGCTCAGATGCATCTAAACCCCCCACTGAGCTAACAACTTTGGTCACTCAAGGCCTTCAGCTATTAGCATCATTTGCTAGTCGGGTCGCAGCCCAATAGCAAATAGCTTAATAGATTAACATCTAAATTTAACGAACCTGTCATTTTTTTCCCAGAGACCAGAAATAATAATTTCATTCATATTCTTAAATTCTACTATACATTATATTATAATCTCCATTCAGGCATTAACTGGAGAAGTGTGAAATTAATCCTTACAGTTTGATTTCGTTGATCTATTACCCTGTGCCAAAAGGGGCGGAGGTGTGTTTTAATTCTTAAGTGTGGCACAGATAATTGCCAACTGACCAAGGAAGCAACGAGAGACCACCACTAACCAAATGTGTGAATGACACCTTGAAATAATTCATGCCCACAGATCTGGCTGTAATGAAAGCAAGTTGAAGTTTTAAAACCCGAAGACTGGGATTTCTAATGCTGACAGCAGACTGTGAAGGCTGACTGCAAGAGCAGTGTTTAGGTGTCACACACTGAACCAACAACAGCAATATTTCAGACCTGGTCAATGAAACTCAGTTTCATGTGACAGCTGGAATTAAAATTTCAATGGACATGATAATGGAGCAAGCAAACGAATGTGTCCATATGTCTGGATTTGAAACTGTTGAAAAACATCAAAATTAACTGTGGTTCTCTCTGCATTTGTTTCTGTCAGGTTAACTTCTGCAATTCCTCGGAGGACGGACACCTGGACGGCCGGACTTCATGATTGTTAGAACATAACCTGAGATTGGACACTGGAAAACATAGTAATGGCTACAGTCACAAATCAATGTAATGCATCAAAAAAGCAGTGGCAGACTTGCCATTAAATTTCTTAATTTTTAAACTTTCTGACTGTTGTCAGGGTGGTTGGAAAATCAGAGGGCCCCTGATTTCTCAACAAACCAATAATAACAGAAACATCATAACTAAAGAGATCTGAAGTGTGAGCGCTTCAATCAATTACAGAATTCACAATTCAACCCTGTCATTGACTGTGACTTAGCCAACAACAACACACACTCTTTTCTCCCTCTTTCTCTTACACAAACACTCAAACTCACACTCAGACGAACAAACACACACTCTCACACACAGATGCACTCATACCCTCACACACCCTCACACAAACACACACTCTCACACCTGTTGCAAGGAATGAACAATCTCCATTCTTGAATACATTTAAGCATGTTCCAAGTCACTTCCTAGATTTGCATAAGTGGCTTGCATTGGAAGATTCCTGAACAAACACTGATTATTTTTGTTTTATTGTTTTTATTACATGACTGAACATTGATCGTTTTTATTACATGACTTTTTATCATAGAATCTATTTGATTATTATTGAATACACTGACATCTTGTTGCATTTCCTTTTTAGAATTCAGACCAAAAAATATATTTAAAAATTGGATATTTAATATGAGACATCGTTACCATTCAATACCCTGAGAAAAATATGAGCACACTTGCTGAAAAGAGCATGGTATTTTACATTGAACATGACATGATTTTGTTTTGTTGCATTATGCGTTTCTATGCATTTCTTCTTGAGTTCAAGTTCATATGTGTTTCGAATCGCGAAATGGACATTTAAGATGCTTTTCAGACGTCTCACAGAAAGCCCATTCACCCACTGAGGTCTGTCCAGACAACCGCACCGCTGGAGGTGACAGGATTGGTCAAAGAAAGGACAGATTATCGTTATGGGGAAGGTGCCAGGGAAACGTGAGTGTCTTCACGAAGGAACGACACGCCAACTGAAAGTCAAAAGGTCCAGATTGATTGTATGAACTTTGCTCACATCACCAGAAGAAAGACCGAACGCCTCATCCACCTGCTGGACTTGCGCCTGATGAGAACAGGTGTTCTGCAGGTGAACAAAGCCCTCTGAGCTTCTACAGATGCCAACATTGCAAAGAGACAATTGATGACTTACACCAAGAATTACAACAGTCTTACTCTGTGACCCCTTAAGTGTCTGAAACTGACCCACGGGGTCAACGGGGATTCTGTAAGACTGGAAAAACTGATTAAAGAGAAAATATCTGACCAAGAAAACATCTGACCAATGCCCCCTGAAAACAAATGGCATTGCTTGCAAATTTACATTGACACTCTACCCCCTTTCTCTGAGAATTTACATCCTCTCTCTCTCTCCCTCCCAGTCAGTCAATGACACTGAAAACTCTCAAGAATATATATATATGTTTTTAATGTAAATGTGATAATCTTTAGGACTGTTTAGTCTCGTTTTGATGGTCACAGGGTGACTGGTAATAATGTCTCATTCTCAAAGTAATAAAAGAAAAGGTAATAAGGTTTTTAAGAAGTTTAGGAATAACTCACACAAAGGAATGTGGCCTTTGAGTTAACACCTTCTGCCTTGTTGTCTGAATGCAAATTACAACTAACCAAATGGCTACATTCCAGTAAGTTTCCACTGAAACTTGCATATGAAAGGAGGTCTGATTATAAAAAGAGATGTGACTAGAGCTCAGGGCTGCGATTCTGTACACAGATCAGCCCGTGAGGTTGTGTCTTCTAGACTCAGCTCATGTAATATGTTGGGTAAATTTCTTTGTTCTTTGAAACATTTGATGGTTTGCATTGATTATCTGGTGGAATTGTAATAATACCTTTACCTGACAATAAATTGTTATACTTGATTATTCTAACAGACTTTGACTATATTTTCATTAAGTTAAAAGGAATAGTCAAGCATTAACGTATTAAATGATGCACAGATATCATTGATAAACCTTTTTCATTATGGAGTCAGATGAAAACGAATTACCACTTAAGATTAAATGTGATGCATTTAATTAAAATTCACTTTGCCATGGAAGAGACGGAACACGCTTGAAACCTTCTTCATGAATCGAAACCCTTCTTTGGATCGATTTTGGTCCTTTTTACAGTCGTCTTGGAGGGTTT